>PVJL010000599.1:42573-377861 GCA_004026885.1 Lyroderma lyra | reverse complement strand
GCATCCTGGTTGGGAGCATATATGTTGATTAGTGTCAAGTCTTCTTGTTGTTGTATTGTGCCTTTTATCATGATGTAATGACCATCTTTGTCTTTTACTATCTTTTTTAACTTGAAGTTTATTTCATCAGATATCAGGATGGCCACTCCTGCTTTTCTCTGGTTACCATTTGCTTGGAATATTGTATCCCATCCTTTTAAATTTTATTTTTAAATTTATTGGGGCAACATTGCTTAGTAAATTATATATGTTTCAAGTGTACAATTCTATAATACATCATCTATGTGCTGTGTTGTGTAATTTTATCTTCAGTTAAAAAATACAGAGGCAGAAAGCTGTTCTTCCCTGTGATTATATATAAAAGCAGAGTTACTTAAAATTTTTAAGAAATTAGCTTTCATGGAGAAATGTTTATAGAGGAGCCAAAATGGATTTGGAGAGCTCAAGTTTGGAAGGTCTGCTTCCTTTGTCAGATGACGGCTCCATTAGTGAATGTACTGGGTACCATATATTGCCATGTATAATGTGCACTTTTTTGCCCAAATTGGTGAGGGAAAAATAAGGATACACATTATACATGGGTAGTACTAATTTTGTATCTATATAAATGTTTTTAATTCTTTTACTTATGCTTATGAGTTAAAAGTGTAACTGTAGAAATCAATAACAATATCCGTATACAAAATAATACCTTGGAATACAATAATCATTTTTTAAATTGTTAAATTTATTCTTTGTTTTGTAATTATTTGTTACATAAAATTTCTTTACCATAATATGTTAAAAAATAAATGCTAAAAATTTTTTATAATACAAACAAGTACCTAAATATAAACAAATAAAATTTTGAATTAAAAAATTAAAACAAAAGATTTTTTCCCCTGAAAGTTTGGGCCAAAAACATGACTGTGCATTATACATGGGTGTCATTATCCACAGCAAAATATGGTAAATTGACTCAAGGGCATAATCTGACCCACAGCCTGTTTCTCTTCTTCCCTAGGACTAAAAATCATTTTGACATTTGTAGAGGGTTTTTGCAACCATCCTTAAAAAGACTGATAATAACCTGAAACTAATAAAAAAAAAAGAAATAAGATGAGTATAAAAAAAAGGAATAATAAAAATATAAATAAATATTACATACACAAATAAAAGAGTACTTTCTGATGTGTGAAAATTATATGAAACTCAGACTTCAGTGTCCATAAATAAAGTTTTATTGGCACACAGCCACACCCATGTGCTTACAGATTGTCTGACTGCTTTCACGCTACGACAGCAGAGTTGAGTAGTTCTGAGAGACCCTGTGGCCTGCAAAACCTAAGACGTTTATAATCTGGCTCTTTATGGAAAAAGTTCGGTAACCCCTATACTATATTATTAATGACATGCATTTAAACCCAGAAAGACGACATGTTTAGATAGAGGTTGGGACTTCATGTAACTTTATATCTGAAAAAAAATTATGCATATACACAGATACACTTAGCTCTGTGAACACACACATGGGGCGCCTACAGATCACTTTTAAGGGCAGCTAATACATCTCATGGATGCTTTTGATGGAAGAGTGAATTCACATTCTCGTATAACCTGGAGAGCTACTTATGAGAGGAGATTATCATTCAGAACAGATCCCTGGTGGTTTTTCTTTGTTCTTTTTATGACTAGAATAGATAGGCTGCATTTGACTGAGCTATTTCATAAAATCCTAGATCTATACAGCAAGGAGGAATACCAAGGTTAGGTCTTTCCAAATTTAAATATATTGAATGTCACCAGTACCGATAAGAACCTGATTATTCTTAGAAACTTGCAACATTAAGAAAAAATTGCAGCCTCCTTGGTACAATCTCACTCCCATACTCCAGAATACATGGTAGGTTACACGATGTTTTCTGAATACTTGAGGACTTAGAGAGAACATGGAGCATGCACAGGAAAATATATTGTTGAATTTCCTGGTTATGGCTTTCTTATTTTAGACAACTCAAGAGTAAATGCAATCCTGACCTTTAAACACCCACACGGTGATGTGTGAAAAATGTACAATACAAGCGATATACAGCCAGCCAAGCATTATATTTCTAATTTAGTCTGCCACTGTCTTATAGCATGTTGATTTGCTAAATATAATTTGTAGCATGGCTCTTGGGCCGGAGGCCACTGCCCATAAGCAGGTACTCTAAGTGAAACTGTTTCATAAAATCTCTTTCATAAAGAATCAAGAACATTTTTAAAAATTTTAATTGTTATATGCATGAATGATCCTGAGAATAAAAACAACTAGTGCAATATAATGTATAAATCAATGGATAATATGGAACACCAGCTATTTTTATTGGAATTTTATCATGTTGGAATATTGCGATGTCTCTGTGGGACCCAAATAACTTAAGAGGCAAAAGCAAGTGACCTTGGGAAATAAGGAAGAAAAGCACTCTATTGTTTGTGGGGGTTCATGCCTGCAGGGCTCTGGACAAAGTACTCCTACAGAGCGTTTCTTCTGTCACAGACAGTGTGGTTAATTGCAAAAAAAAAAAAAAAAGGCTACACATTCCTCCCATCTCTGTGTGTAGGCCTTGTTAAGAGAAAACCACAGGCCTAAAATGGCGTCAGTTGTGCTAAAGCTCCTAATACCAAACCTCGTTTTAATAGCGGACCTAATTGCTGTTTCATCCTCTCCCAGAAACACAATCTTAATAAACCAGTCTGGAGTTTTCTGGTCAAGCACCAGGAAGGTAATCTGTCGCAGGGGCCCTCTCTGTCCCCCATATAAAGAAGAGGTAATCTGCATAATAAAAACCCTTGCCATTCCTTCCCCCCACAAGAGGATGTCCTGATCTAAGAATAATCTTTTCTTTTCTTTCGTTAATAGCGCCCTTACTCCACTCTTCTTCCTGTAAAAACCTTCCATTTTGTACAACCCCTAGGAGTGCCCTTCTATTACTAGATGGGATGCTGCCAAATTCATGAATCCCTTAATAAAGCCAATTAGATCTTCAAATTTATGCCGTTGAATTTTGTTCTTTAACAGCCCTTTGCAAATTAACTTCACTGCTTCTCCCATCAAGAGGTGAAATCTATTTTCCCACCCCTTGAATCTGGACTTGGCCATGGATCAGTAGCAAATAATGACACAAACAGAATCTTTTTTTTTTTTGAGACTTTTTTATTTTTCAATTATATTTGACATACACTATTATATTGGTTTTAGATGTACAGTGTAGTGGTGAGTCATTTAAATAACTTATAAAATCCTTATTCTGATACATCTGGTTCCCCTCTGACATCATACAAAGTTATTATAATGTTATTGACTGTATGCCCTATGCTACACTTTACATCCCTGTGACTATGAATTTGTATTTCTTGATTTCTTCCTCTTTTTTTACCCACCCCTCCAGCTCTCCTCCCATCACCCCAACAAATCTAGTTCCCATTTGACACCACACAAAGTTATTGCAAACTTATTGACTATCTTCCCATGTTATACTCTACATCCCTATGATTATTGCCTAGTTACAATCAAACTAAATTTCTCCATCCCTTTCCCTTATTTTACCCACTCTCCCATCACTCCTCCCATCTTAAAGGAGTCCCTCTAACATTCCTTCCAGTACTGGTTTGGTGCTGATGAACTCCTTTAGCTTTTTCTTGTCTGAGAAGCTCTTGATCTGCCCTTCAATGTTGAATGCTAGCCTTGCTGGATACATTATTTTTGGTTGTAGATCCTTGGTTTTCATCACATTGAATATTTTCTAGCAATTCCTTCTAGCCTGTAAAGTTTCTGATGAGAAATCAGCTGAGAGTTGAATGGGTGTCCCCTTATAAGTCACTACTTGCACTTCTCTTGCTGCTTTTAGAATTTTCTCTTTTTCTTTAACTTTTGTCATTTTAATTATGATATGTCTTGGTGTGTTCCTGTTTGGGTTCATTTTGTTTGGGACTCTATGTTTCCTGGGCTCGTATGTTTATTTTCTTCACCAGGTTAGGAAAATTTTCAGTCCTTATTTCTTCAAATAAGTTTCAATCCCTTGCTTTTCCTCTGTCCCTTCTGGTAGACATATGATGTGAATGGTGTTGTGCTTAATGTTGTCCCAGAGGAATCTGAAACCATTATTGTTTTTTTGTTTTTTTTTTGTTTTTTTTTTCTACTTGTTGTTCTGCTTGGGTGTTTTCTGCTGGCTTTTCTTGCAAATCACTGCTTTGTGCTTCTACTTTATCTAGTCTGGTGACTCTTATTCCATTCTTCATTTCAGTTAATGTAATCTTTATCTCTGAGTGGTCCTTTATAATGGTTTGTATGTCTTCCATTATGCTTGCTATCTCTGTTGAAATTATCATTAAGTTCTCTAAGCATTTTTTATAATCATCCTTTTGAGCTCTGTTTCTGATGTGTCATTTGTTCCCATCTCTTACTTTTATTGTCTATTTGAGTTTATTTTGAGCTCCCTTTCTCTGGTTTCTCATTCTGGCAACCTTTCTGTTTGTAGATATTCTGCTTCTTAACCTGACCCTCGCTGTTGCAGTTTCTTTGTTGTTTACTGCTGATACTGGGCGGGCAGAGGTCTGGGGGTGGGAGGGGTGGCCAGGATTCGGATGTTTGTTTTCTGCCTATAGCTGTGGGGCCATGTGGGCAGTATGGGCTTAAGTTTTTCTGTATTTGGTTTGCTCTGATGACTCTGCCCTGAGCCTTGGGGTCAGTCCTGTAAGCTGGTCTCTCAGACTGGGCTCATTGTGGGCCGAGAAATGTGCCCACAGCCCCCTCTCTCCTTCTCCTTCCTAGCCGGAGTGAGGTTGTACTTCGGCTCCTCACTGTCCCTGAAGCTCCCCCTCCTTTTGGAATTGGAGTGAAATCAGGCCACTGCATCTCTGTACCCGGTCTGCACCTCCTCGGGGCCAAAGTGAGGTCTGATTGTGGTGTCTCATGGCCCCTGCCTCTGTCCCGTGGACCAAGTTAGGTCCAGAATGCTCACCTGCTGCCTCTATCCCACGAACAGAATCATGAACAACCTCTGCCCTTTAGAGTTTGCCTTCTCTTGGTGCTCTTTGCAACTCTGAGTCCACTATGTGAAGCAGCCCAGGATAACCTCCATGAAGCAGAGATGAACCTTCTCAACTGTAGCTACTTAGACTGTTGACTGAATAATTACATCAAATAGGTAATGCATCACCAAAAGGATTTATTTGGGAAAAGTTAAAAAAGCAAAGGTGCTGATAGCCTCAGAACATGCATCCTGGCTGGTCATGTGCATGTTCTGGGCCCAGTTCCAAGATGGAGGATATATATGTGGGGGTCCCAAAAATGTATACACATTTAAGAGATGTTGTCTATGTATTACTTTTTGAAGTTGAATTGAATTATGGCAGCGATGTGTAGTAAGACGTTCACTCAAAAGATGGTGTTAATCAAATGAATGCTAGTGTGACCATGTGACAGGCAGGACAGTCAAAGAAAATGGCAGAAGCACAGTTGACATTCAAGGAGTGCAAGACCATTTTGAAGTGGTATTTGAAATGTGAGGACATTGTTTGAGTTTCCCCCATGCTTTCCTGACTTAACATGTGTTGACTTCTACCTGTGGGGGACCTTAAAGGATGTGGTGTACTGTAGAAAACCGGCTACACTGGCAGTACTTTGGGAAGAAATTGAATTGGCATGCACAGCGATGCCAGTGGACACTTTGGTCAGTGTTGCTCAAGCAGTAGTTTGCCATAATCAGAAGTGTCTGGATGCTGATGGTAACTACTTTGAGCACCTCTTGTAATTGCAGAAGTCAAATTGACTTGTATTCGTCTTTTGCTATCAGTATATATTGAGTATTGCAATTTTAATACAGATTTTTCCTTTCTTAAAATTTATATACATTTTTGGCACCCTCTGTATATGTATATATAGGCTGTCCAGAAAGTATCCATGTAATATGAAAAATAGCGGCATTTGTGGCCGAATTTTTTCTGGACAGCCCTTGTATACTGATTGCTTACAAACTAATTCACATTAAAAAACCAATGAGTTTCCATTAAATAAAATCCTGACTAGTCCCAAATAGCCTAAAAGTCACTTTGGAATGGTCTTTCTTGCTAACCTCAATTCCCATCACTGTCTCCATTACTCCATCCTACTTCTTCCTGGAATATACCAACATTGTTCCCACCTCATGGCATTTGCCCTGGCTATTATTCCTTGTGCCTGGAACGCTCTGACCCCTGGTCTCCTTGTGACTTACTGCTCTACTGGGAACCAGGACTTTCCAATCTCTTCAAGATATTGTAATATGCAGCCAGTGCTGAGGATTACTGAGCTAGAGTGCCATTTAAGTGCAAAGCTCCTCAAATGTAAATATGGATATAAACCACCTGAGAATCTTATTCCAATGCAGATTCTGACTCACACATGGCAAGGGGCTCCATATTCTGCATTTCTCACTCCCAGGTGATGCTCACCTTCCATCCTGATGGTGAGTTCCCTAAGGCCAGGGAATATAATGTAATTTGTACCAACTGTGAAGGTGGCACCCTGAACATTTGCTGACTGAAAGCTTTGCAGTTGCCACAGCTTTCTTTTATGGCCCCATGACACCACCAGTAGGTTCTGATAACCTAAAATAAAATGGGATATGTTACTTAATCAAGGTATCTGGCTCTGCAATGTACATATGGATGTTATAAAAGGACTTTATATTGGGTAAACATTTTTTATTAAATCCTTACATTCCAGAGCCATAAAAATTTTATTCTGGACCAAGAATGAAGGTTTCATCCCTCCTGCTATGATAAAATGGGCTCCTGTTCTTTAAATTCTTCCCCATGGCCATGATTATCCCCTCAATTTTGCCAGGTTTGACACAGAGTGAGGTAGACTTCAGCCAGAGAGATTTTCTGAGGGAAAAAATGGAAAAGTAAATATGTTGCTCTTCGTTTGGTCTTCAATATTCTCTATATGGCCATAAATAGCACTGATTCCTGACATGCATACCACATAACTAGATTTCCAAGTCTCTGTTCTGTCAACAACTTCATCAATTGCATTTACAGCATTTTCTTCTGAAGTCTTCTTTGTGCCACTTTATATATCTTCCCTGCCCACAGTGTCCTCACCCAAAAGACATCCCTTAGGCACTCCATTTAGTCACCCGCTAAATCCAAATTGAAGTTGCCTTCTGGTCTTGCCCCATCTTGCACCAGCAGAGAAGAGAATCTAATTTCAGGGGCCGCATCTTCTCTTCTCCCCAGAGTATAGAAGAATGGAATTTCTTCCTAACGAGGTTAACAGGGATATTGTGGTTTCAGGGTTTGCTGACAGGCTGAAGATTTATCTTCTCCACTCATTGTCCTGACTCTGAAGAGAATTGCAGGCCTGGAATCTGCCGTGCCTCTGGGTCACTCGGTAATTTAAAATTGATGACTTGGAAAGAGAATGGAGATAAAAGACGCTGTCCTGGGATGTGTCCTTTTATAGAGAGGCATTGTAATTTGAGGGGTAATGTTCTCTCATGCAACTCATTTGAAAAAAAAAATCACAGTGGCTTAGGAATGTACTTTGATCAATGACTTAATCAGCCAGGCACTCATGGCCACCCTTTCTGAGCACAGAGACAAAGATGTACGTTTCACTGATTAGAAAAGGGGGAGCATGAGGTCGCTAATTAAAATCATTGAAGTGCAATAGTGGATGCTTGCATTCTGTAATGCTCAAAACCAGACAAAACTACTATGCTGTTAGAAGTCAAATTAGATGTTACCTTGGGGTGGGGGTTAGTGACTGGCAGGGAGCATAAGGGGTTCTTTCTGGGGTTCTGCTAATGTTCTATTTGTTGATTCCTTTACTTAGGTGTGTTCACTTTGTGAAGTTTCATTGATCTACACACTTAGGATTTGTGCACTGTTTTGGGGTATACCATACTTCATTAAAAAGTTTAACAACAAATATCTGCCAAATGCAAGCATTCTTTCTAATCAAAATTTCTACTTATGAATACATTGTAAGTTCAAGAAATCAGTGTCTGAAAATGGATTTGAAAAATCAGGTGTTCAATAAAAGAAGAGAGTCCCCACTCCTCTAAAATTCACATTTTCCCACTCAGACTTCAGTGATGTATGTGAGTCCTCTTCCTGATTCTAACAGCTTTGCTTTGATTGCGCTTACTGCTAGCAAAACCATGACTTAGAAGGAGCTGTAACCTTCACAGCCTTCTTTATCTTGCTGACGAATTATATCTTAGATAGATGCTTGTGTTGAAATATGCAGCCTTCCATCCATTGTTAGTCACTGAAAGGCCCCAGATCTCTGTGACAGTGCTCACTATCAACACCTGTAGGACACAACGAGGGACCCTTGTGATCAAGCCTAGTGCTTCCTAGATACTAATGAAGTCTCCACACAATAGAGTTGTCTTTGCTTACCAAGTTAAGGAATGAATCAAAATGTGGGGTCAGAGTAATACTGGTGCCTGATTTATTCCCTGGGGAAAAAAACCCAGGTAGAATAAAGGAATTCTTGGTTTTTCTTCCCTGTTGTAACTTGATTTAATTTGTGGGATGAGTTCCCTGGTGGTGTAGTGGCTAGGCTTTGGTGCTCTCAACGCCATGGCCTCGGTTCGATTCCCAGCCAGGGAACCACCCCTCGCCCCCCCCCCCCAAAAAACCCCACAAAAACATAGATGTAAATGTCCTAGAAAGAAGGAAGTCAAGAAGTTAATTAAAGAGATACTAATTAATTTCTGGGATGGGTATACCCAGAAATTATTTGTACTCACAAAGTACAAATATTATATGGCAAATGGTATGTCTCCCACTTCTGTCCGCCATCACCTAGTGTCCACCCCCATCACATCACTGTTGATAAGGTCTTTGTATCTTCAAGACTATTACTTTATACTCATATATGCAAATAAAATTTGAAAATATCAACAAGGGGATATCGTCAGGCTCCTTGGATCACTAATAAGTCCCTGTTTTCGGACCTTGCCACTCAAAGTGTGGTCTGCATCGCTTAGGAGCTGGTTAGAAATGCAGACTCTCAGGCCCCAGCTCAGACCCATGAATCAGAATCTGTGTTTTAACAAGATCTTCGGGGGTTCATAGCATCTTAACGTGTGAGAAACAGTGCTGCAGGAGAAGGGGACCTTATGGAGTGTTAAGATCGGTGGGTTACAAAGGTATTCAACTTATCCCCTAAGGCAGGGGTGTCCAAGCTTTTGGCTTCCCTGGACCACATTGGAAGAAGAAGAATTGTCTTGGACCACACATAAAATACACTAACACTAATGATAACTGAAGAGCTAAAAAAAAAAAAGTCTGTGCATAATTTTCATAATGTTTTAAGAAAGTTTATAAATTTGTGTTGGGCCCCATTCAAAGCCGTCCTGGGCTACATGCAGGTGGGGCAAGCTTGCCCTAAGGAGTTCTTTGTTCTTTGGAGGAAAAGTTAATTCAATATGTTCTCATGGTCCTCATCACAATTTCCTCAGAGATTTTTCTCTTGTGCACGTATGAAAAAGACATTTATGGTTTCTGAATGCTCGTCCCATTTTCTCTTTCTCTAGTATTTGAGGACTTTTGCTTGAACATGCCTGGACCAGAACGTTGGTGACATGGCCCCAATAAGGAGTTGATTGGACCTGCTATCAGGAGAATTTGCTAAGTTGCTAGCTTTCTAGTTGTCTTTCCCCAAATTCCCTTTTTTGCTGTTGCCCTCCTCCCCTCCCCCCACACCCCCACCATATTGCTGACCTCTACTTGCTTTCTTTATGCTTTGGCCCAATGCCCTCAGTAGGAGGCAGCACTAGAGTTCTTCCAAGCCACCATCTTCATCAATCTTTGTCATTGATCTGGGCCATTCTTCTTGGGTTCAGGGATCCTATCCACAGCCCTCAGACACATTGTCCTATTCTAACCTGAGGATTTGGAGCCACAGAGTTATCAATATGAGAAACGAGGGCAAGAAATTGCTTTAAAATTCTCATTGCTTCTTAGAATAAGAACATAATGATACTGTTTATGATTTTTGGTGAAGGGAAGAAATTCCATGTGTTGGTTACCTCTTTTATTGACATGCAACCTTCTTTTTGCTTGCTATGTCTGTTGGTATAAGACAGTTTTTGCATTGGTGTATTCTGGTTTCTCCAACAGGGGACATACTGAAACTTGACATACTTTCTCACTTCCTTTCCTCTACTTTTCCAAATTCTTTCCTCAAGAGATAGATATTAGCCACAAAACACACTGTTACACTATTTAACCATTCACCTCTGCTCTAGATTGCCTTCACTGCAATTTATAGTTAGTAGGCATCTGTCACAGTCTGATGCCAAAGATCTTTCCTCATGATTTAAAACATTTTACCCATTTCATTGTAGTAAGAACACTTAATGTGAAATCTACTCTCTTAACAATTTTTTAAGTGTAGGATACATTATTGTTGACTCTAGGATCAATGTTGTACAGCAGATTTCTAGAGTTTATTCATCCTGCCTAATTGAAACTTTATGCCTATCAAATGTAGGCTGACCAGAGGTCCTGTTTTAAATGGGACAGAAAACAATGTTACTGTGCCATTTCAAATGGTATGTAGGGTCAGCCTCCTGACACCCTGAATTTAGCCCAGTAAGACTAGGCTGACCCTACATCCCGTCTAAAATGGGATAGTACCATTTTTTGCTGTTCCGTTTTAAGATGGGACATCTGGTCAGCCTAGTCAAATGAGTTTTTTTCTTTTTCTTTCTTTCTTTCTTTTTTTTTTTTTCTTTTTGGTATGTGGGTAGCTCCCTGGCTAGGAATCGAACCCAGGCCGCAGCAATGACAGCGCCAGCGCTGAAGCCTCAAGCCACTCCCCTCAAATGAGTTTTTATTCAACCAGCACCCAGATTAAAAAAAAGAAACAGAGCATGTCGAGCACCTCAGGAATACCACATGCCTACATGGGTAACCCCTATCTTGACCCCTAACAGCTTAGTAAAGTATCATTGGTAAGCTTTATGGAATTGGCATCCTATAGTACATACTCTTGCATCTGGCTTCTTTCACTCCGTATTATGCTTGTGAGATTCAACTGTATTGTGTGTAAAATTGGAGATCATTCTCATTGCTGTATTATTTACCCATTTTCCTACTGAAAATTGTTTGGTGGTTTTCAGTTTGGGGCTACTTTGACTATCACTGCTATGAAAATTCTTGCACATGTCTCTTCATGAAAATATATAAGCTATTCTGTTGGGTACATACCAAAGATGAAAATTGCTGGGTGATGCTGCTTTTTAATGTATCAAGGCTGATGAGTTTGTGTACGTCCGTGCCAAAGAAGTGAGGTATGGGATTAGTCAGGTATGCACACATTCAGACATCCAAGCATAAGAATGGGAGCCGAAATCTTGTCTCCCCTATGTGAAAAAGGCACTTTCTGCCTACCAGCAATTTCTAAGCTCCTGCCTTATTCCAGCTTTCCAAGGATGCAGTGTTGATTGCTTTAGTTTATTTTATGATTTTAATGAGATCAGCCCACTGCTGCAATCGCTTTTCCAAGCATGACGCATCCTGGCTTCGTAGTGAGAACCGAGTCAATTCTCAGCTGTGTGCCAGAGGCAGCTAAAAAATTGCTATTCATGATTTTCTGCTTTAGCATCTCTATCCCTGAGGATAAATAGTGAAGGCAGGACAAACCATAAGCAGAGGAGGTGGTCGTCTGCCCGCTGTCATTGGAAGCTCTCTGTGGCCCTTAAACTGCTCGTCCATAAATGCCTCCTTCCTAGAGGACCTAGAACCCCCACCGTTTAAGCTAGCATTTTAGGTTAGACACTGAGGCAGCGGATTTGCCTTTGGAAGGCTACTGCTGGCATGCACTGGTTCTGGCAGGGACGAAGGGTCTTTAACTGTCTCCCAGAGTGTTAATAAGTCCTAAACTTAGCAGTCAACAGACATCAGTGCTCGCAGCACAGGAAAAGAGTGTTGGAGGCCGCAAGGCTAGGAGACTACGCTGTAGAGACTTGAAGGGCAGAAAAAGAATCTTAAGGATGTGGTAAAAAGAGTCTAGGCCTCCATGCAATACCTAGAAGGCAGGGCTGGGCTTAAGAGAACACCAGCAACAAACTGTCTGCTGAGATGCCATTTGGTTCCTTAAGAGTCTGCACCTCAGATTCTCTAATTTCATCTTGAGAAATTAAAAAAATGTTGATCTTTAAATTGAAAATTCTTAGCTGTTTGTATTTTCCTTATTATGCTAATCTTATTTGGGTATATTTTAGCCTTTTCTCATGGGACAGGGTAATGGAGTCATAATTTGATGCTTTCTTCTCAGCTGCAGGCTGTTAAATGTTTTTTTCTGTTAAATTTATAATATTTTTCTCTATATTCATGCATATATATTATACATACATATTATATACATATATAAATATTATGTGTGTACATATATATAGTGTTTGAGATCACTAAATTTTATCATAATGGTGATTTTCAAGGAGAGGAGACATGTTCTTAGAGACTCACCCACATTGAACAGACTCAAACAATCTATATTGTTTTTTTGATTATAAAATAAGGCATACTTATAAGAAATTCAAATTTTACAGAAACAAAGAAAGTGGAAAATGAAAGTCCTGTATACCTGGAATGTATCTTAAAGATACAGTAGGAGTTAGGGCATGTCTATTGTTCGTATTTTTTGATAATGAAGGGCATATTTTAAAAAAATGTATTCCAAATACTACAGAAACAACAACATTAAATACACATATTCAATACGTTCTCTACCGCTCATGTCCTGCTTGGCCATGGGATGTGGTGGGCCTTCTGGGAACACAGCAGACCCTGACTTCTTCCTTTGTTTCTTTTTGGCTCTTTCTCCACCTTCCACTAAGATTTATGGAGCAAAGAGGGAGACTTCATAATGAGACAACTCCACACATGCAAAGAGACTTTAAAAAATTAGAAACTTATAAAAACGTCCACAAAAGATTGTACAAGAATGTTCCTAAATTATCCTCTTAATAGCCCCAAACTGGCAATGATCCGAATTTCCATCAATAGGAGAATGGATAAACAAATTGTGGTGTATTCATACAATGGAACATTTCTCAGCAATGAAAAGAAACAAGATACTGATCATGGAACATTATGAATAAATCTCAAGAATGTTGTGTTGAGCGAAGAAGTCAGAATCAAGAGTGCACACTGTGTGATTCAATTTATGTGCAGTTCTAAAACGGTGTAACCTAATCTATGGTGATAGAGATCAGAACAGTGGTTGACGGGGATGGGGATTGGAGAGGGGGAGAGTGGGCAGGGATTGGCTACAAGGGGCACAAGGGACTTCATGGGATAATGGAAATGTTCCATATCTCAGATGAGGTGGTATTTTCATGGGCATATACCTTTGTGAAAATTCATCATTGTGTCTTCTTAGGTTCTGTGCCTTTTATTGCATATAAATTATACTTCAGCAAAAATAATTGTCAGAGTCCCACACTATGTTAGAGGGGACATGCAGCACATGGCTTTGTTGTCTGGGTTATGCTCCCTATTTCATCTGCAGCTGTTGGGGACAGTATTGACTCATCTCTTATTGCTGTTTCCACCTTTTGTCCCAGGCCTTCTCCAATGCTCAGAACATGCTGCACTCAAACTAAAGCACTGCCCACAAGTTAACATTCCTAGAGGCAACCCTCAGGCAGTGGGGGACAGTAGCTATGAATACATCCTCCAGCTTGTCAGGTGGAAAATTCCAGGTCTTCTCTAGGCGGTTTAGTGGTCATGGTGGAATGCTATCACTGTAAGCTGAATAGAGCACGCTTACACTGGCTAGTTCAGGGGCATCCAACTTTTGGGCTTCCCTGGGCCATATTAGAAGAAGAAGAATTGTCTTGGGCCACACATAAAATACACTAATACTAAGGATAGTTGATGAGCTTAAAAAAATGTCTGTGCATAATTTTCATGATGTTTTAAGAAAGTTTACGAATTTGTATTGGGCTGTGTTCAAAGCCGTCCTGGGCTGCACATGGCTTGTGGGCTGCACAAGGCTCGTGGGCTGCAGGTTGGACATGCTTGATGTAGTCCTTTTTTCTCATCATACACTCCCTTCACCTTCACTCCTGCATTTTGGGATCCCCTCCCAAATTATCAACCTGCACCCCTATCTCAAGCTCTGCTTTCAGAGGATCCCAAACTAAGAAAGGCACCACCTTGGCCAAGGCAGGAAGTTGTTGTGGTCCCTGCTCCAGCCTTCCCTGCTTTTTAATTCCCCTCTCTCTCCCCTCTGCTTTCATTTAAATATTTTCTATGCCTACATTTTAGGAAACATAGAGGGGAAGGAAGATAACGTAGAGGAGGGTTAGTAAAAGAAATCTAGGTCAGGAGAAGTAAAGGAGAGATTACTTTATATATATGTATATATTTCTCATAAAAGCACCATAATCTAATATTAGAACATTTTCATCACCCCAAAAGAAAACCTGGGGCTCATTAGTAGTCACTCTCTCTCCACTCCACTTTTCCCTGGTTCCCTCACCCCCACCCTCTGGCAATCACTAATGTGTTTTCTGTCTCTATGGATTTGCTGATTCTGGATGTTTCATATAAATTTTGTTTAGCCAAAAGGTGGAAACAACCCAAGTGACCATGAAAAGATGAATGGATAAACAAATTGTAGTATATATGTACACGCAATGAAATATTACCCAGCCATGGAAAGCAATGAAGCTCTGATACATGCTACAATGTGAATAAACCTTGAAAATATTATATCATAAAATAATATTTTAATAAATGGAAGAAGCCAGTCATAAAAAGACCACATTATATGCTATCCCATTTATATGAAATGCCCATTGATTTGGGTCGTTTCCACCCTTTGGCTAGTGTGAATAGTGCTGTATGAACTTTCGTGTACAAGCTTTTGTTTGAACACCTGTTTTCAACTCTTTGGCAGTGTATACCTAGATGTGGCATTGTTGAGTCATTTGGTAATTGAGTCAATTGGTAATTCTGTGTTTAGCTTTTTGAGGAACCACTAGACTATTTTCCATAGTGGCTGCACCATTTAACAGTCCCACCAGTAATGTGTGAGCATTTTAGTTTATGCATTGACTTTTTAGAACCTACGTGTGTTCTTATCGCAAGGTTTCTCTCAACATGTACGGGGAATATACGTGTTCTACATTTCTCTTTTTTTTTTTTTTTTTTTTTTTTTTTTTTTTTTTTTTTTTTTTTTTTTTTTTTTTTTTTTTTTTTTTTGCTTTTTGGTATGTGGGTAGCTCCCTGACTGGGAATCGAACCCAGGCCACAGCACTGACCGCGCCAATGCCGAAGCCTTAAGCCGCTACACCATCAGAGAACTCCCCTACATTTCTCTTACTAACATTCCTCTAATGCAGGACTATCCAACCTTTTGGCTTTCCTAGGCCACATTGGAAAAAGAATTGTCTTGGGCCACCCATAAAATACTCTAACACTAACCATAGCTGATGAGCTAAAGAAAAAAAGGTCGCCAAAAAATCTCATAATGTTTTAAGAATTGGTGTCGAGCCGCATTCAAAGCCACTCTGCGCCGCACGTTGGACGGGCCTGTTCTAATGCATCTTCTTTACCCTCTATTTTTCCTAAAATGCAGCCTTTTCCACTGACAGATCTCCACTGAGGAACTAGAGATAACTAACTAGTTGTATTCTGATTGGGAAATTTCACCTGTTTTTTCTCCTCTTTCTTTCTTCCTTCCTCTGAGAATATTTTGTGTAGCTTATTATTATTATTATTATTATTTACTATAAGAAGGTATTATTTATAACTAGGAAACACTAGACCAAAGGAGAAAAAAATGTATGGGCTTACTTAAAAAAAAACAATATTTAAACATGAAACCTACTTAATTAGGCAAACTTAAGGTTGCTTATCAAATTCCCTATAGTTCATGAGATTGGAGTCCCCACCTACTGCATTGGAAGAAAAGTTGGAATTCTTTCTTTAACCAAATACTCAGAGAATTTCTAGGGATGCTGATGGTGATTGGTGTACAACTCTGTGAATATACAATAGACTCTCAGTTAACTGGCACCCATTCCAGGTAAATGTACTATTATTTTTTAAAATTTTTTGCCAGTTGCTTGAGCTCCAGTTAACAGAGTCTACTTACAAAAAACCATTGAATTGGTGCGCTTCAAATGGGTGAACTTTATAGTAGTGTGTAAGTTATCTATCAATACATCTGTTTAAAAAATTAGCCCTAGCTCAGGGAAGAGAGTCAGCACTAATTTTTGGAAACAGTTTTCTCCTATTTTAAATTTGGTTGGTAAAATTCCAAGGATCATACACAGTGGAGAGAGAATTATATACCTTTATTGGTATAGTATTTTCTCCAGATGTCCTATTTCCCAAATTAATTCATTAGGTAAATTATTTAACAGATATTTAAGTATGGATTAGTATTGTGTGTATCTAGAGATGCAAAGGTGAATAGGAAGTCACTGTCCCCACCTCATGGAAACCAGAGTCTAGTGGAGGAAACAGAAACAGGGGCAAGAAATTACGAAAAGCTGCTGAGAAATGCCATAATACAGGATCTGGCAGAACTTACGCCCTTTTTTTATGAGCTGGTAATCTGTAACAAATCTTTTATTACAAAGCCATAAGCATGTAATTCCATAATAGAACAATATTTTAACTACTTTTAAAAAGGGCATTACTTCTGCCGGACTCTGTAGTATAAGTTCAATTCTTAATTCAGAAAAAGAAGCAAATTTCTTTGAAAAAGGTGGGGGCAATATATGAAATGGGGCACTCTGACTTGAGGGCCTTGAGGACCTGTGCTTTTGGGAGGCAGAATTGGACAACACCCACCACCACCACCACCCATTGAGGTTCAGGGACCTAGAAATATTTCTAATGCATCAGGATGGTAGTCCCTAACTATATTTTCTTATTTTCTCCATTCTTGATGCTCTGGCTTGTGTGGCCTGGAAGAGAACTGACCAGGAAGGAACTGTCCCTTCCAGGGTTAGCGAATTCCTAGAGATAGCAAACATCTCACCCCAGAGTGTGCCTGTCATATGCTAACTAACAAATCCAGAATGCACACTTCCCCTACCTCCTCTCTCTGGCTCTCATGCACCAGGCCAATAGTCTGATGTCCTATCACCCCAGGGTAAGCTGACCAGACATACTGTTTGAAACGGGACAGAAAACAACGGTACTGTCCCATTTCAAACGGTACATCTGGTCAGCCTAGTCTCACGGGGCTAAATTCAAGATTTCAGTAGGCTGACCATAGGTACCATTTGAAATGGGATATCTGGTCAGCTGACCCCAGGGCCAGTTAGCAGACACCTCAGGACAGTCTCTCCACCCCAGAGCCCATAGAACTTATTCAAACTAGCCAATCCTAAGCCTGCTTATCCTTCCTTGCCCATTCCTTACCATGGTAACTCCAGCAAAGGCTCTGCTCACGATTTCCTCTGCCTCCTGATCAAACCCCACTTCTCCCTGTGCCCACGCAGGCATGGTGTGGCGCACCCCCTCCTCTTGGGATCTGTGAGTAACAAGCTATCTTTTCAATGGTAATCATCTGATGTGTTGACTTCATTATGTGTCACCTGAATAATAATAGCAAAGCCTACATTTGAAAATAACTCACTGTAGTTAACAAGTCTTCACAGAGGAAGAAAACCAGGCATCTATACAGTATGGTTCTATTTTGCCCAGGACACAATCATTAGAAGGGAAGATTTGTTCTCCATGTAAAATATAGGGACTATCAACATGGATTCAAAGATGCTGAAAAGCATTTTTAGAGATTCTTAGAAACATTTGGTTAAAAAAAAGGGGGGCTTCCTTCTAATTCAGTGGATGAGGACTCCAACATCAACTTAATAGGGCACGAATTACAAGCAATTAAGTTTATAAAATCGTCACTGGGGTATTTTTAAACAAAAGCCTTCACTTTTTCCTCCTTTGATTTTTTTTTACATGTATTGTTTTCTAGTTATAAATAATACATTCTTATTGTAAAAAATCTAAAAGCTACACAAAAAATTCCAAGAGAGAGGGAGGGGAGGAGAGAGAGAGTGAGAGAGAAGGAAGGACAGAAGGGAGGGAGGGAGGGAGAGAGGGGAGGGAAGGAAGGAAGGAAGGAAGGAAGGAAGGAAGGAAGGAGGGAAGGAAGGAAAGAGAAAGAAAGGAAAAGAGAGAAAGAAGAGAAGAGAAGAAAAAAAGAAAAGAAAAAGGAAACAGGTGGAATTTCTCTATCAAATAATAACTAGTTATCATTTTAGGTCCTGGCAAAAGTTCTCTCCCCTGATACTCTGTACAATACAGACCTCTTTCTGGGGTAGATGCATAAGTGTCATCAAGGACCAGAGAATCTCCTGGGAGAAAAGAGACAGTGACCTCTATCACACTTCCTTCATGGTTTGGAATTGTCCCAATAGAGGTTTGTCAGTGGGAAGGACACGAAAGGCCCCAGAAGGACTCACCGCCAAGAGAAGAAGCCTCGACGGGTGATGGCGTCCAGTAACAGGCCCTACATGTGGCTGGATGAGAGGTTGTTTTGGACACATTGTGTGGTCCAGGCTGGCTATCTGTCCTCACAAAAAGTGATTTGAGGACAATAATTGAGCGTGCGAATGTAAATGTGGTTAGAGTTAAATAATTGGCTAGAGTGATGTTGTCCTTCCTTGAGAAATAGTTGTGGTCTGAGAAATCTGGACTAGGGTAAGGGTTACTATTTCCATATGACCCCTTATGGGTATCACAAAGGCAGTGCCAGCAAGAAACAGAGACCTATTAGGGATGGAACCAAACATATTTAACATTTTGTTCCAAGTCTGAGTGCATCATGTCATTTATTTATTTAACCTTATTTATTTATTTAACCCTCATAACAATCTAATGAGATAGTTACAATTTAAAATTACTGACATTTACAGATGTGCAGGAGAGACACAGAAAGCTAAAGTAGTTCACAATGTTATTGAAGGACTGTGCTAAATTGTACCATTGCTCAAAAATATTTCCTTCCCTCTTCGCATACCTCCATGGAGAAGGGGCTCTATTTATTTGGGGCTTGACCAATGCATGTCGCTTATCCATTGTTGAAAAACTAACTACAGTAGACTCTCTGTTAACCGGCCCTCATGGGGACTGTTAGATGCCAGATAAATGTAAGTAGACTCTCTAATAACTGGACCTCAAGCAACCGGCATTCTCAAGCACCTGGCGGGTGCTTGAGAATGCCGGTTGCTTGAGGTCCAGTTAATGGAGAGTTTACTGTACCCCTGAAGTTAGTGGCTTAAAACACCACTAACTTGATTTCTTGTGATTCTGTGGTTTTGCTGAGACTCAGCTGCAGGTTTATCTGCTGGTTTCACTTGGGGTCTTCCATTCACATCAGCTGAGATCTAGCAGAGGCTGGAATGTCCAAGATGGCCTCTGTCCTTCAGGACTTCCCTTCACGTAGATTCTGTAGTTCAGTCTGCAATTCCTTCCAGCATGCCAGCTGGGCCCTAAGACAGAGGAAGTAGAAGCTGCCACTCTTCTTAAGACCTGGGCTTGCAGGTCCTAAAGTGACACTTCCTGCTACATTCTGTTGGTCAAGGCAAGTTCACAAGCCCATTCTGGATTCAATTTTAGTATATGTGCTGCCGAAGCGAGCACCCATTCTAGATTCAAGAGGATCAGAAATGGGTCCCGCTTTTTGATGGGTGGAGGAGGACATACATACTGGAAAGGAAAGAATTGATGGTAGAAACCATACCATGTGACTTACTTTAGCCAAAGCAATATGAATGGACATGACATCCAAGCAGAAGAGTGTTGGCATAGTATGGCTTAGTCTCTTTTGTCTTCCACTAGAATTGGCATTTCTCAGATCAAGATTGTTCTGTCAGTCAAGAAGACACAAGGGACAGATGCTACCTACCATGGCCCAGAGTCAGGAGCAGAGTCAAAGCCGTTTACCTATAGCCACCCGCACGTTAAATGAAGGATACATATATATTTGTGGTAATTGCTTGTTAGGCAGCATAATCTAGTGATAGCTGACTGATACAGAGGTAGGGCTAGGATTTGAATTTTAGGCAGTGTAGTTTCAGGAGCTCTTATCCACTACACTATACACTTCACCCAGAGGCAGTATTTCAACTTGGGATTAAGAAGTCCTTGGAGGTTCTGAGACAAACTGGGAATGTCGGAGAGGTGATAAGACAGACATTCTGCAAATGTAAAGTAAAGGGGTAGAGGCTATAGCAAGAAATTTAACTATTATAAGGAGATACAATCAAATATGTATCAGAAGGTGGACAAGTTCTGCTTATTCAATTAATATATGCGACACATCTCTCACCTCTACTATACCTTAACCCCCACCCTAATTACAGGAGGCTTTTACTTCCTACTTTAATTATTTATCATTTTAAAAAATCTGGAAGGAAAGAATGTTAAAACTAGATTACTCTTTAAGGGGGGAAAAAACCTTTTCCCAAATCAACATGGTAAACATTTTTTTGGTATTAAAGATTGAGACAGAACTGCTGAAATTTAATTTTAAATATTCAGAGCGTCTCAATGCAATGGGCAGCTCTCAGTTGGGGTTTTATCCTAGCTGTCAGCATTAGGAGACGGAGTCAATCTATTAATCCCATTTCCTTCATGTGCCTTCTGAGACTCTGCACTCTTGAGTTATCTTGGAGCCCCTGCTTGTTTCTTTTTAGTGTCTTCTACCAGTACCTGCTTTTCTCCCTGCTCTCTCTGTGGTGGAGTGCCCCAGAGCTTCTTTTTCCATCATTTTCTCTTCTCTATCTATACCAAGCTTGTCTAACCCGCAGCCTGTGGGCCACATGTGGCCCAGGACACCTTCGAATGCAGCCCAACACAAATTAGTAAACTTTAACATTATGAGATTTTTTTTTTGCGAACTTTTGTTTTAGCTTCTCAGCTCTTATTAGTGTTAACATATTTTATGTGTGGCCCAAGGAAGCCAAAAGATTGGCCACCCCGAATCTACACTCACTCCCTTGTTGAACGCATTTGGTTTTGAAATACTTTAAATACTGTCTGTATATCCATGACTCCAAAATTTACCTGTAGTCCAGACCTCTCTTGTCAACTGCTTATTTGATATTTCCATTTGGATGTCCAACAGACATCTCAAAATCACCATTCCAAACTGAACCCCTGATTTCCTCTCACTCTACCCCTCATGGGGAGTTATTTAGGCCCCAAACTTTAGAGTCATGTCTGTTCCTCTCCTTTATACTCTACATTCAGTCCATCAGGGAATTCTGTTCATTCTACCTTCCATATATACATCTTCCATTCATTTCCCATTACCTCTCCATGACTGCGCTGGCTTGAGCCCCATCATCTCTCACCTGGCTTATTGCAGTAGCCTCCCTATGGTTTGTTCCTGCTTCCACCTTTGCTCCCTTTGGATAGCTTGAAATGTAAGATCATGGCACTTCTCTGCTTGAGTGGGTTTCCTTGCCTGTTAAAAGCCAAAGCCCTTGCTTTAACTTATAGGACTATATACTGGGGGTGCCAAAAAATGTATACACATTTTAAGAGCTGTTATCTATGTATTACTTTTCAAAGTTGAATTGAATTATGGCAGCAATGTGTAGTAAGACGTTCGCTCAAAAGATGGTGTTAATCAAATGAATGCTAGTGTCACCATGTGACAGGCAGGACAATCAAAGAAAATGACGGAAGCATGGTTGTCATTCGAGGAGTGCAAGATGATTTGCCAGGACAGTGGACAGGACAAAGAGGTGCGGTTAAGCTTCCTTCATATTCTCCTGATGTAACACCCCTTGACTTCTACCTATGGGGGACCTTAAAGGATGTGGTGTATCATAGAAAACCTGCTACACTGGTGGTACTTCAGGAAGAAATTGAAACGGCAATATGCAGCGATACAAGTGACAATTTGGTCATCATTGCTCAAGAGGTAGTTCTCCGTAACAGAAGTGTCTGGGCGCTGATGGTAACCACTTTGAGCACCTCTTGTAATTGCAGAAGTCCAATGTGACTTTTACCCATCTTTAGTTATCAGTATATATTGAATATTCCAATTTTAATACAGGTTTTTCCTTTCTTGAAATGTGTACACATCTTTTTGGCACCTTCTGTGTATGTACTGGATCCCACCAGGTAGAAAGCTCCCCTCATCCTGTGTCCCGAGAGCAGGCACAGATCCAAACAAACGGTGGTATATAAATATTTACTGTCTAGATAAATGAATGAAGCTTGCTACAGGGAAAAGTTTTAAATCCAAGTCTTATATAACGTAAGAAATATATTTTCAGAATAGAGGATTGTTTTTAGTTGGAAATCCAGCAAGGTACATTAATATTTTTTCGCAAAAACTGGTAGGAGAATAAATACGGGGAGGAGCTTTGGCATATCTCACCCAATTCTTCATGTTCTTCTGTTCCCAGGACTGGGTTGAATGAATTCAGCAGCCCTCAGCTACACTTTAATGGCACATGGCCACATCTGGCTTCTCTGAGCTCACACAGCTGTTCTGCCAACTCCCTGCGGGGTTGATGTCCCCTCCTCTTCTAGGAAATTGCACTGCCTATTGGCAATTAGCCCTAATGAAGCAGCAGGCATTTCCTGAGGGGGATGCATTGCTGACAAGTGTAATTACTATTAGCAGCTGTGGGGCCCCTGGCTCCATCAAAGTAACCCATCCACCTGTCAGAGTGTGTAGCAGGACTGTGAAAACTGCACCTAGCAGCCAGGCCCGCACTTTGAGCCAGGCCACTGTGTGATGAAAACAGGAGACTGGCATTTGGAAGCCTATTGAGAGCATTTACTTCAAATGTTCACGTTTCTGCAACCCAGCTGCATGGGTTGTGGAGCCATAGCTAATCAGCAGTTTGAATCTTTCCATGCAACATGATCATTGTCTCTTTCAAGCATCCAAAATGCCTGCCTTTACTTAGAAAGGAGCGTGGGCTCCCACAGGGGTGCAAGAGTTTCTTACCTCTTTTTATCAAAAAAGAGAAAGGAAATGAACTTTGCTAATATACAGGGTCTGGCAGAAGTAACGCCCTTTTGTAGTAGTTAAAATAGTGCTATGTTACAGAATTACATGCTTGTGATTTCGTAGTAAAAGATTTGGTATAGACCAGCTCACAAGACAGGGCGTTACTTCTGCCAGACCCTGTATAATAACTAAGCAACACTGGTTTCTTTACTGGGTCACTGTGTGACACTTCCACATTGCACTTTGCGGGGAAGATTTGCAGTTCTACAGTGAAGAGGGTTTACAATGGCACCCTTTTGGTGATATATTTCTATGGAAGAAAAAATATGGCAGCAATTTTTTTTCTACTCCTGAGAAGTAGAATCTTAATTGTTGTGTCACTTGAATCTAGGCTGGCCTTAGTGACTTACGTGACCAATAGTGTATGGTGGAAGTGATACCAGGCTAGTTACGGATCTAGCCTATAAATGACTAAAATCTTCTGCATTGTACTTTTAGAACCTTCAGGCAGCCATGCTACAAGGAATCCTAAACTAGCCAAATTGAGAGGCTGTCGGGACGGGGAGATACCTGCCTGGTTCTACTATTCCAGCTTCCAGAGAATCAAGTTATGCCAGCTGAGGTCCCGAACCTCATGAAGCAGAGCTGTTCTCACTGAACCTTGCCCAGATTTCTGCCTCATTTCATTTTTAATATTTAATAATAATACTACTAAATTATTATTTTAAGCTCCTATGCTTTGGGGTAGTTATACAGAAGTAGATAGTAGAAACAATTACAGTTTTTGTAAGCCTGGTTGAGATTTACAGATTATATTAAGAAGTTTAAATGAACTCTTGAGACACCAATAAGGGCCTTAAGAGGTTCTTACAGAGAATCTTCAAATGGATGAAAACATTAATTATACAATACGAGACTAATACAAGTAAATGGAGGAGTTGATACTCCTACACTTGGAACGAGGTCTTCATCAGTCATATTACGAGGTAAAAATACTGACAATATTATGAAATCTAACCAGAAGTTATTCCAAAAATTTGAAATTACTAAGGAAGACAATTTGAAATATTAACATACACCCCCTATTATGAACAATATACATCACTCTGATTATATATTTGTCTTGAGAAATTAGCTAACAGGAAGCTCTCATGAGTAGCAGGGCATTAAAAGTTAAGTGTTCACAACACGAAGCCAGACTTCTACAATTCAATGGCAGAAGTGTGTTTTTTGGGGAACCATGAACTAAAGTAAAAGAATATTTATTTTATTTGCCCCATCCTGTAAAAATGTTTGTTATATGTTTTATAATTCCTATACATTAGCACAGCAGTTACATATAAAATTTATATATAGTTATGCCCATTAATTTAAAAAAATGAGATTTATCATACACATAAATCATACACATAGGTGTATAAAATGTACACATACAAATTAAAGATTAATAACTAAATGCACACTCATGGATCTACCACCCAGCTTCAGAAATAGAAAATTATCTTAGAAGTTCATCCTGTCCCTGACCCCCTAGGGGACCAGTATCCTGGATTTTGTATTGATAAACTAGCTCATTTGCTTCACAGGTTTTGGTGTGTGTTTTTTTTTTAAACCACACATGAATGCACCTCTGAATAATATGTTGCTTAGTTTTCCCAAAATGGATCCTGGAATGCAAGCTTTCTTTCCTTTGACTACAAAGGACACTATTAGGACAATCGATTTGTTTGGAATATACACTGCTGGTTAAATAGAAGTATTGCATTAATGTCAAATTTCCTAAATTTGATAACTGTGTTATGGTCAGGTAAGAGACTATCCTTGTTCTTAGGATGCACACACTGAAATATGAAGGGTTTGAGCAGCATAAAGATGTAGTCTGCTCTCAAGTGGTCCAGAAAAAAAATGAGAAAAGAAAGAAGAATAAAGCAAGTACAGCAAAATATCAAAAATTGTAGAATCTGGGTAAAAAACAAACATAGAAGTTCTTTGCACTCTTCTTCTTTACTGATATCTGTGATTGAAACTTTTTCCAAACTAAAAAGTAAAATACCAACACCAACACTAACAATTATAATAAAGCTCCATAAGAAAAAAACCTGGGGAGTTCCCTGGTGGTGCAGTGGCTTAAGGCTTCGGCGCTGGCACTGTCAGTGCTGTGGCCTGGGTTCGATTCCCAGTCAGGGAGCTACCCACATACCAAAAAAAAAAAAAAAAAGAAAAAAACCTGTTGAAGGACATTTCCTCTTCAGTTCCTCGCTCTGTCAGGCTCCTAACGAAACCCGCTCACCACTCGGAGGCTGCTTTTCCTACTGAGGTTCCTCCCTGGTGCTCTGAGCCCTGGGGCTGGAGGCGGCCCACCACATCCCCCATGGGAGGGTGGCCAACTGTCCCAATTTGCCTAGGACTCTCCCACTTTTAGCACGAAAAGTCTCCTCTGTCAAGAAACCCTCAGTCCTGAGCAAGAAAACTTGGTCCCTGCAGCGTAAGCCCTGACTTTTTTCTTTTCCTTTTTTTTGTAATGCAAGTGCCCGACTTAAGCTTTGATCGCCGAAGCATTCAAAGGCACCACTTCTGCAGGGCTATCTCGCATAAACACATTGCCGGCCTCTCAGGGAGGTAAAGAGCCGGGACGCTCCGAGCGCTGGCCACCCACTCCCACCAGGAGGCTCCTTTGTTTGGGAATCCTGGTTGATTTAGGTAACTGACCCTTGGGGCCACTTGTTTTTCTCTTCCTGCACTTTAAATTTCTGTTCTTAGGTTTTAAATTCACCAATAAAGAGCGAGCCCACGAAACCCAGGCCCCGCCCTTGACCCCAGGACAAGCAGAACCACAAGGGCTCGGTTTTACTCTCCTGCTCGCCACTCCATCTATGGGAAAAGTAATGCAGCCACTCCTCACGTAACCACCTACCTGTTTAACGACCGCCCGGACTTACGACCAGTTCTCTAGCGCGGGGAGTTCTCTTTCTCAGTCTTTGTCTTGTTCCCATAGTCAGTTAGTCTTCACTACACAAAGTGTTCGCAATCATGCAAGACTACATATTTTGTTTATAAGTGTGTGTTGCATGACGTCTATAGAAAAATCCATACCCTATGGTGCCAGGACTCACCACAAGATATCCACCTTTAAGCTCCTCGCTTATCGACCAATCGGCTTAACGACCGAGTCATAGGAACAGAACTCGGTCGTTAAGTGAGGAGTGCCCGTACACACACTGTCTCACATTTACATTAGGCCATAATAATTCTTTAAATTCGAATAGCACTTTAGTTGGTCAAGGGTTTTGCACAACTTTTCTCACTGAAACTGTACGGCAACACTGTGAGACGTGCATCATTATTTTCATTCCCCACGTGTGAGAACTGCTAACAGGCATGTTGACATAGATGTCCGAGGTCTCAAGTGCATCTTACGCTGGGTTCCCTAGAAGCAGAGCTGGAAGCAGAGATTCTTGTTCAAGTGCTTATTGAGCAAGTGCTCTTAGGAGAAGCAGAAAAAGAGTTCAACAAGGGTGTGGTCTGGACTGGATGCTGATTTCAGTCTGATCCCAGGGAAGGCCTGGGCCACAGACAGCACCACGGAATTGGTCTCGGCCTTGAGATGGTTGGCCTTGTATCCCTTTGTGTCAGTTAGTCTTTGGCTAATGGCTGCCCATGGGAGGGGAGGGGGCCTTAACGTCCTGGGAGAAGGGGTCCCCGTTTGTGTGAAAGCAGTCTCCTGGAGAAGAGGACAGCTGTAAGCTGTTAGCTGCCTGCGCATCTAGCAGCTCGGGGAAGGGTGTCTGGGCAGTGCACCAATGGCATCTACTTCACAGCGCTCATGGCCATTAGGATTTGAACCCAAGTCTAGCTTCACGCTGCACGATGAGGTCAATATTGGGTCCTTAACGGAGTGTGGCTTTTTGGCATTGGAGGTGGAAGAATAAGGGTAGGAAAACGGCAGTATAATGACTGAGAGGTTCTAGTGAAGTGCGGGTGAGGAAAGATACTAGAAATAGAAGTTAACCTTGATCGTTTTATTAACATTACTTATATTGATTAAAATAACAAGTCCTGTGTTCCAAGTCTGTGACTAGATATTTTCACTCTTATACTCAGCCTCATTACCCACATCTTTAAATATTACAAATTTAATTTGCAACCCTGGTAACATGGAAAAATATGTTCAAGTTCGGAACAATCGTTATTAGAAATGGGAGGCAAGGTTGATTGCTAAAATTCTTCCCATAAACATTTAAGACATTTTTTTCTCTGTGTTTTCAGATGTCTTCTGTTCTTGTCTTCTTTTCACGAGCTCACTTTTAAGACAATGCTGAAATTAGTTATACTTTGCTATAAAACCCAAACATCCTTTCATGTCCATTTTTCCCTTCTCCTGTGACCTCAAGATAATTAAGTGTCTTTTTCTTCCAAGAAGGAATTTGAAGCATGTGGTGAGCCTGCTGGTCTATTTGCTGATTTATGGGTCAAGTCTCCAGTTATTACAGACCAAATTTGAAAGTCTCTGATTAAGAAGCCCTGCTGATTTAGGGATCTCACTAGAAATATGTGCATAATGAATTATCTACAGATAATAATTCAAATTGTCCCTGGGTGATTCATATCACCCTCTTTTATTAAATTATCCATTTTCTGGGGGATAATCAAGTCTATACAAAGTAAGATGTAGGGATGCACGTGATATTGTAAGAGGTTGAACAGGAAACAGTTTTACAGCAGGGGAGCCTTTACACCAAATTTAAAGGTAATTTTCACAGGGCAGTGAGTCTCTGTGTGTGACTTATACATAGTTTTAAAGAAAACTTTCTGTCTTGTACATGCTTGAGCACTCAGCTTATATAAAAATGGTTTCTGTGAAAAGATAACCATTTTCTTGTGAGTGGTGGTAGAGAGAAACAGGATAAAAAGAATAAATTATTTCTTAGAGAAAAATGGAAACAGCAATCATCCAGGTCCATTTTTAGCCAGACACATGGGCCTGACAAGGCATTAGTTAAGAGAATGTGTCAGCCTTAAATATGTGGGTTTATTTAACAATGGAACAAGTAGATATATAAAGAACAGAGCTCCAGTACTGAGAATTCAGAAAGACCTATTTTTCTTTTTTTTTTTTTCCAGGAACGAAGATTATTTTTTTCAATCTCTCCCTTTTTATAGAACAAAAAGGAAGAAAAGAAAACCTTCACAAAATAGATACATCAGTGTTCAAGAAGGCAGATGCAGATTCAGCAAAGAGATTCCCTAGCGGTCTGGGTCCTCCTCTGAGAGACCCGAGGGCGGGACTTGGATGGGGGTGGCAGATTTAAACAAGACCTGGACCCAGTTTCATTGCAGAACTTGACTGAGGTCTGTTCTTAAAGAACCTGCCTGGAAATGTTGAGGAGGAGGAATTTCAAGCATACAAACCTTCTCGAAACTCATCGATGGTTTCTGCTTCTCCCTGTTCTGACTGTTCAGGTTATTTTAAGGTTTTCATACCTCAGGCAAAGTGATTTATTATTATTGGGACTTTATATAACCCTTTATTTTTGTAAAGTGCTTTATAGTAATTTTTCTCTCCTTGTTGTATGCCATGCCTTCCTTCTCCTGCCACTATAATTGGTTTTGGGGGGAGGCGGCACTTCCTTTTTTAAGGAAAAGATGTTGTTTCTGATAGGAGGCTCTTGCTGTGGTTTTACCTTTCTTTCTCCTTTGCTTGCCTTCTTTTGATCTCATTCTCTGTGGCCCACTGTCACTGTTTACCTTCTGTTTCTTTGCTCCTACTCAGACCTACACCCATTCGTTCCTCACCTCTGTCCTCAACTTCTACACAGCTCTCTTGTCGTCATCCCACCCCCCCACCAGGACCATTCTCTCACCTCTGGGCTCCAGCTTGATGTATGTCCTAGGGAAGTGGGCATTTCCTCCTACGCACTCGTGCTGCTAAGTATCCAGGGTACCAAAACCTGGTGGGATGCTCGCGATGAGCACTCCCTGCTGTGGTAACTTCTGACACCTGGAGTTACCATGGCTACTTATAGCGCCATCTATTGATATTTTAAATGAGCAGAAATTTGTAGTCCATTAATCCCAGGCCACTGCCGAAAACATCATTCCCTTAGTATGTGGAGACTTAGGTCAAACCATATGACATTGTCAGTTTGGGTAGGACAAAAACAGTGAATAGTAGCCATTTCATGTGCTTCAACTAAATGCTGTTCACGTGTAATGTCAGAGCAGTGGTTGCCAACCTTTTCCCACTGTGTGCCCCTTTTAAACCCATTTCTATACATTATACCCCTTGTTTTTAAAGCAGCAGTTTTTAAATACTGACACTTTGTTCAGTGTCTATCTTAATGTAAAATAGTGGAAACGAGGTAATAAGTTAGGAAAGAAAAATGACTACACTGAAAGTACAAACCACAGATTTCATTTTACAATATTTGTTTATTTTATTTTATTTTTATTTTTTGGGGGGATAGTTCCCTGGCTGGGAATCGAACCCAGGCTGCAGCGTTGAGAGTGCCAAAGCCTAGCCATTACACCACCAAGGAACTCCTTAATTTTACAATATTTGTAACACAGTTAAATATTGATAATGATGATCAAGTATTTAAACATTCAATTAAAAAACCACTTGAAAAGAATCACGATTAAAGACAACACACTTTTACTCAGTCAATAACTAAACTGATCAAACTGTCTGGCTACAGATGTATTTATATGTTTGGGGAACTTCTAGAAAGGTCTCAAATGGATTGTTCTGAAACTGTGCATCACGATTGGTAGAAGAGCGGTTTGAGGGAAGGGTCACCAATCGTCATTTGCTGATGTGATCTAATTTTGAAGTGTCTCTATGAACAATGATTCTGACTTACATTTATTGTTCCATAACTAACATTTTGCATTTTAAAACTTTACTCGTTTTTTTGACATTCCTGGTTAGTTTTAGTGTACCCCTGAACGGCCCAGCATGTACCCCTGGGGGTACACTTATGACTGCTTGGTAATCATTGCTCTTTAGGTATCGGTATAGCTCTAAAATACATTACTGAGGGAAAACAGCAATCTACTGGACCATGTACAACTCCTATCGCACAGCACACTTCCCTGCGTCCTTGCTCACTCCCGGCTCAGTCTTAACTGAAACCTGTCTCAACTGGAAGTTCTCCATCTCTCACTCATAGGGTATCAAATTGGGGAGTGGGACAGGCCCTCACCAGGCTCTTCGAACTTCTTCTATCCCATTCTCCACCCGCTGGGCTTTTGAGACTCACATGACTTAACTCTGCCACTCTAAATCTCATCTCTGTCAGCTTCCAGCTTGCTGGTCACTGTCAGTCAGTGACTGCCCATCGTTTTTGCTCCACCTGGCCCTGTCATTATCCTCTGAACTTCACTACTCATCTAGACAACAAAGCAGCCCTCTCCAAGTTGTGCATCTTCTCTTCCTCCATTACCTTCTCCTACTCTCCTCTCCATTCACTCACTCCATGGCCTGTTCTGGAACTTCTCCCTCTTATAACTGCATTACCTGTGATGTTATATGCTCACACAGTCCACTGACCAGTCTCCTAAACATCTCACCCACCTCATTCAGTTGCCCCCACTATACATGTTGATTTTACCTCAAGGGAGCTCTTTTTACTTGACCCACTAATTTCTCCCTATGTAATATCAGCTGCCTCCTACCTTCCTTTTTCTATCCATCTTATATTCTGTGGCCCAGCATGCTAACCTCTCTTGCCAATATTCTTAATATCTTTGTTTCATTCCTTCCATCAAATCCAAGAGCCAAAACCCTATTCTTGGATGGATCCAACTTTTGCTTTCTGCTAGGCCGACCAGACGTACCATTATAAATGGGACAGAAAACAATGGTACTGCCCTGTTTCAAATGGTACGTGTAGTTAGCCTAGTCCACTGGGCTAAATTCAAGGTGTCAGTAGGCTGACCATACATACCATTTGAAATGGGATAGAATCATTGTTTTCTGTCCCATATGAAATGGTACATCTGGTCGGCCTACTTTCTGCTTCTGTCTAGACAGCTGAGCACCACTAGAGAAAAGTCACACCACTGTTGTGACCATAAATCCATGATGTGTAACTCCACCCAAAGTTACTCTTCATGGTGCCTAGAAATCCCGCCATTTCTAGTCAACTCTCTCCTTCTCAGTTTCCCTAGAGAGTATTTCATATCTTTTCCAGTCTCATCTTACCTCTGTTTTCTCCCCTAGCCCCTTCAGTTTCTGCAAAGGGACCTGGCTTCCTACTTCCCTGAGAAAAAAAAGAAAAAAGTCATCAGGTGTGAACATACACCATTTCTGCCCACCAGATCTACAAATATCTTGGCCATTGTACCCTTCCCTCTCAAGCCCTCCTGTCAGGCTGGAAGAGGCATCTCTCCTTTCTATCAAGGTTTAAAACCACTTAAACCTTTTTCCTCTTAAGTCTCCATCATCCCACGTTCTCCCTCCTGGCCACTTCTTCCCTTTTTGCCATTCCCTCCCCCATGTTTCAAGGCTAACCTTCTTAAAAGGATCGTCCGCACTTGCTGTCTTCATTTCTCACCTGTCATGGACTCCTTCACCCACTGCAATGTCACTTCTGTCCTCACCACACCACAAAAAGTACAGTGGCCAAAGTCACCAATAATTTTTTTTTAATTGTTATATCCAATGAACTCTTTTCCCCTCAGTTGTTGCTTGCCTTCTTGGCATCCTCTTTGTGTTGAAAGACTCTTCTCCTTTGGTTGGGTGATATAGACCATGCCAGCTTTTCTTCCTGTCTTCTTAGCCACTCCTTCTCAGTCTCTGCTTGGCCTCTAGTTTTCATATTGATGGTCCTTGAAGTTCTGTCCCTGGCCATTTTCTATTGTTACTCTATAAATGTCCTGGGGAGAGCTCATCCATGTTCATGGTACAATGATCATTTGCATCTCTCTCTCTTGTTCTGTTCATGTGATGGTTTCTTTTTTCCTTTATTCTCTACTGGTTATTCAGTTCCTCTATCATTTGGTGCCTGGACCACTTTCAAAGGAAAAGTATCCAGCACCTAAATATTTCTAACACAACTTCACTTAGTTATTATCATCTTGGCCAAACAAAAGCTTATTGTTAACTAACTACAGTTCAGCAGCAGCTGATCTAGTATGAGAAAATTTCCAGTAAGATCCTGGTTCTAGAACTCATATTAATTGACTTAATGGTGATCTTTATATGGGCTAATTTTGATTTCTTGGGTGAAGTTTGAAATACCAAATTATATCTGGAAAATCTGTTGGGCGTTAAAAAAGATATTTGAAATTCGTCAATACAAATGGATGTCTTTGAGCCTGTGTACAATAAATATAAGCCTAGGTCCTATTTTCGGTTACCCAGTGGCATTCTGATATGTCCCCTGATTCATTACAGCTTGGAGACAGATTTAAGAAAATGGATGATGTGGTCACTCTCAACCAACAGTAGCACCATGTAACTATTTAAGAAAATGTTTGTGTGGAGGGGTGTAGAATGAGCTTATGATTTCAACACAGTGGATCAGCCTTGCAAATAGTCACTTACTCCCAGAGCTAGTAGCAATTTGCCGTATGTCAATAGACTGGTAAAATGGTGGTATTCATTCAGTTCATGACTCCTGAATCTCTTGGGGGAAGAAACAGAAGGTTTAAAATTTTCTTGGTTTTATACTTTTCAGGTTACAGAATATGGATGTTATAGAAAACACTCGCACCTTGTTTCACTGAAGAGGCTGCTCAGATAATGTTTCCAGATGATGAGTCTTCTTTTGCCAAACATGTGTAGCAAGAGGAACAACACACTTTGAAAATGCCTATCAAAGGAATTTAATCATAGTATAAAGACTCCCGGGGTGAGCCTGGGTAGCACAGTTCTGCCCTGCTCACTGTTACAGATTTATTTAATGTATTCTGCACAGTAACGCTTCATATGGCAGGGAGGATGCTTGATTTGGGCATTAGGATGTTTCTGATCCCCCAGGAAGCTTTTCTGCCTCAACAGGTCGCAAGCCTCCATGGCTGCCTTTGATGAAGTCATTTATCTTGGTGCCAGCAGCAGGATGTTGAAAGAGAGCACATGGGAAGGTATGTAGCGGATTAGACACGCGTTTGTGGAGTCAGGAGATTATTATTGACAATCAGCTTGGAGAAGATTTAGGTTATATGTCCTTCCTTCCACACAGGCTGCTAAACAGCCTTTCTGGAAACAATGAGGGGTAGGGAAATCGGGAGAGGTTCTTTCATTTCAGCCCATTGCCACTTCTAGATTGGGCTTTGGTCAGTAGTGACTGTAAAGCAATTTCTGGTAGGCATTGTACCCATGCAATGAAAGAACTTAACTGAAAATTTGCACAGTAATATGTCTGCTCATCGGTGGTCTGCCCTCTGATGGTGGGCAGCGTCTTAGGAAACCACAGACACCATGCTCAAAACACCAAACAAACTGACTATTAGCATGTGCATTAGAGCCTGTATTGGCTAGCTTTTGCTGCATAACAAACTTTTCTAAAAATCGGTGCCTTTCATAGATACATATTTAGGTCCCAATTTAGTGGGTTGCCTGGGAAGTTCTGGTCTAGACTGGCTCTACTGATTAGTGCTAGTTTCCTTCATGAGTTTGCAGTTAGCTGGAAGGTCCATGGGTGGCTGGATAATCCAGAATAGCCTCACTTACATGTTTGGTAGCCTGCTGACTGTGGTTCTTCTTTATGTGGTATCTGATCTTCCAGAAGGCTAGTCGAGATTCAATTACATGGTGGCCTAAGAATCTTAAGCACAGCAATAGGGCAAACCCTAATATGCAAAGGCTTTTTAAAGCCTCTTCCTGGGTCACATTGACTATTGTCCCATGGGCCAAAGCAAATCGCATAGCCCAGATTCCAGGAATGGAGGCAAGTACCCCATATCTTGATGGGAAGACATGCAACATCAATATTGCAAGGGTATGGATATAGTGGTTGGAGGAGGATTTGGGGCCATGTTTATAATCTACCACAGAGCCATTTAGAATTTACAAAGTGTTTTCAACTTCAGTACTCCTCACCACATTCATGTGAGATGCAAACATTGATTCCTATTTTACAGATGAGTAAATTGGCTCAATAATCTGAGTAGGTGAACCAGATAACAAGCAATAGCATTCTTGGTCCACACCACAGCATCCCGAGCTACAAAAAATATAAAAATCATTAGCTCTGAAAGCATACCTTCCATATCTCAGCTTGCTTCTTATATTAGGTGATTCCTCAATTTAATGAGAATCTGAGTCATGTACTGGCACTTGTTAAAGTTCAGATTCTAGGGTTCCACCAGAGGTTCTGATTCACTCAAGTCTGCTGAGGATCTGGGATCTGCATTTTTAAAAATGTATTTATTTGTTAACACTCAATATTATTTTATATTAGTTTCAGGTATACAGTATAGTGGTTATATATTTGTATAATTTAAGAATTGATCTCCCTGACTAGTCTAGTACCCAACCTGGCACTATACATAGTTATTACCAGATCATTGACTATATTCCCTATTCTATACTTTGCATCCTTATGACTATTTTGTAACTACCAATTTATACTTCTTAATCCCTTCACCTTTTCACTCTGCTCTGCAACCCACTTCCACCTATGATCCTGATAAATCTAGTACCCATCTGACACCATACGTAGCTATGACAATATTATTGACTGTATTGGGATCTGCATGTTTAACAGGCAACTCCAGGAGATGCAGCACCTCTCAGTGCGGAACACCAACTTATACAGGGTCCAGCAGAAGTAATATAACTTTTAAAAGTAATTATGTTAATGTAGTTATGAGTTTGTTATGTTACAGAATTACATGCTATGATTTTGGTATAGATTACCAGCTCATGAAAAAGGGGCATTATTTGTGCCAGACCCTATATTATGATACTGGGTGTACCCAGCAAGGTATGTTTTCATGCTGTAATAACAAATAATCCACACACTACAATTCTTTTGGTCAGTTTCAGATCTAGAAATTAATAGCCTTGGAATAATTGTTTAACTTCTTGGCCTTTGTCTTGACAGCTGCAAAATAGGGATAATAAGAAAGACCTCGCAGGGCTAGTGTGAAGATTAAATGAATAACCTATGAAGTGCTGAGCCTGGTGCTCAGTAGAAGCTCAGTAAATGTTATTTTTGTTCTCTCTTCATCCTAAGAAGCTGTAGGACCCATTGATAAGGCAAATCTATGAGAAGTGGAAAAATTGTTTGTCGAATGCTTTGTGGACTTGCACTGTCAATGCCTGTAAATGAGAAATGATGTCAAATAGCCATCAGCACCTCAGAAAGCACACAGCTCTCTCTGTTAGAGTAAAACTGGGCATCAGATTCTTCAGAGGCCTAAGAGTCATGGCTGGAACCAGGGCCAGGCCTGGTAGGCGACAGCTCTTGTCATTAGAGACCAACTATATGCAGAAGAGGCACAGAATGGCTGGTCATGCCTCAACCCCTCCAGTCTTCCCCAAATTGCTGTGAACTTCTGGCATCAGTGCTATTGTCTGTATGTCCTCAGACAATGGCAAAATGTGTAATGATTCTATAGTAAGCCTTAGCCTTACCCAAGTCAATTGTGTCAATGTGAATAGAATCCCTCTAAAATATGTCCGTATAATAATTTAAATGAAGGATCAACATGGCACATAGTATGATATTTTCAGATGGTATGGGGGCTTTTTGGAGGCCTCTGTGTGAAAATGATGACCAAATAGCATGTTTCTTACAGTTTAACCACTTTAGCCCTTTCTTCCCTATTTTTCTTATGCCGCTTCTCCCATCGTGTCTCTGTCCAATCTGTTTCTCTTTTTTTTTCCTTCCTTGCTTCTGTCTTTCCAAATGTCATGGTTTTCTTTCTTGGTTCATTCTTTCTCATTTTGAAAAAAGAAGAAGTGCCCCTTTTAATCCAAACCACCAGAATCCAATTTAAAATACGTGCCCTGATTCTGTTCTACGGCATTTGCATCTCTAGCTGTGGTTGTCATCTGTACCAGCAGGTGGAGCACATCTCCTGTATTAAACAGCACCCTGCCTCGTAGGGTGGGGTGTTTCCCCCTCAACTGTCATTTTGGCTGCAGTGAAATCGTGGTTGGAAGCTGGTATAATACAAAGCGAAACTCCTAATCTTGGCTAGACCAGAGAGTATACTTTTTTGACTCATGTCAGCAATGCAGGGCTTAACAGCAGCTGATCTAGAGAGGTGGTAGGTGAAAATAATGAGGGCTGTGTGTGTGTGTGTGCTCATGTGGTGTGTTTGTGGCTTGTTTGTTTGTTTGTTTGTTTGTTTTCTGGAAGAGTTAGCAGCTTTGTGCCAAAGGTACCCTTTCTTCCCCTTCACTCCCTCCCTCTCCTCCCCATTCTCCCTTTCAGGTATCCAGTCGTCACCTCTCTGCTGTTTCTCCTCAGTGTCACAGGACACAGCAGCATGCACTTGTCGAAAAACCTGAAAGTAAAATGGTAGTTTGTTAGAGCTGGAAGGAAACTTAACAATCACCTAACACTGAAAGCATTGGGGTCCAGGGTAACAAAGGATCCACCCTGGCGTTTGGGGTAGCCCTTGTTGTCATTGTCCTTGTTATTGTTTCTGAGCTGGCATCCCTTCATGGGGGCCTCGTGGCATGGAGAATTTTCGGACTTGCCTGTTTTAACTAAAGTCACCGAACAGTGCTGTCAAGCAGCAGATTTGATCTTTTTCAGCACATCGACCAGCTGTTTTAACTTTTCTGTACATTGGGGAAGATGCAAGCGTCAGCTTTTGAATGAATTAGTGCCGCACGTTGCCTGCTGTGGTGTTCATGTGCATTTGGATACTTGTTAGATATTTAGAGTTTCTCAAAGGCCCATCAGAGTCAACTGGGGGACTTGAACAACCCCATAATTGCTGGGTCCTATTTCCATTCTGTAGCATGGCCACGCTTTAGCTTTAGGACTTGGGAGTTTGCATTTTGAATGAGTTTGTACCAGTGAATCTCTTATACCTGGCGTCTGAGAACCTAAGACTTAAGAGACATCGATGATCATGGATTCTTTGATGCACCTCACCTGGTTTTGCTGGGCTTCCTTTACTTTCTGCCTTCATTCTGGAGCAAGCAAAGCTTAGGCTCTCTGTTCCATGCAGAACTTGGGGCTGGGAACCAAAAAAGCCGAGTTGTCCATGTTTCTGATAAGGGCTGGGATTTCTTTCATAAGAATAGGTCAGAAAAGTTCTTTTGAACCAACTTCTCTTTGGGGGCAGCCAAGCACTTGCTTCTATGAAGATCAAATAAAAGACATTTGTCCTGAAACTTTATTAGAACCAGGGGCTGGCGTCTTAGGGGAAATGAGGTGTATGATAAGACACTACAAACAACTTCTCTCTCATTCCACATAGGTTTGCTGATCCTAATATTTAGCATCAGAGACTTTGTCCCAGACAGCAAAAGTACTGCCTTGAATACAAGATTAGCATAGAAATGTAAAGATTTGGCTGATTCCAAGATATTTTCCAAGTTTCTAGAGTTTTCCCAGCTGCCTCTTCAGACTCTGTGGCAGAGCCTTCTAGGTATCACCTGATATCAATTCTCCCTTTTTCCTTAGTCACAGAACTCCCACTGTATTCAAGATATTCAAGGACTGCCCCAGATCCAATTAAAGGCTGCTCTCCCCATCCTCCTTTGCAGATAGCTGTGGCCATGTAACTTAACTAAGTTCAGCACAATGCAATGTAAACAGAAATGGTGTGGAGGATTTCTGCTTAAAGGTCACTGATTCATTTGGGAGGGATCCCCTTTCGGGTTTTTTAGGCCGACCAGACATCTCATTTTAAACGGGACAGAAAACGACAGTCCTGTCCTGTTTCAAACGGTATGTCTGGTCAGCCTATCTTTCAGCTTTCCCCTCCGTGTTTCTCCCTGCTGCCTAGAGTGTGAGATGTGAGAGTGGGAGCTTGCATGGTCATCTTGGACTCTGAGGCAACCTTAAGGATGACAACCGATGCTGAGGATGGCAAAAGCAGAAGACTTAACTCTGGTTCTGGTAGCTTTGTGCCGCCACCACCACCTTCAGACTTTTACATAGAAGATACATCTGGTATGTTTTGCCACTAATCCTATTTTAGTTTTATTCTTTATATGTTGTTGAAAGTAGTCCTGGTTGATACACATGATTAATCTCCTACTGCAGGGGTTCTCAAACTTGAGCCTGTATCAGAATCACCTAGAACAGGCATGTCCAACCTATGGCCGAGGATGGCTATGAACGTGGCCCAACACCAATTCTTAAAAGATTATGAGATTATGAGTGACTTTTTTTTTTCCCTTAGCTCATCAGCTATTGTTAGTGTGAGTGTATCTTATGTGTGGCCCAAGACAAGTCTTCCAATGTGGCCCGGGGAGCCAAAAGGTTGGACATCGCTGACCTAGAAGACTTTCAAACACAGACTGCTGGGCCACATCCCCAGAGTTTCTGAGCCACTAAGTCTGGGGTGGTGTCCAAGAACTTGCATTTCTAACAACCTGCCATTTGATACCAATGCTGCTAGTCCCTGGACTCCACTTTGAGAACAACTGTTCTGTCAAGATCACCTTAAATTTTAAGGCAGGTTCTACTGTAATCGTTGAGGACCAGTATACGTTAGATGATTTCACATCCCTCAGTCAGTACTGTTAAGAACTTTCTCCCTACCTCAATAAAATTAATACAAGGCCTCCAGTCTGTTGGCTTGGAGCCAAGTCACTTGTAGATGACTTAGTGCAGGAAGAGTGCCATATCTGGGTTGCCCATGACTGCTTCACCCCTTCCCCATTACTAATTCCTCTCTCGACCTCTCAACCAAAATATGCAAACAACTGCCAGAGAAGCCACTTACATTCCACCCGGAATTCCTTCCCTGCAGTCAGTTCAGGCTAAGTTCGGGGTGGAGGAGAAAGCATTCCATTCTCCTCATTTGTGCTGGGCAAAAAAGCCGTTTCTCATATCTCCTGGGAAGCAACCTATGTAGGTGGAAAGGACAAATATGTTTATTGTCCTTTGGAGTCAGACATATTTGAATTTGAAGCCAAACTTGACATATGAGTGATACTGAATTTTTCTTAAGACAATGACTAGGTTCTGGGTTTTCTTTCTGGAACTGGCTATATGTCATGTTATCATCAGAGCCTTAACATCCTACACATTACTGAATGGGAATAAAATTTTTGAAAGGAATTTCATGTTGAAATTATCCTCTAATCACAATATACCCTTCTTCCCACTATACAGATGCCTCATTTTCTAGCCTCATTACAGAAATGTCTAATTTTCTGCCTACCTTTAAGTTCTACCAGCAATCATAAGAATGACTTTTGTAGCACCCTTCTTGTAGCATGAAGAGTTAAAAGTGTGTGGTAGTGTCAAACAGTGTTAAAGTCACCCAGAGATGTATTCACAGAAAGGACAGCTTAAAAGAGCAATAGAACAATTCAGCCCTTAAGCAGAGACCTTATTTATATGCCACATTTCAGCTGGGAAGGGATTTTATGACCACATCTTAGAGCCTTGAAGATAAAGTCTATAATATAAACATCCTAGCAGCATTAACTCTAACAGCACAAGGAGGGCTTGGCGCATACCCCCCTTTTTATTTTAGTTCTCTTCTGCATGAAAGACATTTTGATAGCCAGTGTAACACTTCCATTTATATGATTCTCACCTCTGAACATTTCAATGGGATACAGAACTATGTGTAAAATTGAATTATAACCCTTAATGTGTATTTTAACCCACAGAATAGATTCAGACTCTGGGTTCTAGGATGGACTTTCATCACTTCTTTCCCTCTCGTAAAATAGAGTTCTGGATGTAGGATGCATGAACAAAAGTTTATCTGCTTTGCTCTAGCTATTCCTTCCAGCAAGAAGCAAATGGCTGGGAACTACTATCATTTTCTGTCTAGAGTTACCAGCTAGGCTAGTTGGGTTAAATTAAAATAAGGCCACAGGTAAGGAAAAGAGCAAAAGCTTTATCAATTATTTGCTTTCTATAAATCCTGCCTCTGAGCCTTCATCTATGCTGTTGCCTCTATTTGGTGTGCTCTTCTGTCTTTCTCTCTACCTCAAAATTTGCCTCTACCCTTTTAAGTTAATTTTTAGTCATCTTTCAGAACTTAGCTCAGAACATAATTCCTAAAGGAAGCCCTAGATTAGATCAGACCCCCCCCCCTATTAAACTCTCTCTTGGCATCCAGGAATTCTCTCACAGCATTTATCAGAAATATTAACATTAATTTAATATTTAATTTTCACATTTTCTTCTCTATGACACTGTAAGTTTATAGGCATAGAAAGGATGTCTGACTTATACATATTCATATCCCCAGTACCCAGCACAGTGCCTAGCATAGAGGAGGATTCAACAAACATTTGTTTAAGAAAGTAAAGAATGTGATAGATGACTGGATAAAGAAGATGTGGTGCATATACACAATGGAATATTACTCAGCTGTAAGAAAAGATGAAATACTGCCATTTGCCCCCACCCCCCAAAAAATGGATGGACCTGGAGAACGTCATGCTAAGTGAAATAAGCCAGACAGAAAAAAAGCAAGAATAATATGACTTCACTCATATGTGGAATATAAAACTGAAAGCAACCAAGAAACAAAAACTCATGGACACAGTCAACAGTTTAGGTTACCTGAGGGGAAGGGGGGAAGTGGGGAGAGGGAGTCATGTATATGATGATGGAAAGAGAACTGACTCTGGGTGGTGAACACATAACGCAAACATAGATGATGTACTATACAAGTGTACACCTGGAACCTATGTAACTTTTACTAACCAATGTCACCCCAATAAATTGAACAATGAAAATAGTAAAGAATGAATAAAGGTAAAGTAGAAGCAGAGAAATGGTGATAATTGTAGTATGTACATTTATTGAGCACTTACTATACACCAGGTAGACATTGCATTGAATGCTTTCCATGTGTTCTGCCATTCAATTTTTACTACAACTCTAAGATAAGTACTATCCTTATCCCCATTTAACAGATAAGAAAACTGAGGCTTTAGAGAGTTTATAGAAGTTTACATAGCTAGTAACACTTTTCAGTCACATAACAGTTTTTGTCTTATTCCTATTCACTCCCTTCTCCCTCCTCCATCCATTTTGTATCTTCACACGCCTTTTCTCTGTGGAGAAAATTGCTGATGTCATTAATGAAGAGAAGCCACCTTGTTCTGGACATTCTTTGACAACATTGCTCCCTAGGGAGAAGCTGCTTCTAGAGCACATTTGATGGGGGGAGGTCAAGGTCAAATCAAATGGCCTGATTCAGGGTTTCATGACATCTCTGGCAGTCTGTGTGTTTGGATGATACTCTAAGTCAGGTTCTAAAGCACCGTTCTGCTCATTCTCATATATATGATAATATCTTGCTTTAGTTAGAGGGCAATTTTTTTCTTTATCCAAGAGCCTAAAAGTTCTTTTTCAATGTCTCAATTTCAAAAAAACATGATATAGTTTAAAACACAGACTCATAATGCTATTGAAGATCAACTATATGAGCAGCAAACTGCCAATATTTAAGTTTTATTTTTTTTTTCGAATCTGACTCATGGTCCTCCCCCCAGCCATGCCGGCTAGTGCTGTCATCATGACTATCACAGTTTAGCAGTTTTAAAATATATGTTACAGACCAAGTAGGCTGCCGTAGATTTCTCTGTGGCATTTGGAAGCACACCAGAAATATGCAGCTTGACTTTTTATCCCCTTCACACCCTCAGCATTTCCCTTTTGGAGAGCTCAGAGGGAGGCATAGTGGGAAGAAAATCAGCCTAACAAAAGGAAAAATAGAATTTTTGCCTGTAGAAAACAATGGGCAAAGACAAATCTATTGTTCTTGCTTCAAGTTCTGGTTCCCTGCCTGCCTTTTTGTGTCCATTGTTTTATTTTTGTTTAATAGTGATTTTCCACTTAAGAGTGTGTTCTTTTATTTGCCTTTCCTTATGCCTGTCTTGAGCCTCCTACTGTTCTATTTGGTGTTTGGGCTCCAACTTATGTCAGTATCGTTCTCGATGTTTCCTTCACCATGTTCATTCACTTCATCTGCAGCCTTTCCTAATCCTCCACTCTCTCTTAGTTTCTCAGATCCTAGACATACCTTATTTCCCCCCAATTCCAATAGATTGTATTGGACTTTTTGCTTAACTAATTTTATTTCCTTAAATTAATCCCTATGGGTTTGATTTGAAAAACGCTCCATAATATTCTCTAGTTGAATTTCCAGGTTCCATATTTCCTTAGGAGGTTTACTTTTGGCAGGATGTTAACCTGGTTTCGTTTTGCCCTCTGAGTTTGATGGGCAGGGCTTGTCATCCCGGTTTTGGTCTTCAGATGTGTGTGCATGCAGCGGTTCGCAGCAGTGAGTGAGAGCAAATGGGAGGAGCACTGGAGTGAGAGTAAGAAGGTCTGTGCTCAGGTCTGAACTCAGCCGCTTAATCCTCAGAACCTCATCTGTAACATGGAAATAATGCTGTTACCTGCTTAGGGGTCACAGGGAAACAGACTATGAATGTCTCCTCCCAAGGGACTTTCAGTCTTTATGGAACTGCCATTTCCATAAAACTGAACCTCTTTTCCGGTTATCACAACATCAGAACATTAATAAAATAATGGAAAATGTAAACTTAAGCATTAAATGTTGAAAATCTTACCAAATTCTCTAAGAGGTTTTTAATTAACCTCTTGGTAAAATATTCTTTTTTGTTGTTTTCTTTTTTTTTTAATTTGGTAAATCTATCTTGGTAATGTTGGCACAGAGAATACCAACTGTATCTACATCTCTCAGCTATAGCATGCACCCCAATAACTCTGTAGAGGAAGGGGCAGCATCTGAAAACTTATTTGCAGTATTAAAATTAAATTATGATGAAAATAAAATGAAGAGATCTTAGGCTCTAAGATACAGAAATTTTCATTCCATTTTCCCATACAAAGATGGAATCTTATCTTAATCATTCATTTAAGTAGGTGTACAAACTTGGCGTAAATGCTTTTAGTAATGGGTACTAGCTATTTTGAGAAGCAACACATTTCATTGTGCAAAATCATACATAATCTTCACTCACTACTTCCAGTGACTTCCTAAACAAGTCAATTCTTCTTACCTGGGACAGCTCTTTGATATTTCTGGACAGCTTCTGTTATCCTTTTCTACAGGCGAAAACACTTGTCCCTTTAATGGTTTCTCATGTCACATGGTTTTTCATGCTCGTCAATGTTCCAGGTTATTTCATTTGTTAATGGCCTCTCCAAAACTGAGCATCCAGAGCCGGATTCAGTCCTCTGAACCTGTTTCCACCATTGAGGTCTGGACAGCGTGATGTCACCAAGAAGGCTCACTTGTCTTGGGAATGTGGGTGCTATTGCTGGTTTCAGAGAGCTGCATTGCAGTCAGTAAGTTCTCTGGTATGAGCCTATAAGCTCGTTTTCATGTGTATTCAAGAACTTCCATAAACTAACTTATTTTCAGGAAGACTACAGAGGGTTTCAAGTGACATTATCAATAATGCATTTCTTATTGTTATGTAAAAACCACAGGTATCCATTCAATATAATTGAAACTATGGAACTGGTTAAGTTTACGATAGTTGGCATGTCACGTTTATGCAAAAGATTGAATGTAGAAATATCATTATTTTTTTTTTACCTTTATGGAGTTTTTACTCTGTTCTCTGTATCTAACGTGTTTTACACATACAACAGTCCTGTGAGGTAATACAATTATTATTCCCATTTTACAGATAAGGATACTGAGGCACAGAGAGGTTTATTGATTTGTCCAAAGTCATCCAGCTTACAAGTGGATCTGAACCCAGGAAGTCCAATTCCAAACTCTGTACTGCCTCATGTCCCTGGGCAGTGAATAATTGGAAAATGTTACTAGTGTGAATTGGTTGTTTTTCCCTAAAAGATCTGAGCAAGACCTTATCCTTAAGTTCCTCTTTAAGTGTTTCCCAACGTTCATTCCTTGGAACATTGCTACCTTAAGGTGGTCTGGGAGGCAGGGTGGGGAAGAGTTTCCATGTTTAAGGGCACATAGTTGCCACTTTTTTTTAACTTAGCCACTTTGGCCATATTCTGGTATGGCCTGATTTAAATGTAAGTGACAGGTTTCCATGAGATACAATACACGAGAGCACTTTGTAAATGATGAATACATTGTACATGCTTATAGCCTCTCAGACTATTTATGAATTTTATGTGCCTGAAACTGCCAGTTAAGAAAGGTGCTTCTCTGATCATTTACATTTCCTTTCCAAAGTACAGTAGACTCTCAGTTAACCAGCACTCATGGGGACTGGTAGATGCTGGATAAATATAAGTGGACTCTTGGTTTGCTGGCACTCATGCCGGATAAATGTAGTATTATTTCTTCGATTTTTTTTGCTGGTTGCTTGAGAGTGCCGGTTGCTTGAGTTCTGGTTAATGGAGGGTCTACTATATTTTAAAGCTTATTTAACTTGTGGTTATTGACAGTTGTGACACACACACAATAATAATAAATTAGGAAGTTTAAGATGGTTTTAACAAGTGAACCAAATGTAGAGGTTATGTTAGAATAGAGATACTGGTAAAGGACAGGGAAACATTTAAAATCTTACAATGTTATTTTATAATTCTTGAAATCAGAAATTTACTTAAGCTCAACTGTCTATAATGCTTCAAAAAAGCATGGAAGAGAAATTTATGTTAGTTATGTCGGGTCACGCTTGTCTGCATTTAAATAACAACCACAACAGCAAGAGTAAAACCCTAATGACACAAAGAAATTCTCTAAATTAACATTGTGTTTTAATGGAACAACTAATATGAATACCTTATGTCTGTCTGTCTTGTAACATCTCAGTCCTATTTGTTAGCCAACTGCCCTTTATCCATTTTTGTTCCCACACATTGTGAATAATTCTTCCAGTTGTTCATACCATCTCTCTTCACACGATATATTTACTAAATTATTATGGCCCACTTAGACACATCACTTTGGGAGACTAAACAAATTAAGTCCATTCAATCTCTTTGTGTAAATGACATTTTCAAAGACAAGTTGAAAAGAAATCAATCTAGTCAGTATAAGACCCAATAAAAATGTCATGAGAACTGAGTGTAAAGTCAAACCAAGCAAGTTTGTACATTTTTGTTATTATTATTTTTCCCAAAGGGAGAAGAAAATAGAAAATACAAGAACCTTCATTTTTGAGACCAGTCTGGGAAACTGTAATTACATTAGCAATATCCAACAGTGTTATCAACACTGAGCAATTCCTCTCATCTAAACACAGCAGCTGACTCAGAAAATCACACCTTCCAGCTCAGTGGATTTGTGACACTTAGTAATGCATGTGTAATTGGGTAAAAATAGTCATTACCACAAGCATTATTTTTATTTGCTTCTGTGTGTCTCTAAAGAAAAGAAATACTCATGGAGCTCATCCTGCTTCTTCAAGGGGGCTATGGCCAAGGGGTTGAAAGGAGTGTGCAGTGTGATTTTTGTCAATGCCAGTCACCAAGTGCTGCCATATTCCTGACAGGGAAGAGATGTGCAAGCAGAACTCCTGGAAACACTTCTTCTCCTTACAAAGCAGCTGGAGGTGCTGGAAGATCCCAATCAGCTCTTGACCAGATCTCCTTGCTTCCACTTGTGTCTGCTTCTTTTCCTGGATGCTCATCTTCCACTTTTGTCTTTGATCTGAAGGGAAAATCAGATTACTCAATGAAAAACTTCAGCAGTGACATTGCTTTCCACACATGATCAAAACTTTGTAGTTGAACTGTCAGGTTTTCTAGATCTTCCTGCTTCTTTTCCAGCTTCTTTTCTCACCCCTTCTTCTTTGCCCTCTCTTCCCCCAACTTGACCTTGAACACAGGAAGGTCCACTGTGGGCAACACCACTCTCTCTACCTGCAATGTAGCCCCCTGTTCAGTCTTCAAAATTCCTTTTAGGTATCCTCACACCTGTTCTGAAGTTTCCAGAACACCCACCATTTCCGAGTCAAGATAACGTTCCATTTCTCTGTGTGTACTTAATTCTCTCATAGCACTTGCATATTAATTTGAATGTTGGTCTCTCCAACTAAAGTATGAACATCTATAAAGGTAGAACACCTAGCATCTAGCACAGATCAAAATGAAGTCCTCATAAATAATTGTTGAATGAATGAATAAATAGCATATAGTCCTGAATTCCCCTATGTGGCTTTTTAAAAAGAATTATTCATTAGTTTACATACCTGAGTATATCTTTCTAAGAATATATGGACCTCAACAATTAAGAACTTTGTGTGTCTAAAATTGCACTGAGATAACCATACGCACATGAAGGAGTATGATAGAAACACTAGAAATCATGACTGAGAGTTAGAGGTCAAATATGTAGAAAGATAAAGAGGCTACATTTATACTTTTATTCCTTCTTCCTACTCAGTCTTAAGTGGATACATCTTTGGCTTATGGAACAGAAGTGTAATCATTTCTCAGGATATCACATTTAGGATGTCAACAGAGCCTATGATCAGCTGCGGTAGACCAGAGCTCTAATTTGGCTGGTGTCACTGAACTCTTTTGTAAGAAAGGTTGATGAAGCGGTGACCTTGTCTATTTCATAAGATGTACAGCTCTCTCTCTCTAAGCTTCTCCCGTAAGTTTCACGACCCTTTGTTTTAATATCTGGGAACTATAAATGAGGTATAAGTAACCACTGAGGAAGTGATGTGATAGAAACATAATAACAGATCAACAATACACCAAGGCAGAATTCTGCTCTTGATGAGAGTATTAAAATCAGAAAAATTGATTGCCACAGTGGTTTTAATTTCCTTAACAAACACAGAATTTAGAATGAAGAAGAAAATAATATGTTATTCAGTAAGAGGAGTAAATGCAAGAACAAAAATGCATTTTAAAAAGCTCATCATGTTGTCAAACTAGTCTGGTTTCATGTATTGTTTTGGACATCTGGTGGACCTGGGGCTTGATCATTTTTTATGATAATTCAAAACATGACACTTCCCATGCATTTGACATATTCCCGTTATGTTATATTGCATCATATGGCGCCTCTATCACAGCCAAATTGCTCTACATCTTGTTCCTGAAAACACCTCACTTTCTGAGTGGTGTCTAGAATTCCCCTACCCTTCATGTCACCCCTTTCTAAGTTATACCCCTTCTTTAACTGTCATTTTAGAGCAACTGGCCCCATTTCAGTCACCAGATGACCACAGTCACATGAGTAACACCAAATGAATCCAGTAAAAGAACTACCCAACTGATACTGACCCAAATTGCTGACCCACAAAATCATGAGCAAATAAAATTAATACTGCTTTAAGCTACTGTATATTGGGATAGCTTGCTATGTAGCAAAGGTTCACAGAGAGGCGGATGTATGAATGACAGACAGGGAGGGTAGGAGAGAAAGAATAGGGAAAGTCCTTATGATTGTTGGCAGTATTAAGGGCCCACTTAGAAGTCATACTCATTAAGTTTAAATGAATTCAGTCAGTGTGATTGGGATTTTTCTCTAGCCACATTTATTTGCATGGATGCAGGTGTAGTGTAGGGCAGAAATGGATTTAATCAGTTAGGGTTTTTGTTTTTGTTTTTGTTTTTTTTTTCCCAAGCAAGTATAACAAAGCAAGAGAGTCAGTTCAGGGTGAAGTGTGTACGAGAAAATGATTATCATCATTTACTATTGGATTTAACCTGAGAAGAGAAGATCAAAGAGTTGAGATCCAGTGAAGATGTTGCTGGACCAATTGACTGGCTTTCCCAGGGGAGTTAAAAGAGTTGCGGCATCAAGACACTAGAGAGAATAAACTAGAAAAAGAGGAGGTTCTGGTCAGAGCATCTGATACATCAGTTAGAGATTATGGAAAGAGAATGGTTATCACAGATGACCAGACCTATGATGTGAGTATGGCAAATGACTAGCTGAATGGATCGGAGGTTAACATCATGGGAGGAGAAGAAACAAAAAAGTAACAGACCAGGTTGTGGAAGGATCATCTATGTGGATATTGAACTCACCGGGAATTAGGACAGGGTTAATATTGGAGGAGATTGCCATCAGTCAGGAGCTAAGGTAATCAAGAAATGTGGGGTGGGAGCTCCCAGACAACAATAACAAGAAGAGAGAGTGGAGGGGCATACTATGATGACATTAAATTTTATTAGGGGATGAGGTACAGGAGGAAGAACGACCTGGAGGTGTCAAGAAGGAAGGAGGACACCAGCCTTACCTTCAGGCCCAGTGGTACTGGGTGTGGGGGGAAAATGATCACAACTTGAGAGGATTTGCAGGGGAAATAGTGTCCTTAGGAGAATTCCAGATTGCAGTTAGAGCAAGAAGGTAGAGGGAATGTTCAAGAAAGAGGTTGAGAACATAGGAGATGGTGACAATAACGTCCATGAGTTGCAAGCAACAGAGGGGAAGAAAATTCAAAGTTGGGGAAGGGTGACAGAAGGGGACAGAAAAGGGGTCATGCACACCTTTATGTGGATTTGAGTGTGAAGGATGAGGTATGTCCCATGAAACTGGGGCAGGGGAGTGGTTCTTATGGTGACAAACGTAAGCAGAGATGAAAGGCCATTTGAGATTAGACCATATGGACGTAAGGCAGACAGTGATGGTGAGGCAGTCAGTTTTGGAGGTTGGGAAATTTCCAGGTTACCTTTCTTCACATCTGCCTCTGGAGACGTGGGGTCCCGGGCTCAGGGGCGCATCACATTTTGTTAATTGAGTAGCCACACCATATAACCTCATCATTGTTCCCTGATTTTGTCTTGATACACGTGCATTCCCTGGGAATGACTGGCTGGTTAAGGTACACTGGCATCTTTTAAACTTCAGGGGTTGCTGATAAACTTCCTTCTTCCAGATGTCTGACAAAAACGGTGAAGGATTTTTAAAGAGAGGCAAAATGTACCAGAGCTGAGCATGATGTTTCTCTGAGAGGAAGGGTGTGCCCCTGCGTCTCTTTGATGTTGCTCTAAAACACTTGGGCCAGCACCACCAGGGGCTTTGATGTTCCTCTGGCACTTCTGACATGTCGACATCTGGATTCGTACTCGTCTGAGGCAGCAAATTGCAACAAAAGTCAAACTCTGGTGTAAAAAGGAAAAAGACAGCAAGACCTTGTACAGAACTTTTTTTGATGTCCCTTGCCTGGTTCAGGAGAATGCTCTCTCTGCCTCTTCAAACACAAGATCATTTGTTTCATTGTAACATTCATCCCAGGTGTCTGTCACTGGGCACCCTCATCATCCCAGGATTTCTCCAAGAAGAGATTTACGACCCACTCTTGAAGCCCAGATTCAAAGCTACTGTTTCCTCCAAAATGCCCATTTACTTAAATAGAAAAACTCCATGCTCGGCCTTAAGATGTCCTCCAATACTTGAGCTTTTATCATCGCACCTTGAGTCACACTCTTTCTTTGCTTCCTGACAGGTGAACTTTCTCTTTTGCCTTTGTCTTCTGTTCCCACAGGCCCTGATCTGGAAGTCTGTCTCGTGTTGTCTTCCTCTCCTCTTCTGTTGGGCTACCACTCCTGCCTCTTTGAAGGTTCAGCTGATAGCTAACCAGCTCCCAGAGAACAATCAGATCAGGGCTTTTTGATCCACAGGCACTCTTCCCTTCACTTCTTTACCCCCTGTCTTCCATACACACTCACGTATTTGAAGAATGAGTGGTGAAAAAGAGCACAACCTTTTCTTTTTTCTTTTGTATGAAAGTTGCTGTGTTCATTGTGGACCTGTCAGATTTTATACGGGAAATCCTGCTAGGCAGAACATACCTCATAACTCTGCCAACCTCATAACTTCATGAACTGGACCATAATGATGATGATTGACTTCATCCTCTGTCTGCCACCCTCATGTCTCCACTTCTCTCCCTAACATCTCAGAGAAGTTGGGCATTTTCCTTTGTTTCCAAACTTCTTTACTTGAAAGCCACTCTCCTTTTGCTGCCATGGACAGATTGGATAGAAGTGGGTTTTCCTGACTTGTTCAGGGGAAAGCTACTACCTCTTTCCTTCCACAACCCCCGCCCTCTTTTGTAACATCTTTATTTTCAGCAACATGGAGATTGATGGGTAACAGTAAAAGTCTAGTGTGGGTGTGCCTGCACTATCAGAGGCTCCCTGGAACCCAGTTAGTTTAGTGCCTGAGGAGCCCTCCCCGAAGGCCCTGGGGTCTGCTGTTAACGGTGTCCATAAAATTTCTGTCCAGTCCTGGCATCATTGAGCTCTCCATATGAGCGCCAAAGGACAGACTGCATCTTGGATCATCCCTAACCAAAGAAACTTCTCAAAGGACTACCAGACTGAGGACAGATCCCAAACGCTTCACACCTCCAGCCTTCTTTGTTTTTACCTTCTCCATAGGTTCTTCTTTTTTCCCTTTAGCCTTCTTTTTCTCCTTTTACAGTAGGTTCTTTTTGGGAGCCTCCTGATGGAAAAGTGGAGGTTCTCTCTGATCACAGGAAGTTCAGTTAGTGAAGAAAAGATTCTTCCAGAACAAATTGTGAGGGAAGGGAGTTGAGCTGCCTGACTATGAAGCCCACAGGATGTCTTCACCAGAGGGACACCTTTTCTGAGAATGGGGATGGCTTTTGGCTCTTCATTGGTCCCTGGTTTTATTGACCTCGTGCCAATTTTTATCTACTCTGCTAATGGGCAAGACTGAATTTGCCTGAGAAAACATAATTTAATTTTTAAATTAGAGTAGAGTTGGCATACAGTATGGTTTCAGGTGTACAGCATAGTGATTCACTGGTTATATTCCTTACCTTGTAATCACCACAATAAGTGTAGTAACAAACCTTAATTTTAGTGACTGCTTTATACTGCATTTTTAGGATTACACTTAACCAGTCCCATGCTGCCTCCTCTTTTTGTTCTCATAAATAGCTTTTCAATGAGCTTCCAAATGCTTCTTGAAACTCTCTGTATTTATGTCTACACCCCCACATATCTACATATTCACTTTCATTTACTCTTAGCTTATAAAGTTGACCTCCTGCCCCACCTTACTTCCTTCAAGAGGCCCCTGGACCTAGTCCCATTACAAGTTTCAGTCCCAACACAAAGGTAGGGCAACTAGTCAGGCATGCCTCTCTTTAGGAACACTACATTTCTCTTCTTTCCAGATCACTGCAGAGAATGATTTCCTTAAAGCAACAGGGGCTAAGGCATCAAGATCCTTGAAGAAAATAAGGTCATGACTAGGCTGACCAGATGTACTAAACAGGACAGAATACAACAGTACTGTCCCATTTCAAATGATACATATGGTCAGCCTAGTCTCACTGGGCTAAATTCAAGGTGTCAGTAGGCTGACCACATACACCATTTCAAATGGGACAGTACCGTTGTTTTCTGTCCCATTTAAAACAGTACATCTGGTCAGCCTAATCATGACTCCCTTTATTGTGAGAAGGATATGCTCCTCAGCAGGTTTCCAGATGATCATCAAGCTGGACCACAAAGGTTCCAGTGAACAGAGCCATGACAGAAACCAACTGAACAATACCTGGCAAAAGGTTCATGATGCCTCTCTGGGCCAATTCATTTCTGAAGAACCGATTAAAAGATGCATGTATAGGGAAATGTTTGTTTCCTGTTTATTTAAGAATATTGTACAATATGGAAGAAACAAAACAAGGGCAGATGAAACTAAGTATAGGTAGTTCTTGTGACACACATTAGACATGGATAAAGTAGGAAGAGTATACATGTTCTGAGGACCAAGTAGATGCCAAGTATTCATGACATTTGTAGCATCCTTAGATCAGCTACCCATTGGTGACACCAATTTTGACCCCATATGTCCTCTGCCCTGTACTTGCCCCTGAGTCTCTCTGATGGAGCAGGTGTATATTGGCTGTAGATACCTTCATCACTGGCCTCATAACCATACAAATTGGAGAGAGCTAAAGCAGCAGAGAGGGAAAGAATGGACACGTGAACTGTGCATAACATAGGATTCAGTCTGTGTGATACTTCCATCATTCTGCCATATTCTCTCTCTCTCTCTCTCTCTCTCTCTCTCTCTCTCTCCGCCCCCCCTCCCTCCCTCCCTCCTTATTTGAGTCTCACTGATCTAAATCATTCAATAAAAAGTCTGATTTGAGCATCTTTGTTTGGTCTGAGACTTTTGGTCTGTGACTTCTTGTATATCCTGCCTGGTGATGCATTTGAAGTCTACAGAACCATCATGATAATTTCCCATCATGACATGAAATGATAACAAAAGGTAAAAGAAGTTGAGTGTGCTAGCCAGGAAGGGGAAAAGAACCTGATGGAGACACCTGTAGACTGAACTATAAGTTGAGCTCTTTTCACTTCTAACCAACAAGGAAACAAACATATCCCAAGGACCTAAGTTTCATCTCCCAAATACCATCAGAGGCCCAGAGATACTGAGGCACACCAACCCAAGGGACAAGAACCATCCTTTTTCTGGGGCAGAGGATCCATCCCAAGTTATTGACTCCTTCACTCTCCATGGTGCTTGAGACAGAAAGTTTAGGTACAACACCACAAAAATGAGTACCTGCAGGGCCTAGGAGGTAATTTAAATCAATAAGGAGGTACATTTGGGCACCTAAGCTATGAATGGCATGTACTGTAGTTTATTGGAGAATGTATTTTAAAAGTAATTTAAAGTGGTGGCTGAAACTCAACTCCATATGAAAGTTCCAATGGGAACAGGGCCCAGTGTAGCCAGACAATCAATATTTTTAAGAAAAGCCAGAAATACAGAGTTTTATGAAAACTCTTCCAGTTAAAAACTCACTAGTTTGCCAAAATCTTAGTTTCTAAATACTACCACTTGTCCAATTAAAGGAATTAGGACTCCTTGAAGAAATGGCTGATTCCAGGGCCAGGGCAGAGAAAATACATCTTGAGTTTAGAGCACCTTGTAGTGCCAGGAAGTCAGGAAGTGGTACACACACACACACACACAGAGTGATGGAAGTACGTCAAAAGGACACAAGAGCCAACTGAAAGAGTCTCCAATAGCCAAATCTGGAACAATTTGAGCAACAAATGAAGTAACATGATATTGGGTTATAATTCAAAGTAGTAAGTATTATACATGTCCATGAGTTCATCCTGATATGATAAATGACTGAATAAATAAATAAATAAATGGGAAAGAAGGTACAAGTTTTCCTTTCAGAAGGATTCAAAATACTATAGGTAGACAGATAGTCTCTCCACCCAGGAGCTAGAACTTAATTCTTCCTCCCCACCTCTTGAGGGTAAACTGAACTTAGTGACTTGCTTCTAAAAAGTAGAGAATGAAAAGGGATAAATAGTAACTTTGCAGTGAAGAAATCAGGCAGACCCCACCTCAACCAAGTGATCAAGGTCAACATCACCAGTGATAAGTCACATGGAATATACATACCCCTTAATATGATGTGATGAGAAGAGCACTTTACCTGTATGGTATTCCCCCCACCCCCAAACCCATAACTGCAGCATAATCCTAACACATCTGACAAATCCAAATTGAAAAACATTCTACAAAATGTATACTCTCTTTACAACTCTTACGGTCATGAAAAACAAGGAATGAGTGAGACAGATGATACCAAGGAGATACGACATTAAATGCAATATGATATCCTGGATTGGAACCGGAAACAGGAAAAGGACATCTGTGGAAAAAGTGGTGAAATCTGAATATAGTGAGGAGTTTAGTAATGTGCCAGTTTTAATTTCTTATTTTTGGCATGTGTTCCATGGTCATGTGAGATGTTAACATTAGAGGAAACTGGGTGAAGGATATACAGAAACTCTCTGTACTACCTTTGCAACATTTCTCTAAATCTATTTTATTCTAAAATAAAAAATATGACTTAAAAAATCATTAGTCCCACACAAATATCCAAAATTAGAAATGAAAGGGGAGTAATTACTACTGATACCACAGAAAAACAAAGGATTATAAGAAAATATTATGAATGATTTTATGCCACGAAATTTAACAACCTAGAAGAAATGGACACGTTTCTAGAAACCTATAGCCTACCTAGACTGAAGCAAGAAGAACTGGATAATCTAAATGGACCAATCAATAGCAACGAGATTGAAATGACTATCCATAATCTCCCTAAAGGCAAAAGCCCGGGACCAGATGGTGTCACCAACGAGTTCTACCAAGCATTCAAAGAAGAATTAACGCCTATCCTCCTCAGACTCTTCCAAAAAATTGAAGAGGAAGCAATACTTCCTAACTCATTCTATGAGGCCAACATTACTTTAATACCCAAGCCTGGCAAAGACAACACAAAGAAAGAAAATTATACACCAATATCTCTGATGAACACAGATGCAAAAATCCTGAACAAAATATTAGCGAACAGAATACAACAATGCATCAAAAAGATCATACATCATGATCAAGTGGGATTCATCCCGGGAGCACAAGGATGGTTCAACATACGAAAATCAATCAATGTGATACACCACATAAACAAAATCAAACATAAACACCACATGGTCATATCAATTGATGCAGAAAAAGCTTTTGACAACATACAAATTCCATTTATGATTAAAACACTAAATAAAATAGGTATAGAAGGAAAGTATCTGAACATAATAAAGGCCATATATGACAGATCCTCGGCTAACATCATACTGAATGGGGAAAAGCTGAAACCTATTCCCCTAAAATCAGGAACAAGACAGGGATGCCCCCTGTCACCACTGTTATTTAATATAGTACTAGAAGTTGTAGCCCAGCAATCAGGCAAGAGAAAGGAATCAAAGGTATCCAAATTGGGAAAGAAGAGGTCAAATTGTCACTATTGCGGATGACATGATCCTTTATATAAAAAATTCCAAAGATTCCACCAGGAAACTATTAGAAACAATGAACGAAGATAGTAAAGTCGCAGGATACAAAATCAATGTACAAAAATCAACAGCATTCCTTTATACAAACAATGAATCCTCCGAAAAAGAAATGAGGGAGTCAATTCCTTTTGCTATCACAACAAAAAGAATGAAATACCTGAGAATTAACAAAGAACGTGACAGACTTCTACACAGAAAATTATAAGACACTTTTGAAAGAAATTGGAACAGACTTTAAGAGGTGGAAAAATATCCCCTGTTCATGGATAGGAAGACTTAACATTGTTAATATGGCCATTCTGCCCAAAGCAATCTACAGATTTAGTGCAATACCCATCAAAATCCCACAATCATACTTTCGTGAAATAGATAAAAGAATTGTTAGATTTATATGGAACCATAAAAGACCTTGAATTGCCAAAGCAATACTCCATAAAAAGAAAAAGAAAATTCATTAGTCCCAACAAAACACATCTGTGGGTGAATCTAGCCAGGGACCACCTGTTGGATTCTCTGATTTTGAAGGAAAATAAATGTTCCCATGCATGACATTGTTCCTCTGCATCACAGATCATAGTAAGCTACTGCTCCTTAACTCAAAGATCAACCCTCCCTACATTGCACCTATATTTGTAATCCTTTTTCCCTCCTCCTAACAAGGTCCTGATTCTCCCAAACTCCTATTTCCATAAATATATCTTATTTCCTCTTCCTGGTATACTGATGTTGACACTCTAGTAGCCATATTGGAACGTGAGATAGCCTTAAGTGTTGAAGCTTTAGAGAGGGGGATGGTAAAGGAGAGGGAGTCAAATATAAGGTGATAGAAAGAGAACTGATTCTGGGTGGTGAACATACAATGCAACACATAGATGATGTATTGTAGAATTGTACACGTGAAGCCTATATAATTTTACTAAGCAATGTCATGCCCAATAAATTTAATAATAAAATAAAGAGTGGAAACCCTGTACAATGGAATAACAAAATAATATATTTTGTCAAACCAAACATGTCAATTTTAAGGCACACCATTATTTTATGTGCCAAGAAGAAAGAAAAACAAATGCTATTAAATAAATTAGGACACATTTCTTATCCATGAGAATTTTTTCTTAAATTTTTCAATTGGTATTTATTAAAATATCTCTTTCACACTAATTTAGGCATGGATTTTTTTTTTTGTCATTAGATCACTTTTGTGCATATACACAAAAAGGAAGCTATGTGCTAAATAAATTGTTTAAGGTACCGCTAGAACTTCTTTGGATTCAAATTTCAAGTTTTCTAAGATATCTGCACCCCCATGTTCATTGCAACATTACTCACAATTGCAAGACCTGGAAACAACCTAAGTGTTCATTGATCAATGCATGGATAAAGAAAATGTGGCTTATACTATGCTAGAAGCAAGAAGGAAATCCTGCCATTCGCCACAACATAGATGGAGCTGGAAGACACTATGCTAAGTAAAATTAAGTCAGACACAGAAAGACAAATACCCTATGATCTCACTTACATGTGAAATCTAAAAAAGCCAAACTCATAAAAATGAAGAGTAGGATGGTGGTTGCCAGGGACTGGAGGGTGGGGGAAATGGGGAAATGTTGGTCAAAGGGTACAAACTTCCAGTTATAGGATGAATACGTTCTGGAATGCTAATAATGTACAACATGGTGACTGTAGTTAACAATACTGTATTTTATACTTGAAAATCAACAGGAAAGTAGATCTTAAATGTTCTCACCACATGCCTAAAAAGGTAATTATGTGACATGAAGGAGGTATTAACTAACCTTATTGTGGTAATTGTTTCACAACATATACGTGTATCAACTCATCATGTTGTACACCTTAAAGTCACACAAGGTGATATGTCAGTTATATCTCAATAAAGTTGGAGTAAATAAAATAAATAAACAACTTTAAGCTCTTCAAAATCACTTTGGTACTCAGAATCATTAGTATCTCTTAACACTGTCCTCTGTGCCATCAAGAGGGTTGATGATACAGCATTTTAAAGAAGGACTCTTCTAATGTCCCTAGGAGTTTTTTTCTCAGCCAACGGTACCACTCTGTTGAGTCTTGAGGTACATGTTCAGGCAAGACCGCTATGGCCAAAAGTGACTGTAAGATTCATCCCAATTCCAAAGATGTCAAAATGTAAAATAAAAAGTGCCTCTTTTTCTTCTCTTTCAGTTTTTTTTAAATTAAATCTATTGGGGTGACATTTGCTGGCCAATGTCACCCCATGAAAAATGTGCCTCTTGAAATCAGTAAAATTGAGATAGAAGGAGTGTTCACAGCAGACTGAACTGTTTTCCTCCATACTTGTTTTACACTCGAGAGAGAAAACCTGTCTTTTTAAAGTCACTGCTTTTCTGGTCTTTCTTACTCGTAACCAAACCCAATACAAACTGATACATAATTCTTAAAAATCTGGTAAGTCAGTATTTCCTTGCTTTGTCACTGGAACTTACTTCACTCTTACACCCTCCTTGACTGATGAAGCCAGGCATAAATTTCTTCTCTTTACCTTTTAGATGTCTTAACCCTTTCTTAATTACCCTCATTTCACCCATCTCTTTAGCTTTTCTGAAGTGAATTCTCCATCAATTCACTCTGAAGCTGAATCCAGGACAGAAAAAAAAACCAATTTGTAAGAAAAATTTTCGTTATTTGAAAATCTGAAGCATAGTATCACTTCTGAGATTAGAGATAATGCCTGCCTCTACTGAATACTTGATGAGATACGTCTCTTGGGCTTGTGAAAAGACACTGGAATTGCTAGCAAATGAAAAAAAAAAAGAAGGAATTTAAGAATTAGAAATGTAGAACAAATTTCAAGGGTAGAGAAGATTCAGGAGAAATTAATGGGTGCTTTGTACTGGTTGTCACACACTTCTGAGGGAAATAATACTTTTTCTGGAAAATGAAGTACAAGTTGTCAGTGACAACCATCTATTAAGAAATTTCCTTTTGTGATAGTGAGGATTCTTCTTTCCCCCCAGAGGTAAATTATTCAACACCGTTAATTTGAATCCGTGTTTGAGCCTGAGATGAAGTTATCAATTTTATCATTTCCCTCAGTCTGTCCTGATATTATCATTGCCTGAGACTCTGGTGCCCATAGCAACAGCCACTATTTCAGACATCCCTCCCCCAAGCAACAGAGCACGAGCCCATGACTGAAAATCACCCAGCTGCTGTCTCGGGGGGTCTTTTCCAGGCTGGAAGACCAGGTCACCACTGACTCCCATGTACTGAAAGGCAGTCAAGGAGTTGGGGAGTCTGGGACAATGTGGGAAGGCGGTACATCCACAAGAAGTTTGCTCAGCCCTTTTGAGAAGTGTATGACAGAGTAGGGTGGGAAAACGAGGGGACTTACAGGGATGGACAATGTCAAAACATTGCAGAGAGCAACAGGGCCAACTTCATCAGTATGAACGTTCCTCACTTCTTTCCACCACTGCCCCACATATGCGGAAGCTGTTTGTGGGCCCTCAAACTGAACTGAAAGGAAGGGATGTAGAACATTCACTTTTGTCTTGCAGACGAACAAGAAGGAGAAAAACAATTGAGCTGCCACCAGCTGCATCTTGAACTTCCCTGGAAGGAGTTGTTAAGGAGAAGCTGGGAAATGTGATACGAACACGCAGTGGGTTTTGTAATAGGTGCTGGAGCGGAATCCCAGTTCTCTCTGAGTCTTGCAGGTGAGGAAATCCTTTTTTCCCGGTAAAGTAAGAGGATGGAGGCCTAGGAACGCTTCTCTGCATTATTCCAGGGAGTCCCTCTGAATCATAGGAAAGGGAAAACAATTCAAAACTCAGATCTTGACTGGGAAGGTGATCCCTTATGGCGGTATTCCATGGACGGCCTTTTGTTCTCGGGGGTCATAATGATGGACCCAAGTTTCATCACCTGTAATAATCTTCTTTAAGAAGTCCTCACCTTCTTTTTCAAAAATTTCAAAAATACTGGAGGAACTTTTCCCGCTGTTAAGAATTCAGTAATAACACGCTGTTTGAACCAAATGTCTGAACACGCTTCCATTTCAGTGTGCCCTGGGTGAAACATGTAAACATCTGTGCATGCAAGGTCAAGCATGATGGAGGGGAGATAGCCATGTGACTACACAGAACCGGTTGGATCCAGATATGCCTAATGTAATGAAAAAAAAATTACAGTGGAGGCAAAATTTATCAGCCCACCCTAGATGATTACAGTACCTTGTGCGTGACAAAAACACAGGGTTTCTCTGGCCAGGTGAGCTGGATTTGCAGGCAGAATATGTGTGTTTTGCAGCCTCCCCCTATACCTATTGTGCCTGAAGAGAAATCACAGACAGTGCAGCCATCCAGGTGGATGGTGGCCCCTCTGGGGATTTCCAGTCCCGAGGTCTCACAGGTATTCAGTGCCAGCTCAGGTAATAGCCTTGCTGCCTGCATGGCAGAGGCTGAACAGAGGGATTCAGGTGTGCAGGTGTGGACGACCTTCCTGTGAGGTGCCCTGTTACCTCATGCATTCTATTGCTAATTCAGAAGACTTCTTTTCTAAGAGGAACATTTTGGCTGAGGTTTAGAGGACATCCCCACCCTCTGCTGGAAGGCACAGCTGTAATTAGGGGAGAGACTGCTGTCTTTAAAAGAGCATTGGGGATTTCCCTCCCTTCCGGGGCTGGCTATCTGGCTGGATTCCCAGTCTACCCACCCATTCTTGCTTAGCCCATTTGATATACCTGTGGGCTAACTGAAAAAAAGAACGAAGCATGGAATCAGAAGATCCACAATATAATTTCTTACCTGTGCGGGCCCCCTCGTTCTCACTGGTAGAGACATGATCATAACACCTGCCTTTCTGACTTCCTGAGATTCTTATAAAAATAAAATACAATGATGGAAATAACAGGACTTGCACTTGCAAAGAGCCATTAGTTTAGTTTATCAACCCCTTGGCTATGGGGAAGCCAGCTTAAGGCTCATTTCCCATTATCACTGTCGCCCAAGGTGAGCTTATCCAAGAGGCACTTTGCCACGCTGGCTTCCAGGGTCCCCAGCTTGCTACTGAGAATCAACACACGTCAACCTTTGTGTAACTTAATGAACTAAAACGTTTTTGGTAAAGCTGGAGATTCCCTGTATTTTAATCTTGGCCTTTAATCTTATCCCCTTCACTTCTTCCCCAGAGGCAACTGCTATGATGAATTCTAGACCTTGTTTTGGTTTTTTTTTTTATGCTTTCACCATATACATGCCCCAGACGACACACCATACCCCGCCCCATATGGCACAGTGTTTATAAGGGGAAGATTGATTTTGTGTTTTCCAGGTCCCACAGAGTGCCTTCTCCCTCCATTCATGGAGGTCCCAATCTTGATGTGGATGTGGCGCGGGTTGGTGTACAGACTCCTGGATACCCGTTTTAAAACTTAAAAGGTGAGTGTTTAGCACACACAAATCAATTAAAGACTGTTTATTTAGGAATCAATAATGTTATTGGAAAAAATGGTAAAATTGGAGGAAGAAAACTTAAATATTTTGGAAGGGAAATACTGCAATGTGCATGCTGGGCACGGTGACCAGGGGAAGTCATCCCGTGGCCATGGGAAAGGCAGTCCAGGCTCAGTTCTTTCTGTCGCTGTGGCCCAGGGTGAGCTTGTCAAAGAGGTGGTCTGCCAGGCCAGATGCCGGGGCTCCCGTCTTGCGCCGGTTGGTGAGATGGTCCCCCAGCTCACTGATGGACTCCACCTGCTCCTACAGGTAGTGATAGTCCAGGAAGCCACACAGGTGGATGGCCTTCTTTTCGGTGGCCAGCTGGTGCAGCTCGGGCAGGCCCTGGTTCACTCACAGGAACAAGGCCCAGCCTGTGGTCCCCAGGCTGTTGTCACAGCGGTTGAGGTAAGGCCTGCTAATGTCACGCAGGCCAGGTGGTCCCTGTGCTGGCTCTGCTGCTGTATCACCTGTCAGCGTGCTCCTTCTCCTTGCTCGACTGCTGGGCCTCATTGGAGAAATAAGCATACATGGACAGGTACCCGTAGGAGGCGTGGAGCTCCAGGCTGATCTGCTTGTTGATGGCGGCCTCGCAGTGGGGGTGGTAGTTTTGGTGCACATATGAGGGTGGTGGGGTTGTCATGACTGGCGGCACAGGTGCAGGGGGCCACCAAGGTCAAGGTGGCGTGGGAAGTGGGGTCTGCCAGAAAGGCAGGGGGAGGGGGTGGGAAGGGCAGGGCTTTGGAGCATCACCAGGAAAGACGACCAGGGCAGCCAGAGACGGGTGTGCTCCGTAGTTAGGCTGCAGGTGGTTGGTGGAGAACTCTGAGATGGGACAGTAAATGGAGCCCATGAAAAGTGGGCTGGGTCGGGTTAGGGTGGAGTGAGGATCCATTACACGAATGCGGGATGGGGGGCCCGTGTGCAGAAGGGTGGGGTGCGGTGTTCTAGGTTCCATCTGGGCCTGGGTGAGGCATGAAACTTGGGCCCACTCTGCGCTGTCTGGAGACAATTAAAAAACATAACAGCTCTGTTCAGACATAATTTATATACTATAAAATTTGCTTGTTGCAAGTGAATATATTCATGGTTTTCAGTATATTCACCGAGTTGCACAACACCACAATCTAATCTCAGAACATTTTCATCACCGCAAAATACAATTCCTTACCCATGGGCAGTTAGTCCCTATTCTACTCCCCACCCCTCCCCCACCCCCCAGTAAAGCAACCACTAATAGATTTTCTGTCTCTATAGATTTGCCTATTTTGGACATTTCAAATACATGGAATTATACAGTTGTGGCCTTGTCTGTCTGACTCCTTTTACTTAACACAATGTTTTTATTATTCATCTTTTTTTTGCTGAATAGTATTCCATAACGTGGATATACCACCTTTTATTTATCCTTTCATCAGTTGATGGACATTTGAGTTGTTTTTTTTTTTGTGACTACTATGAATAATGTTGCTATTAACATTTGTGTATAGGTTTTTGTATGGACATGTTTTCAATTCTTTGGGTTATATACCTAGGAGTAGAATTGCTGGGTCATATGATAATTCTCTGTTTAATATTTTGAGGAACTCCCAGAATGTTTTCCGTAGGGGCTGCACCATTTTACATTCCCACCAGCAGTGTGTGAATGTTCCAGTACTGTTATTGTCTGTAAAAAATTTGTTTTAATCATCTTAAGTGAATGTAAGGTGGTATCACACTGTGGTTCTGATGTGAATTTCCCTAATGACTAATGATATTGAGCACCCTTGTAAATGCTTGTTGGCCATTTGTATATCTTCTTGGGGACATGTCTATTCAAATCCCTCGTGTCTTTTTATTGTTCCATTCTAAGGGATCTGTGTACAGTCTGGATACAAGTGCCTTATCATATATATGATTTACAAATATTTTCTCCTATTCTATGAGTTGTCTTTTCACTTTCTTTTTTTTTTTTTTTTTTTTAATTCATTTTTATTGTTAGACTTATTGGGGTGACATCTGTTAGCAAGGATTACATAGGTTTCAGGCATACTCACTTTCTTAATGGTGTCCTTTGAAGCCCAAAAGTTCTTAATTATGATAAAGTTCAATTTTAGTTTTATTTCATCACTTGTGCTTTTGGTGTCATATGTAAGAAACTGTTGCTTAATTCAAGGTCACAAAGATTTATACCTAGGTTTCCTACCTAAAAATTTTATAGTTTTAGCTCTTACATTTAGATACATTTAAGTCTCTGGTTGATTTTGAGTTAATTATTGTATATGATGTGAGGTAGGGATCCAAATTCATTCTTTTGCATGTGGATCTCCAGATATCCCAGGACCAATTGTTGAGAGGGCTATTCTTTCTCCATTGGATAATCTTGGCACGGTTGTTAAAAATCAGTAGAGAATAGATCTATGGGTGGGTTTATTTTTGGACTCCCAATTCTATTCTGTAGATCTATATATCTAAACTTATGCTAGTACAACACTGTCTTGATTATTGTAGCTTTGTAGGAAGTTTTGAAATAGGAAAGTATGAGTCATCCAACTTTATTCTTCTTTCTCAAGATTGTTTTGGCTATTCTGGATACCTTGTATTTCCACATGAACTTTAGGATAATCTTGCAAATTTCTTCCATTAAAGCTAGCTGGGATATTGATACGGATTGTATTGAGTCTGTAGAAAATGTGGGGGAGTATTATTGATATCTTAACAATATTAAGTCTTTTGATCCATAAACACAAGATACCTTTCAATTTATTTAGGACTGGGACCTCTTTAAGTATAAATTCTAATTTAGACTGGGGCCCAAAATCTGAATTTCTAAACAAATTCTCAAGTGATGTCAGATTACACTCTGAGTAACAATGCTCTAAAAGGAAGAAGCCTCCTATCTTCTGTTGTCTCAGTCTATTTAGGCTGCTGTAACAAAGTACCACAGACTGGATGTTTTAAAAACAACAGAAATTTATTTTTCATAGTTCTGGAGGCTGGAATCCTAAGATCAGGGTGCCAGCTTTGTTGGGTTCTGGAGAAAACTCTCTTCTGTGTTGCAGATGGACATCTTCTTGCTATGTCCTTACATGACTAAAAGTACAAGGGCAGTCTCTTTTATAAGGACACTAATCCTATTCATGAAGGCTCTACTGTCATGACTTAATCACTTCTCAAAGGCCTGGCTTCCAAATACCATCACATTGGGGGTTAGGATTTCAGCATAAGACTTTTTTTTGTGGGGGAGAATCACAAACATTTCATCTATAGCATTTATTGAGGTTTGGAGTTAAAGAGGACACATATACAAGTGCTGCCTGGAAAATACCCAGCCATAAATGCCTATATTTTTCATATTGCATGGCTGGATACTTTCCATAGAGCCCTCATATATTGGACACCCCAAGCAGAAATGCCTATTCCCACCTCACAGAAAGTGCCTCCCTCCTATCAGAAAAAATCAGGAAAGACTTTAAGTTTGAGAGAGAAAATGTTTAGTGGGTATCTTTTTTTAGGACGTTCTTCATGGATATCGCTACCTTTCATTGGTTTTGAGCTGTTTTATAACTGTAAACTGTGGCAAACTAATAATGCAAATGATTCTTGTCCACAGAAATGCAAATGAATTGTTTCTGGTGAAATGCAACTTATTTTGGACTCATTTTGCATCTATTTGTGCATTCATCTCCACAGTCCTTATTTTCTGCCTATATACATATAGTTCTTTGAATTCTCCTTTGAACATTTATAACATCTTACTGGTTTCCTTATTAATTAATGAGTAAAATAAAATCTTTCTTTGAAATATATTTAGTTTATATTTACAAGAGAGTCATGATTTTACTTTATTTTTCTTTAATTGTCCTCTAACATCGCTCATTCTCATCTAGGAAAACATTCAAACCCCACAGGCATTGACTTAGTGCTTCACATACACTTCTGGGCTGCTCAACCAGAGATATGATTCCAGAAAAGTACAGTAGACTCTCAGTTAACTGGCACCCAAGGGAATTAGTAGATGCCACATAAATCTAAGTAGACTCTCCATTAACTGGAACTCAAGCAATCGGCACTCTCAAGCAACAAGAAAAATCTAAAGCAACCTGTAAAAACTGGTTGCTTGAGAGTGCTAGTTACTTGAGTTCTAGTTCATGGTGAGTCTACTGTATTTGGGATGTAAAGGCATAGAATTTCTGGCTGGATGTGGACTGGATGGATAGAATCTCTGAGGAGAAGGAGGCAGGAGATACTCTGGGGAAGCAGGGAACCAACACAAACTAGAGGAGGAAGGGTGCATTTAGAGACAGGCCACTGGAGAGACCTCATCAGCAGAACACTGTAGCCTGTATAGGGCTGAGGCTGGCCTAGTGCACGCTAGGAAGGGCAGAAAACTAGGTACTGTCAGAAGATGGCAGGGCAGGAGGAGAGTGAGGTTGGGATATTTATTGTCTTGGCTCCCTCTCTTTAGAGCAGATAATTAAGAAGCAAATCTATTTCCTTTTTATTGATTTTGCTTCCTGGAGGTAATAGGACCATGCTCAGAATGGGCCTTCTGCAAACATTGCTCACTTCAGAGGAATTTGCTCCAAAGAACAGGTGTTCTGTGGCTCAAGGTTAATGCACAGCCTAAGAAATTCATGAGGACCCAGAAACCAGTAGGCAGCTGTACATTCCTTCAGGCCAGAGAATAAATGGAGCTGACAGAAGAAATAAAGCACCTCATCCTGGACAGTCTCAGGCAACAATATAATGGCCCCAGTGGAGCTGCCACCCAAGATTCAGGCTGCAGTTGTCTGGCTTGTGGATTTCTCTGGCTCTTGGCTCCTTTGTTTCCTTAGGTGACTGGACCTTTGTTTACCTCTCAGCTAAGTAGTATACACCCATTAGAAAGAGGAGCAGGAAAGAGGAAGCAGGAAAGAGGGTTATTTTCTACTTGCTAGTAGCCGTGTTAAATAGTCTGGTTAGGGAAGATGTTGACTTAATAAAGTTTGAGGATTCTCTGTTAATTTCAATTAAACCTTTGTCCTTTCTTGCTTACCTTCCAATGCCCGTGATTACAACTTTTGAAGTGTTCTGCAGAGCACTGTGTAAGTGAGTCCAATCAGTGTAGACAAGGGATTATAGATGCTGGCTATTTAATTAGATACCTCTTAATTATTTGCTTCTAGACAAGAAGGTGTAACCCTTATTTGCAGATCACCAAAAGTGGATTTTAAGAGTTTTCTTCACTGATTATCTTTTCTAAATAGAGGGTGAATGATTTGTATTATGTGACATTCAGTTCCTTCATAAGGCACACGAGGTAGAATAGGATAGAGTAAGCTATGCTGCAGTAGCAAACAAAACCTAAGAATCACAGTGGGTGAAGACCAGATGTATTTCTTGCTTTCATCACAGTCTGAAGCAGGTGAAGTGCCTCTCTTTCGTGGCTCTTCGACAATGGCTGACTTATAGATGCAGGCTCAATTCCATCCTGCTGTGCTACCATCTCCAACTGTAAGGAAGGGAAAGGGGAAGCACAGAGACCTCCCACTCACTCCCTATTGCCTTGGACCAAAATTCATATGCACTTTAGCCCAGAGCAACTTCAGTGGAGGCTGGGAAATGGAGGGGAAAACATGTGATATTCAGTGAGCGTTATAATGTCTGCCATGCTTGTTTTATCCATTTCTCCCAGTTATTTTTTTATTGTTAGACTTATTGGGGTGACATTGGTTAACCAGAATTATATAGGTTCTAGGTATACAATTCTATAGTGCATTGTCTATGTCTTGCATTGTGTGTTCACCACCCAGTGCCAGTTCTCTTTCCATCACCATATATTTGGCTACCCTTCCCTCCTCTACCACCCTAGTTATTTTTTCTTTTTAATTCATTTTTATTGTTAGACTTATTGGAGTGACATCTGTTCACCCTAGTTATTTTTAAAAATTATTTCAAACTCACATTTTTGACCACTATTATTTGCTTACTTACTTATTAGATTGTAGTTATAGAAGGGATTCTTTTGAAAAAAAAAACACACCATATAGTTGTGTGTGTGTGTATGTGTGTCTAAGCACACTAAGTCATGTAAGTTGTGTGGTCCCATCCCCACATAATTACTTCTGATAGTTCACCATGGTCATATTTCTCTTCCATCCCAGGTCCTAGCTTGGCATTTAGACTCAGATCTAACCCTGTCTCCTACTTAGGACCTCTTCTGTCTAAAGTGGACACAACCTCCTCTGAAGATCAATAGGGATTAAGTGCCCAGACAATTAGCACGGCAATCAATCATGGACCACCCAATGACTGCTTGTCTGTAATTGCCTTGAACTATTAATCATCTCCTTTTATGTTGTGTCCCTTTGGTACTATATTTTCCCTGACTCATAAGGTCCTGTAGGGCAAACACCCTTTCTTTACTATCATAGCATCCAATAAGATACAAGAACACAGAATAGGTGCTCAGAAACCTTGGTCAGATTTAATCCGATTTAATTGTATTGATAGAGTTAGCAAACACGTTTTAAGTTTTAAGTACCACGCTCTGGGTTCTGTGCTAAGAATTGTGGGCAAAGAGATGATTAAAAACACAGTGGCTATCGTCAAGAGGCTTTCAGAATTTTAGGGATGGACTGAACACAGATCAACGGGATATGGTAGCTATTAATTGTCTCCAAAGATGACCCCGATTCCTTGCCTCCTTGTTTGAGCATGTTGCTCTTTATTTAAAGAAGTGGCACTTATTTTTCCTGCCCAGTGACTGTCTTGACCTATAGAATGTGGAAGAAGTGGCATGCTGCCCTCAGAATCCAGCCACCATGTTGTGAGAAGAGCAAACCACATAAAGGAGGGGACAAGAGGCCGAGTTCCCAGAGAGCAGCCAACACCAACTGCCAGCCACGTGAACGAGCCACGTGAGATATTCCAGATGACTGCATTCCCGGATGACATCACAGTGAGCAAAATAACCACTGAGCTGAACCAACTCACAGACAGACTTCTGACCAGTAACACAATGGTGGTTGTTTAAAACCACCGTGTTTCGTGGGGAAAGGGGGATGGATTTGTAGCAAATGATTGCTGAAACTCATAGCCAGAAAGGTTTTCCCATGCAGCAGGTCCACTAAGGAAGGAAGAAAAGGAAGGAAGCTCGGGAATCCCCTCAGAGGAGTAACATTCGAGCTGATGATTAGAAATTCCCTTGGCAGAACTTGAAGGGGAAGGGCTTTTCCGGTTAGCGACCCCACATGGAGGTGTGAAGCTATGCAGCATGTACAGAGAAGTACAAGCAGTTTGTGATGGATAATTTTTGAGGGATTTTTAGAGAAAACCTGAAAATTTAGGAGCCAACTTCTGGGATTTATTCTCTCCCCAGTGGGGACCATGGGACTTTTAAAAACAGATTTTTGTCAAAATCAGATTTTTGTTTCCGACAGGTTGCTCTGGCATGAGTGGGAGGCAGCCTAGTGGGTCAGGAGGCTGCAGAGAAGGAAACTTCTGTGATGATCCAGGGCGAGAAGATAAAGCATGGGGTGGGGCTGTGGCAAGGGAAAGGGACAGGGAGGATGGGACGCAAGTGTCATTGAGGAGGAAAATCAATAGAATTTGAAGATGGATGTGGGTAATTAGGGGAAGAAAGGAAACTAGGGCTCCCAAATTTTAGGCTTTGAATCACCATTCTTAGGAGTGGCCATGCAAGAGGCCCAGTGGGTGGCGGAAGAAGGTGATGACCTGGGTTTTAATTGAGCCCTGTGAGTTCTGGGACATCCAAGAAAAGTGGCCCCATAGGATAGTGACTACAGGAGAAAGGGCTCAATTATTATAACATAATAGCTTTTTCAAAAGGTGTCCAGGACCCGTGCTGAAATGAAGCTCTTTTGAGGGTATTTATTCTGTTATAAATTAGTAATAGATTCAGGAACAACATGTCTAAAAGATACTGTGTTAGTTGGCAGGACCCTGGAGAGATGATGTAACCAGTAAGAGGAGTGCTAGAACTTATTTTTCCATTAGCAATAATGGGTTGTGGAGAGCTATAGACATGCTTATTCCAGGTTCCTTTGTGGCTAATTTGACAGAATTTGTTTTCAGCCACAAATGTGGGTGTAGTTTGTGGCTGGGAAGCATTTTCTCTGTGTGAAGCTAACTGGCCCACCTGGGCTGGAGCTCAGTCTTGGCTTTATTAGACTCACTCTCCAAGCACCTAAGCAATCTGTTGGTGTTAGGCACCAGGATATGCCAATCATCCTAATTATAGGATGTATCAAAAGGTTTGCAGCAAGGGGAAGTTTGATTTTCTAGAAAAGATCTGAAAGCTCATCATGGTTTTGTGAGTCTGAAGAATCCCACTTTGTACCACAGGGCACTTAACTAGGTGATTATTTCTGAACATAAATGGAACACTTTTAGGCAGGTATTTATAATCTATAGCGCTGTAATGAAGAGTATTTATTTACATGCTTTCTGTGTTTATGTTGACAGTGCTTACACCCATCACTATGTACATGGAGAGCTTGATTTGACCCCAGCATAGGCTGACCAGATGTACCATTGTAAACGGGACAGAAAACAACAGTACTGTCTCATTTTAAAGAGTACGTCTGGTCAACTTCGTCTCACTGGGCTATATTCAAAGTGTCAGTAGTGTACCATTTGAAATGGGACAATGGTGTTATTTTCTGTCCCGTTTAAAACGAGCCATCTGGTCAGCCTACCGCAGAAGGAAATTTGTGGCAGAATTTTACTATTTTTAATTGGCCTTAAGAGAAGCCGAGTGGGCATTTGATCCAAATTTTGACCAATCTGTTTCCTTTCTTTTTTTTAAAAGACTTTTATTAAAAATATAGCTAACATACAACATTCTATCAGTTTTAGCTATACATCATAGTTGTTCAACACTTACATACCTAAAGAAGTGATCACCATGAGAAATCCAGCAATCATCTGACACTGTACCACACCATCACAATATTATTGACTATATTTCCTATGCTGTTTGTTATATCCCCAAGGCTTACGAGGGTGGGCTGATAAATTATGCCTCCACTGTAATATTCTTGGTTACATTAGGCATATCTGGATAGAACCAGTTCTGTGTAGTCACATTGTACCTCCCCTCCATCACTCTTGACCTTGCACACACAGATGCTTACGTATTTCACCCAGGGCACGTCGACATGGAAGAGTGTTCAGACATTTGGTTCAAACAACGTGCTGTTACTAAATTCTCAATAGCAGGAAAAGATTCCTCCAGTTGAAATCACAGATGAATGCAAGCTGTTTATGGTGATCAGTGTGTAAATATGAGCACAATAAGATGCTCGTAAGGTGGTTCAAAGATGGAGAAGGGGGTCAAGATGTGAGTGACAAACCATGAAGTGGAAGGCCTGTGACTGCAAGTCATCTGCTTCATCAAGATCGCATTGAACAACTGATCTGTGAAATCATCATGTCAAATAAAAAGGAATTGCTGGTAAATTAGGAACTTCTAAGGAGGGAGTGGGATACATTATTAGAGTTCTTGGATTCTGCCAATTTTGTGCCAGGTGGGTACCGTGCCTGCTGTCTGATGAAATGAAAGCTGAAAAGGTTTGCATTTCTCAGGAACTCCTGGAACATTCTGAAAAAGAAGGTGAGGACTTATTAAAGAAGACCATTACAGGTGATGAAACTTGGGTCCATCATTATGACCCCGAGAACAAAAGGCCATCCATGGAATACTGCTGTAAGGGATCCTCTCAGCTGAAAAAATTAAAAACTGAGGCCTCCGTTGGGAAGGTCATGACTATTTTTTGGTCTAAAGACTCTTCCAATTTGATGTGCACTGGGTGAAAAATGTAAGCATTTGGGTGTGCAAGGTCAAGAATGATGGAGGGGAGATGCCATGTGACTACACAGAACCGGTTCTATCCAGGTGTGTCTAATGTAGCAATATTATAGTGGAGGCAAGATTTATCAGCCCATCCTTGTAAGTCTTGGGGCTGTAACATACAGCATGGGGAATATAGTCAATAATATTGTGATGGCATAGTTGGGTGGGGTGGGGTGCCGGTGAGTCAGCAGGGTGGACCAAGCAGAGCTCATTAGACCAATGAGATTCACATTTGGCTATGTGTGGGCAGGGCTCAACACAGGAAAGATGGCGCCTGCCTGCCAGCTGCATGGGGAGGAGGACCCCACACAGGAAAAATGACTGTTTTCCAGCCTTTGCCCTGAAGCCACACACCTCTATCTGACCCCTCATATGCCTCTGCTGGTTCTGAGTCACTGTCCCTCCACTAGAGCTAAGGGTGAGTGTGCCTGCGAGCAATTCTGTATGGGCCCTTTAAGAGAATGTCGGTTTCCTGAAGCCTCTTGTCCCACCCACATGGTCGGAATCCCCACTGTTTTTCACAGCCAGATGTGGGGGCTCCTCTTCTCAGCACCAGTACTCCAGGCTGGGGAGCCTGCTGTGGGACTGGGGTCTCTCACTTCTCTGGGGGGAACCTCTGTGGCAAAAATATCCCTTCCTATTCTCAACCACCACACGTGGGTGTGGCGGGAGCCCATTTTGTATCTTCACCCCTACTACCAGTCTTGCGGTGGCTTCTTCTTTATACACTTACTTATAAAACTTCTGTTCAGCTAGACTTCAGGTGGTTCTCCAGGTTCATTGTTCTACAATTTAGTTGTAATTTCAATGTGTTCATGGGAGGAGACAAGCACAGCGTTTATCTACTCTGTCCTCTTGGGTCTCTCCCTCATCTGTTTCCCCTTTTCCATTTGCGTACAATCACCCTACCCTGAGATAATCCCCAATTATGGTGTTCACTTGCTCATTTTTTTTTCCCTTCTAGTCAGGCCTATCACACACAGGAATATCTGTAAGTCCAGTGAATTTGATTACTTAATATAGTTTTAGTTTCCCAAATGTCATGGCTTACTTATGAACAAAAACAAAAGTGATTTTAAGTTGGAGTCTCCAGGTCTTGGAAAGCTCAGGCTCAGTGCTGGAGTCTGGCTTTGTCCCTCTTTCCAGTCCAGGACAGGCATGTGTCATCAGTCAAGATGCACAGCAGGGAGTTCCCTGGTGGTGTAGTGGCTTAAGGCTTTGGCACTGGCGCTGTCAGCGCTGCGGCCTGGGTTCGATTCCGTCAGGGAGCTACCCACATACCAAAAAGAAGAAAAAAAGATGCACAGTAGAGTACTGCAGTAACAAAGAACCTCAAATTGCAGTGTGTTAACACAAGAAGAGTTTAATTCTTACTCAGGGCCAGTGAGGAAAGGGAAATCCCTAGGGCACAAAATGTAAGGAGGCACTTTCCTCAGGGTCATGAAATCACAGGGTCTTACTTCTACTACATACCCATTGTGCACCCATAAGATGCCACAGAAGGATCTAGATTGATAGAGGCCTCATCTCAACACATACTTCCACGATCCCTGGAGCAGTGGGATAGAAACATGGCAAATTGCACACTGGCTTTTCAAGCTTCCACCAGGAAGTGACATATATCACTTCTGCTTACATTTCCCTGGCCAAAGAAAATCATATGACTTCAAAAGGGACAGTGAAGTGCCACCTCCCCATGTGCCTGGCGAGTGGAGAGCTGAAAGTATTTGGTGAACACTCTGAATGAGTTTCACAGTTCTATTTCCTAAGTCCTCTCACGCGGACAGCACTGGCACACTGAGCCCATAGCAGTGTGCCCACAGCTCTCACAACTTGCAGCCTGGAAGGGTAATGAATCCCAGGGACAAGCTGTAGCTGGTGGATGGGGACTACTTCTGTGTGCACAGGACGGCCCATTAAGTGGGTGGGCTGGGCTCTTTCAGGTCATCTGCTTGGTGGAAAGACTTTCGCAATGGGCTGGGACAGTGACAACCTTGAAGCACAGCTCTTGTCTTCCCAGTGTGCTGTGTGCGGCAGCTCTAGTTATCAAGACCTGTCAAATCACAACTGAAGAAAGAGCTTTGCTCCTGTTCCTTCACCTCTTTATTTCTCTCCTGCTATCTCTTTCCAATTACTTATTATTGAACTCCAGGAAGCTTTGGGATATAATCTGCAGAGGAGGTGTTATCCTAGATAGAGTTGCTCTGTGTCACCACTTGGGGGAAGTGAAGAAAGTTAGTCAATGCACGCTATTTATTATTAGCTGTAGGCTCCAGAAATAGTTGGACAAAAAGGACAAAATATAAAATAAAGAGGAAAGACCAAAGCAACAGGCTCTTGTCTTCGATTTTTGTTTTTATTTTTGACTCTCCTTTAAACATAGATCAAAGCATAGTTTTGTAGTAAAAGAAAGTCTTATATTTTGTAGGAAACCTTTTCCAAGGAAGTTGGATTTTTTTCACACTTACTCAGTTTTCTCCAATTACCCCGGACTCTCAGATTTGCACATACATGTTATAGATGAGGCCTTAAGAGCACCGGCTGGTTAGGAGACTTGGTTAAAGCCATGGGGTGAATGACTAGTTTGAGAATCATAGTCTTTTGAGGTTTCCAACTTTAGTGTTTGCTGTAGTAATAAACTCATGGGTTAAATTTCTGCAGTGATTTTGAACTTGTCTTTTTGTGTTATAGGTAATATTCTGAAACTGAGATTTCAGCCAGGTTCTACCTGGGCATTTATCAGTTACATGTCACATAGTTGGTTGAATATTGCATGGAGATTTGGGGGACAAGAGGGAGTTAAAGATCAAAGGTATCTCAGTTCTACTGAATATGGTATGATATCAACTTTCTGCAAAGGCCTTTGTTTATGAAATTTCAAGTCCATGCTGACTCAGAGTGAACGGCAGTTGATAGTGGCTGCAGGTCTGGACCCATATCCATGTTGAATGGGAAGGGTTGAAGCTGACATTTACTTCACTTCTAATTTCCTGGCTCCCTGAATTTTGAAGGTCATGATTCAGTATATCATCAAAGAGATACAATTTTAGCTTTAGAATGGCTAAAACATAATGCCAAGTATTGGTGAGGATGTGGTGAGAATATACGAAGACTGGGAAAAAATCAGCCATAAACGCCTCTATTTTTCATATTACATGGCTGAATAACTTTCCAGACAGCCCTTGTGTAATGGTACAACTACTTTGGAAAACAGTATGGAAGTTTCTTATAAAGTTAAATGTGAACCTGTTCTATGCCTCAAAAATTCTCCTCCTAAGTATGTAGAATGTGAAATAGAACATGTGTCCACTAGATTGTTCATGGCACCTTCATTCATAATAGCCCCACACTGGAAATAACCCAAATGTCCATCAACAGGTAAATGGATGAATAAATGGTGGTATGTTCATACAATTAAATAATACTCAACAAGAAAAAGGTATGAACCACTGAAATATTCAGTAATATTTATGAATCTCAAAGACATTATGTTGAATGAAAGAAGCCTAAGGCACACACACAAAATACTGAATATTTCCACTTATAGAAAGTTTAAGAACTGGCCAAACAAAGCTATGGCAATAAAAGTTGGAACATGGTTGCCTATGGAAAGGGGATGCAATTGAACTTTCTAGAACGATGGAAATATTCATAACTTGATTGGGATGGTAGTTACAATGGTGTTAAAGCCCATCGTGCTGTATATTTCAAATCTGTATTGTGAAATGTAAGTTATACTTTGATTTTAAAAAATACAAAATAAATTCAAGGTATAAGACTTACAGGACAGCACCCCTGATCTAACTTACGCTTTCCCCAAGTGTTCTTAATTATTTTCCTCAGGGAATATTGAATAAATATGTCCTTTCCCATGGTCTGTTGATTCAGAGAAATCAATCATAAGTGTACCAACTTTACTTTCTTCAAGGGAGAATACAAGAGCTACAACTGGGGTCTGAATCGTCACTTGGGGTTGGACAGCCTTCGCTTAGTGTACCTCCTGTTAACAGCTCATGGTCAGAATAGTGGCAGGGCAGAATTAAGGAAAATCTCCCTTTTTGTCTAGTTAGAGTCCATAGAAATATATGACTCCCTGGAAGATGAAAGCTAAAGCCATGGTCATGCAGGTGCTGAAAATGGAACACGCCACCTAATGTTAGGCTTCAATGTGTCAGCATGGTTCTGGCAGGTGAAAGAAGTTGCATCAGATATGGACAGAGCTGTGGTGACTATAGAGTTCAGTGTGCAGAAAGAGGACAGAAGGGAAAGAAGGGTGACAAATAAATATGCTCCTCTTTAATGCCACGAAGTGTCACACGACAAGGTTCAAATGGCACTGGGTTCATAGCTTATCTGCACTTATTGAAATGTGAAACTTGCATGAGAAAAGAAAGAAAAAGATCTTACAATTGTCTGATATGCTGCCTTGGAATACTGTTAACGATTATGGGATTATATCTCTTCCTTTTTCTTTCTGTTTTTTTTTTTCTCTCACATGCTTTCTAATTTTTTGAAAATCAGTAACTACTGTTATGACATGTTATCCATTTATACATGTTAAGTATTTGCATTTTGTAAATTTATAACAATGAATTAAATGCATTTTTAAAAGGTGGACATCATAGGTACTAAAAAGAAGTCTATGTAGTTATTTAAAATTATGTGACTTAGGAAAAGCAACCTGTTGTGAGTAATCCCTTTGACTATTGGAGCAAGTCTTTTAAAATCAGTGCATTTCTCTTAAACGTTCATTTAAAGTTTGGTTTGGTCTGGCTTTTGTTTTGTTACATCATTGACCCACAGCAGATTACACCTCCCAGTATTCCTGCCCTTGAGTAGTCCCCTCCCACTTTGACTCTGGGCTTGGCTAATGAGAAATTAACAAGTGTGAGGCAAGCAGAGACTTGGCCAGCACGTGCACATTGGGGCTAATCCTCTTGGAATGCTCAGTCTTAGAACTCAGCAACCACACTCTGAAGTGGCCCTGAGGAGAGTTCTACATCGAAGACAGTGAAGGCCCCTGGCCAACAGCTAGTCTCATCTTGCCAGCTATATGAATGAGGCCATCTCGGAAATGGATCCTTCGGTCGGAGGTCTAGTCTCCCCAGCTGAGTCCACATGAAACAGAGATGAGCTGTCCCCAATCAGCCCTGCCCATATTGCAGATTTGTGAACAAATGAATGATTATTATTGTTTTAAACCAGTGAGTTTGGGATGGCTTATTACATATGAATGAAATAGTACCTGAGCTATATTTTTGTGTATTTTATCTAGGTGTCTGTCACCATCTAAATTTGAATTGGAATATAGATTTTAACTCTGTGGAGTAGGTCAGGAACTCTGTGTTGAGGAAGATTCTGAGACTGTATCCTTGTTTAGCAGAATCTTATGCGTGTCCCCCATTTAATCATTTTACACACAGCAGCCACAGTGATTATTTTAAAATTCAGGGTGATGGTGTCACCGCATTAAATCCTCCAGGGCTTTTCCACTGTACTTAGAATGAAAATCAAATTCCTTATTCCAGTTTGCCAAACCCTCTACAGTCCAGTGGTTCTCAACCTTCCTAATGCCACGACCCTTTAATACAGTTCCTCATGTGGTGGTGACCCCCATAACATTATTTTCGTTGCTACTTCATAACTGTCATGTTGCTACTGTTAGGAATCGTCATGTAAATATCTGATATGTGTTTTCCGATGATCTTAGGCGACCCCTGTGAAAGGGTCATTCGACCCCCAAAGGGGTCGCAACCCACAGGTTGAGAACCGCTGATCTACACACTGGCCTTTGCTTCCTTCACTTTCAGTCTCATCTCATCCCACTGTGGCCACTCTCAGTTTTAGCCTCATGGGTTGGCTTTCAGGTCCCTGAACCTGCCAAGCCAATTCCCACCTTTGTGTCTTTTTACCAATGTTAGATGTTCTCTCTGCCTGGAATGATCATTACAGGAGTGGCTTTTTATCATTCACATCTCAGCTGAAATATTACCTTTTCAGAGAGACTTCGCTGACTCAGCCAGCTATTGCTCTATTCATAACAAGCCACCTCAAAATTCAGTCGCTTTAAATGACAAGCATTAATCTCATATTCACGGGCCTGTGGGGTGGTTGGGGAACAACCCTGCTCTGAACCTCCGTCTAGGGTGCAGATTGCTTCCCAGATAAGCAGAAGAAGACCCTGCAGCCGCTAAGTGCCAAACTCAAGAACTTACTGCCCACCTCCCCATTGCCCAATGGGCAGGGAAAGTACTCTTTAGGGAGGGGAATGTTTGCAGAACAATAGTCTAATCTACCACACTATCAAATGCAAAGCAGTCACCTCATCAGCCCTTCCTTTCATCTCACCCAATTTTAATTCTCTGAAGATCATTTATCACTCTCTGATAATTTTGTGTTTGCTTATGATGTTCGTTGCCTTTCTCCCCTTGTTACAGTATGTGTTCTATGAGAGCAAAGATGTTATTTGTCTTCTTCAATGCCATGTTCCCAGCTCGTGGAGTAGTTTCTGGCCGAGACAGATACTTTTTAAGAACAAATGTTAGCTGCAGATAGTGGTACAGGAAAAAGGAACTGGAAAGCCACTTTTTTTTCCCCCCAAACACAATCTACACAAATACCTTGATCTTTTAAACCAGTGGTCCCTCTTGTGATTTCTCCATCTTTTCCAGTATTGTCTTCTGATAATGTAAAGCAAATCATGATGACCTGCCTTTAATATTAGCATTAGAAACTGTACTTGAACTCAAAAGGGTCTGAGAGGTACTGCCTTAGAACACAAATCTTTAAATCAATCTCTTCTTCCAGTTTCTAGGGGGAAATCCTCACCTGAACTTTGACCCTGCCTAAATTGGGCTCCCCAGAAGCTGACCTTGGGTCAAGGATCAGAGTGCATGTAGTTTATTTGGGTGATTGGACACGGGTGATAGAAAAGTGAAACAGGGAAAGAAATACAGCCCAACAATGGCTTGATTATTAGGCCAGCTACCACCAGGAGCAACTCGAACTTAATCCCATCAGTATTAACAATTTATCTCAGAATTATCCTGGCCAAGAGTCAAGGGAGCTGGAAATTTATGTCCTTGCACTTGCCAATCCCCAAAGGCTGCCCAGGGCAGGGAGGGCAAAAGAGCAGGAAAGGTGGGAAATGTTAACTCCTAGCACTTCTACCCAGTTTGCAGGGCAATGTGGATTTTGGCAGCCCCAGGGCAAGCTGCTGACAAAGATGTAGGTGTTAGCCATTGAAAGTCAGGCAGGGTCAAGATAAAGTTTTAAGGACATCAGAGGGGATAGGAGCACAGAAGACCCGGTTAGCCTTTAAAATAAACAGTTTTGTTGTGGTATAATCGATGTATAATAAACTGCATGTATTTAAAGTGTACTATTTGATGAGTTTTGACACATATATATACCCATGAAACTACCAGCACAATCACAATAACGAACATAGCCATTGCCTCCAAAAGTTTTCTCCTGCACTTTTGTAATCCTGCCCTCTGGCTCTTCTCCGTCCCCAAACAGGCACTGATCAGCTTTCTGTCACAATAATTTGCATTTTGTAGAATTGCATGTAAATGAAATCATATAGTATGTGCTTTTATTTTGTCTCTTTCTTTTATTCAATATGACTGATTTTTTAAATTAAATTTACTGGGGTGACATTGGTTAGTAAAGTTACATACGTTCCAGGTGTACAGTTCTTCATCATCTATGTATTGCACTGTGTGCGCACCACCCAGAGTCAGTTCTCTTTCCATCACCATGGATTTGACTCCTCCTCCCTCCTTCCCCACCCCTCCCTCTGTGTCTAGGAATTTTTTTTCTATTTTGATTTCAACATGATTATTTTGACATTCATTCATGTTATTGCCATGTATCAATAGTTCATTTCTTTTTATTGTTGAATACTATTCTACAATTTGTTTATCTATTCTCTAATTGATGGATGGATATATATTTTGAAATTATTTTTCTTTTTCTTTTTTTAAATTCATTTTTATTGATTGATAGACTTTTTGGGGTGACATCTGTTAGCAAGAATTACATAGGTTTCAGGCATACAATTCCACAGTGCATTGTCAACTTTATTTTTATTTTTCAATTGAAGTTGGCATTCAGTATTATTTTATATTCATTTCAGGTATACAGCATAGTTGTTAGACATTTGTTAATATACAATTTATGAAGTGTTCCCCCCAATTAGTCTAGTACCCACCTGATGCCATACATAGTTATTACAATATTATTGACTATATTCTCTGTGCTGTATTTTACATCCCCATGACTATTTTGTAACTTCCAGTTTGCACTTCTTAATCCCTTTACCTTTTTCACCTTGCCCCCCAACCTCTCTCACATCTGGCAACCTAACTGATGGATATTTGAATTGTTTCTACTTTTTGGCTATTATGAATAGTGCTATGAATATTTTTGTATAAGTCTGTGTGTGGACGTATGTTTTCACATCTTTTGACATTACGTTGGTAACTTGGAATTGGCCATGATAGGAGTATTTACATCATGGAAATTGGAAGACAATACAAATTCAAGGCTTTTCCTCCAGAGCTCCAACTGTTAAACATTTACCACCACACCACTAGCTATACCCTAGAATTAGAACTACTGAATTAAAGACTTTTAAAAAGCCATTGATATATATTGTCAAGAAGGCTTTCCAAAAAGGTTGTAATTCTCTTGTTTATTAAAATATGTAGATCCTTCATGTCATTTCAAACTGCTCAACTCCCTCTAAGCCAAAAATCCACAAAGTCTAGGATGCTGGTCGTTCCCTGGTGTGATTGTGTCACGTTTTTTCTCATTGTAATAAAGAGCAGTAACTTCTGAGTATTTCTGAAACATTTAAAAGATATTTCTAGACTGGTGCGTACGTATATAAGGCTTTTATAACAGGAAAAATGAGGCATTAAAAAAAGTCAGGGGAGCTCCCTGATGGTGTAGTGGCTTAAGGCTTCGGCGTTGGCGCTGTCAGTGCTGCGGCCTGGGTTCGATTCCCAGTCAGGGAGCTACCCACATACCAAAAAGCAAAAAAAAAAAAAAAAGTCAGGACAGAAAGATGACATAATCAATGAGAGGGTGGTGGGGGGAAGGAAACATGAGACATTAAATTCTTATTCCTCTGGTATATAGAGTTTTCTAAGTCATTGTTTATAAAGACACATATTTTCATGTAGTTATAATCCCATGAACATGTACCATTTCTGCTTAACTCATTTAATATTGTTTCACATCACATTTCCACAAATGGATGTAATCTTCATTATTTTCATTTAAACTTCAAAATATTTTATTATCATTTTCCTATTGTTTAACATTTGGGTTGTTTCCAGTTTTGCAGCATTATAAATAGAATGTCTTCCTACATATGCCTTCTTTTGCCTTGTAAATGATTATTTCCTTGGATTAGCTTCCCTAAAGTTCTCTTCCCCCCCCCCCGTCCATTATTTGTTTATTTTATTCTACATAGATACTTTTTTCTTTTCTCTCCTGTCCCAACCCTACACTTGACAAGGTGATGTGTTCTTGCTGTGTACTGTGCACCCTATACTTCTCCCATTATAGCCTACCACACTTTCTTTAGTTTTTTTCCAGCTAGACTGTAGGTTTCATTAAAGGAGGGGCCATATTGTTCTTTTTTTTTCACTTTGTTGGTTTCACATTGCTTTTACCGTAGGTGCTCAACATCTATCAATCACCATCATTATCGATCATCTACTTATCTATCTACCTACTTATCTATCTATCTATCATCACCTAGCTATCCATCCATCCATTTATCTGACTTTCTTTCCCTTCTTCTTTCTTCAAGTCTCATTTGATATTAACTCCCTCAGGAATTAATACACGAACAACCCTTTGTGTTCTACTCTAAACCTACTGGCCTTGCTGTAGTTAGATAATTGTCAACCCTGAACTAAACCTCTTTTTGGCATCAGGCCCTGTCTGCTATAATCATGAGTCACAGGTCAAGGCTAGTCAGTACTTCCCTCAGAGATGACTTAATTATCGGTAATATAAATTTTAAAGAATTAAATTAGGTAAACCTGCAAAATGATCTTTCTGACTCTTCCAAATGCAGCCTTGTACTTAAAATGAGTGTGTCATAGGTCAAGTTCCCTGGAGATCAGCTGTGTGATGGAGATTAGTGCACAGGAAGTTCATTGAATAGTACTCTAGGGAAATACACTGTGGGGAACTGAAGGCAGTAGACCTGGGTAGAGGGAGAAGTTGAACTGTGATGCAGACCTCTAAGCCAACACCATGGGGAGCTCTAGACTGGGGTGGCCCTTCAGAGTTGTCTTAAATTGAGGGTGAGGGAATTGGGGCCTTGTACCTACCCCTCAGTGGTTGAATGTGGGCTGCATCCAGAAAGGGGGTATAGTTTAGGATGAGAAAGCAACTTTCAACTGAGGGTAATTCCCCACACCAGCTGACACTGCCAGCAGCTGAGAGGATGCATCCCTCAGTTCCACAGTGGGGGACTGGGCTAGCACCATAGCGCCCCCCACCCCCTTCATAGGGAGTATTAGTCATCTTAAAGTGGAGTGTTAGGAGAAGAGATTGGAAGCTGTTGAAAGAAAACAGAGCCAAGTCACCCCACCCCTACCCCGCATTCAACTGAATTCCTATTGTTACCCTGAGCTCTAAAGTTCAGAGGAGGTAATGGCCGAAATGGTCCAAGTTTGTGTTGGTCTCAGGATGTTTTTAAAAGAAAGATAATAATCATCAGCCTCCTTCCCCTTGAGGTGTTTTCACCCACTTGCCTTCCCCCACAGCTCCTTCCTCATTTTGAAGCCCCTGGAAACAAAGGTGTTAGGATATAACCAGGAAGTCAGACCTCAAAAGTCTGAGGACCAAGGATTGCCTCAAGACCCCCAAGGATGCACTGAGGTTGGGGATGGCTATGTTATTTGCAGACACCTTTCTCTCAACAAACCACCACCCATGAAACAGTTTCAAAAGAAACAGTGGACATGAATCCAATTACACAAACTTATTTACAAGGTTGAATTAGCTCATGTCTGCAAAGTACTTTGAGCAATTTGGATAGACTTCCTAAGTTGTTTACCTAAAGTATTACCTCACCCTTAAGCCAATTTCCTAGAGGTAGGATGGGCTAAACACAGCTTCCATTAGAAAATAATCTCATGAGCATTCCCCACATCTAATATGGATTCTCATTAGTGGTTTGATGTAAAGGTCTGCTTGTTGAGGCAAGACCATTGTTTTGCACACACTGTCATTAAAAAAGCAATTGTGATATTTTTGTGCTAAAAAATATTCTTTCATACAGACCATGTTTAAAGGAATACTTTTAGGCTAAAAGAATTAGTCATATTTTCAACATAAGGTAACCAGATGTCTTAATTATGGGTGTGTGTGCATGTTGTAGCAAGTTTTATATTAGAATCCCAGCTCCCTGGATACTATTAGCCCAAATGTCCTCCAGGATCTCTGGCAAAAACAGGCTTCCAGGGCATAAATACAGAGTCGGTTTCGTGTATGTATAGAATATTCTAATGTATAATGTCACCACAGTGGTCAATATTTTTTAAATTTCACAAACCTGGATTCAGTCTTGGTGTGGCCTTTCCTTTATATCCTTAATTATAGGAGTTTTGTTTAGCTAGCCTTCAGATGATTCTTGAGGTTGTTTGTTCTATAATTTAGTTGTTATTTTAGTGTGATCCTGGTAGGTACAGGCATAGTGTTCACATAGTCCGCCATCTTGGTCCTGGTTTCAATTGTTTGTTTGTTTTTTTAAACAGGTTACAAGGATATCTGACTTTTACTATCTGGCTCTGTTATAGCTTCAAAAAAGACACAGAATGGTTTTCTCTCTTTTCTACTAATATTAACCAATAAGAGTTTCACAATATTTGACTATTTGTGAATTGGTTGGTTTGGGGGGATGGGAGGTATGGCTTGCTAGATATAATCCAGCTCTTTTTTTTTTTTTGCTATCAATGTGAACCACTATATAAAAGCCCCTAACAGGATCTGATGCTAGGGTGAGTGTTCACTGTCTTTAGGCTCACCAGGCCAGCAAGATCCACCTAGACACCCGTTACTTTGAGGTTATATTTTCTGTAGCCATTCCTGGTCCTGTTTCTATATCAATCAGATTTCTTAGTTGCAAACAACAAAAACCCTCTTGTTAATTAAAACTAGAAAAGAGATTGTACAAAGTTCACATACTCTCAAGCAGGGCTGGGATTTCCTAATTGAACGGTTCCAGTGGAGACAATGCTGTCACCTCTCCTTGGGACAGGCAGCACCAATTATATCACTAATGCTGGGCACTGGACACAACTGCTAGGAACTCTGCCACTGATGCTCCTGGAAATTGGGTGTGTCTACTGCTGCCCATGTCACAACGACGCAGGCAGTGCTTGCTTCATTGGGGCACCTACTTCTTTTTTTATCATTTATTAAAAAATTTAAAGTATTTTATTTTTCATCTATCTACCTATTTATTTAAATTTATCAGGGTGACATTAGTTAGTAAAGTTACATAGGTTCCAGGTGAGCAATTCTACAATACATCATCTATGTGTTGCAGTGTGTGCTCACCACCCAGAGTCAGTTCTCCTTCCATCACCATTTTTTTTAAATTCATTTTTATTGTTAGACTTATTGGGGTGACCTCTGTTAGCAAGGATTACATAGGTTTCAGGCATACAATTCTACAGTGCATTGTCAACTTGATGTATAATCAGTTCACCACCTAATGTGACTTCTCTTTCCATCACCTTATATTTAGCTTCCCCCCTCCTCTCCCACCCTCTCCCCTTTCTCCCCTCCCTAACCCACTCATCCCCAAATAAACATTAAACTATTGATTGTGTCCATGGGTTATTTGTTTGTTCATTTCTTTTTTCTTTGCTTTCAGTTTTATATTCCGCATATGAGTGAAGTCATACAGTTCTTTGTTTTTTCTGTCTGGCTTATCTCACTTAGCATGATGATCTCCAGGTCCATCCATGTTGTCGCAAATGGCACTATTTCATCTTTTCTTACAGCTGAGTAATGCTCCATTGTGTATATGTACCACAGCTTCTTTATCCAGTCATCTCTCGCAGGGCACTTTGGTTGTTTCCATGTTTTGGCCACTTCCATCGCCATTTATTTGATATTCCCTTCCCTCGATGTTCATTGCAGCATTTTTCACAATGGGCAAGACATGAAAACAATCTATTTACTTATTTTTATTTTACAATCCAATGCTTGGTGAAAGCTCACCAACTTCTGATTCAAAGGCTTGCATAGGTGTGTCTCATTGGTGAAGGTCAGAAGTCTGTCTGTATCCCTGTGTTTTCTGCCTCCCATGGCTCTCAAACTTATTTCCTCTTCTATCTTGAATTTGTTACTCATAAGAATGAGAGAGAGAGAGAGACAGACAGACAGACGGAGGGAGGGAGAGAAAGGATGGGAAGGAGAGGAGAGGAAAGAGAGACTTTAAAACAAGGCCAAATTTTAGAAACTACGTAACTCAAAACCATTTTTACTACTTTATTGCCCCATCAAAGAGGCAATTTTAAACCTTTGAGTACTTTTCACAAACCATTAAACTTTAAGCTGTTACATGTTGGTTTTTTTTCCAAGAAATGTGTAAAAGTCATTCTTACCCTTAGAAGAAAATTTAGTTAATTATTTATATAATCTTGGGGAAGAAATTTCTAAATATGATTCCAAAGCCAGAAAGCATAAAGAAAAATATATAAAACCTTTACTCCTTCAGAAAAAACCCACCATAAATAGTGCTAAAACATTTGACAAATGGGAAAACATTTGCAACTCATATGACAGACGACTAATGTTCTTAATAGGATGAGATCAGTTTCAAATGAATAAGACAAAATTTAATACCACAGTATAAAGATGGTCAGATGATATGTACAAGTAATTCACAAAAGAAGGCAAATGGTCAACGGCCATATGAATAGATAAATCTAACTATTAATTAAAATTGCAAATGAAAACAATAAGGCATAGTCTTCCTTTCACATTGGCAGGGAAAGAAAGATGTTGCAAACAGACCTACCTAAGCCAATTTAGCAGTCCAACAATTGTCAAGGTCCTTAAGTGAACATGTTAAAGCTGGGTGGAGGCTTGCATACCTGCCCTCACAACCGCGCTAGTGGCTGGTTTATTGCTATCAAATTAAATACTAAATTCTCCAAATTCTCTCCAACATGCAAACATTTATTAGCAAGCAAGTACAAAAGAGGATGATAGGCTTATTCTGTAGTACATGTTCCTCTATTTCTAATAATGTGCCTGGCTGGTTTTGTAGACTAGTCAAGATCTGGCAGATCAACAGGACTCTCAAGCTTGAATTATCTTGGGTGCCTACAGACACACTATAACAACTGGAAACAAGTGGGGAAAAACAGTCATTGCAGATTGGGACTTTTCTGAAAGGCAGTTGTCAACGTATATAATAATATCAAGTGAACATGCTCTACAAATTAGTGATCCTACTTGTAGCATTTTGTCCTGAGGAAGTAATTGAACACATATGCAGAGATCTGTCCATGGATGATGAATTGCATCATTGTTAATAGTTCAAGATTGCAAACAATCAAAATTTTGTTAGTAAGATAGTGATCAGTGGTTTCTTGGCAGTGCAGTGGGGGCCAGAAGGGGTAGAAGGGATGGGAGGGCAGTATTACAAAGGTCTAGGATGAAACTTCTGGGGTGATGGATATATTCACTATCTCTGATTTGCGAGGATGATTTCATGAATGTATAGATATATTAAAGCTTTTGAAATTATACACTTTAAATATATACCGTTCATTATATGTCAATCATATAGTAATAAAGATGTTTAAAATAATTCTGTCAGTAGATAATGGATAAATAATCATAATGAGGTATTTAAAATAATTCTGCCCATAGATAATGGACCAAATTTAGCCTACCATTTATTTATTTATTTATTTTCATTTTTATTGTTAGACTTATTGGGGTGACATCTGTTAGCAAGGATTACATAGGTTTCAGGCATACAATTCTACAGTGCATTGTCAACTTGTTGTGTAATAAGTTCACCACCTAATGTGACTTCTCTTTCCATCACCTTATATTTAGCTTTCCCACCTCCTCTCCCACTCCCTCCCCTTTCTCCCCTCCCTAACCCACTTGTCCCCAAATAAACATTAAACTATTGATTGTGTCCATGAGTTGTTTGTTTATTTGTTCTTTTTTCTTTGCTTTCAGTTTTATATTCCGCATATGAGTGAAGTCATACAGTTCTTTGTTTTTTCTGTCTGGCTTATTTCACTAAGCATGATGATCTCCAGGTCCATCCATGTTGTTGCAAATGGCAATAATTCATCTTTTGTTATAGCTGAGTAATATTCCATGGTGTATATGTACCACAGCTTCTTTATCCAGTCATCTGTCGCAGGGCACTTGGATTGTTTCCATGTTTTGGCCACTGTGAACAGTGCTGCAATGAACATTGGGGTACATAAGTCTTTGCGGACAAGGGTTTCAGGTCTTTTGGGTAGATCCCCAGAAGGGGGATTGCAGGGTCAAATGGTAGCTCCATTCCCAATTTTCTGAGGAACCTCCACACTGCCTTCCACAGTGGTTGTACCAGATTGCACTCCCACCAGCAGTGTACCAGAGTTCCTTTTTCTCCACACCCTCTCCAGCACTTGTTATTCCTTTTCTTGTTGATAATAGCCATTCTCACAGGTGTGAGGTGGTATCTCATTGTGGCTTTGATTTGCATTTCCCTGATAGCTAATGAGGATAAGCAACCCCAGTCAATTTAACAATAAAAAAATACCACTCTCTCTCCATATATAAAAATATCTATATATCTAAGCCCATTTATATAAATATACATATACAAGGGCTGTCTAGAAAGTACCCAGTCATGTAATATGAAAAATAGGGGTATTTATGGTGGAGCTTTATCTGGACAGCCCTCGTATATATGACATAGATAGATAGAGATGGATTGTTAGAGATACTTATGTTTATAGATACCTATAGCTATGTGGTTATAAATATCTATCTATAGCAATACCTAAATAGATACATAAAGATATCTATATCTATTTAGATATCCTATTGGTTCTGTTTCTCTGGAGAACTCTAAGTGATACAGCCTGCAAAGCCTGAAATATTTATCAGTTGGTCCTTTACAGAAAAAAATGGCTGACCCTTGGCTAAGAGCCAGGATAAGAATCCAGAGAATTTGAAATTAGAGCTTACATTCTCAGCTACTACTCTACATTGCCTCATGGAACATCCAAACAATGGAATACTTTATGGCCATTAAAAATTATGATACCAAACTATACTTATTGGTTTGGGGAAATATTCAGAATATATTGCTAAACAAAAAAAAGCAGGTTACATCTGCATTTATGGTATTATCACATTTCTACTAGAAAAAGTATACACTGAATATGTTAACAGCAGTTTTCACCAGGCAATAAATCATGGGTGATTTTTACTTTTCCTTTATACCTCTCTGTACTGTCTGAGTATTTCATGATGAGCATATAATCAGAAGGGAAAAAAAAACCCAGCAAAATAATTTTTATTTTGAAAGTGGAAAGAGAACATCTAATGATTTGCTTTTCCTATTGCTGCAAAATTGCCCTATGTAAAAATATCTGGGTCAAGGTACCTACATCACAATGTCCTGAATGAACTCTAGGTCCATCCATTTTGTTGCAAATGGCAGTATTTCATCTTTTCTTATAGCTGAGTAATATTCCATTGTGTGTATGTACCAAGCATCATGCTAAGTGAAATAAGCCAGACAGAAAAAACCAAGACCCATGTGACTTCACTCATACACGGAATATAAAACTGAAAGCAACAAAGAAACAACAAACAAACAAAAAAACTCATGGACACAATCAATAGTTTAAGGGTTATTTGGGGGTAAGGAGGGAGAGGGTAGGAGAGGAGGGAGGGGGTGGGAGAGGAGGGAGGCGTGGGAGAGGAGGGAGGGGTGGGAGAGGAGGGGGTGGCGTCAAATGCATGGTGATGGAAAGAGAACTGACACTGGGTGGTGAACATATAATGCAATAGATGATGCACTGTGGAACTGACACCTGGAACCTATGTAACTCTTGATAACCATTGTTACCCCAATAAGTCTAACAATAAAAATATTTTTAAAAAATGTCCTTAATGGCAAAACAGTGGCAACTGTATAATAGTCACAGCCCTCTCCATCATGTCCTGCTAGTTCATTTTCCATGCAGCAGCAGTCTGAGTGGTCCTTCAGAAGTACTTGTCTCATTGTACTCATGCTTGAATTCTGTCAATGGATTCCCATTTAAGTCCAAATTGATGTCAGCATAGTACACCAGGTCTCTTCATCCTTGACCCTTGCTGCACCTGTTGTTCCCACTCTATTCCAGCCACACATATCTATCTGCAGTTCCTGAAAACACCCTGGTTCTTACCTTGGCCTGATGAAAGTTAGTCTCATTATTGTCATAGGGAGATTTTATCTATTTTTTAGTGCCTAGAATAGTGCCTATCACTGGTAGGCAAAATAAATGTTTGCAAAATGAAAGATGAGTTGATGTATAGAAATGCAGAACCTCAAATATGACTGTTAATAAAATAAGTTTTCAAATTTGGTCCCAGTAGGCAAGATGGCCAGAGAGATGACATTTAAGTCATTCAAGTTTTACTCTATTGGCACTGTTCTTCAGTTGAATTTTGGGTGGATTGACTTGAGACCCTAATCACCACATATAATTTTGGTGAAATTAAAAGCATATTTTAGGTTTTTACCCTCTGTTTCAAAGACTGGCTAGATGTCCATCAATCCATTCCTTTTCTTGGGCATATAGAAAAATAATATCGCTAGGAGATTGTTACTAAATTCTGGCCAATGAGAATATGAACAAAAATGATTTGTGACTTCCACAAGTGTGCCTTCTACATATTATCATGTTCTGGTCCATGTGGCTTGACTCAAAGGCCTCTGAAATGATGAACTTGCAAGATGGAAGGAGGCTGGTTCCTGATCTGTGATGTGGAGTAGAAATAAACCTTTGTTGAGTTTAGAAGCTGAGATTATGGGGTCCATTTGTTATTGCAGCCTAACCTAGCTTCTCCTGACTATATGATCATCCAAAGAAACTTCTGTAACTACTTTTTTTTTGAGTTCGGGAGGACTTACATGGTCACTTTAATTTGACACTTCAGGACACAGATGTCGAAGCACATCTCCTTATTCAGCTTCTTCATTTGTAGTTTCCAAATGATTTGAAAGAGAAGCATGGAGTAAGATAATGACTATTCAGTAGAAAGCAAAAAATAGTACAGAGCACAAATAACTCACAATTAGCATAACAATTCTTGCTATTAATATGAATCTTTCATTTCTTCTCTACTTTTTTTTTTTAGTTTAGAAATCTGCTATGTTTAATAGAAAGCTCCAAATACACTTCCTTTTCTATGAAAAGGGGTTGGACAAAGCTATTGAACACATGAAGATATTATGTGTTTCATTTGTTGATTCATTTATGTAAGAATGAAATCAAACCAAAAACGAATTAGAACCTACTATGTGGGTTTTGTTGTACAGCCTTGCTCTGTTCAGTTGGTATTCAGATGGCATTGTTGGTGGATTCAATCTTATAGTAATGCTCATCTGTTAAATAATCTTGGCTAAATGTGACCGGAAATATGGAATTTTTATATTGGCAATTATAATCCCTGGGCTGCATGTTACTCTGTTAGACATCTGGCTGCCAATTCCATACAGGATCTTTTCATGACCATCATACACTGCTGGGAACGTTAATTTCCTCTGAATAACAAATTCATTGAGCAGGTCTTCCAAACAAAACACAGTAAATGATGTTAGCATAGTGCTTGCAAATGTAGTTATTGGATCCAGTGTAGGAACCTTCTCTGTGAAATTTTGCCTGATTCCCCCTGCTTACTTAGTACACCCTCCTGTGCTTCCACTTTAGCTTGTGTGAGCTTTATATCATGACCTTGGACAATTATTTCTCACCTGGCTCCTGTAGTAGATTGTGAGGCACAGAGTGCACACACCAACCCCCTTTTAACTTTGGATCCTAAGTGCCTGGTCTGAAGCAGAAATCCAGTAAATGCTGATTTTATGAATACTGATACAGTTGTTCAGACCGTGCTACTTTTAGAGTTAGAAAAGCCACTTAAAATAAACCATACCAACTTTACAGTTAGAATTTTTAACTGACTTTTAAATGTAGCACATATATAAATAGGTCATTAGGTATTTTATATAGTTGTAGGATAGCAAAAAAACTTTACGGGAAACAGAGTGGGAGGCTGAGGAAAGATTTAAGGAGGAATGTAACATTATATAAAGTTGCAAACATTGACCTGTGTTTGAGGGGGGAAAAGCCAGAATGGGTGATAGGGTGCTAGTTTGTGACTTGGGGTGGGACAGCCTATCATATGTGGAAAAGGCCAGGCTTAAACAAGACACTCAGCCAAATAAGACAGGGAAAGAGAAGCTGCAATGTCGGAGGAAAGTAAGACTTGTTATGAAGCCATTTGCGTTCTTGTTTTAGCTTTTACGCTGCCTACGTTGCTATCAAATAGGACCAGTCCTGAACGGAAGTCTGTTCTCTTATAAAAACTTCCAGATGAAGATGAATCCACTGCATCCAGAATTTAGCCAGGGTGGTTATTGAATTCTTCCTTGTATGTCACCCCAAATTCTTTAAGCTAGAATTTTACCCCTTACCCACTTTTGGCTCTCTCCTCAGTAGAGCTGGAGAACAATTAGTCATCATCTTCAATGTAAGATGTTAAATCACCCCAGTTTTTCCTTTTGTATGAAGTTTCACTTCCCTTATTTATATGTCTTTTAGGATAGCATGTTCTAAGCAGTCACGTCTCCAACTCTGTTGGAGTGTCCCTGAGCTCTCTCTTTCTTCCTGGCACTCTAAACATAAAGAAGAACATGAGTAATGTCCAGGAAGAAAAAGCTAGTATAGGAGATCCCTAAATGTCACTTTACTGTCTACTTTGTCTCTTACCCAGTTCGTCCGCTCACTCTGAGCACAGCCTATGTGTCAGGAGTTCTAGGGGCTCTAGGATATCAGAGTGAACAAAAACGACCCAGATCCCTCATTTCACAAACTATACATTATAGCTGGGGCAGACAGATAATATACAAAATACGGGGTGTCCCCCTCCCAAATGTATACACACTTTAACAGCTGATAATTCACATAATTTTCTCTCTTTTGCAGGTTTAACCAATTTGAAATAATGGGTAAAATTTGGTGAACATGGAATACCCTCTGTGTTCATCAGACCCCACACTACCAGACTTTTTAAAATGCGGATACATACAAGATAAAGTTTACAGTACAAAACCAATAAGAGTCAATGAATTGAAGGCGGCCATTGAATGAGCATGCACACAAACACAGAACAAAATGATTGTTGGTGTTTGCGATTTCATTGCTTCATGTTGTCAGCAGTGCCTGGATCAAAATGGTCCTCAGTTTGAAAACAGGTGTTGACAAAAAAATTATTCATTTCTGTAGATTCTTTTAAATTTTGAAAATAAACTATGTTAATGAACACTGACTTTATAATCATTCAAAGTGTGTATACTCATTCAAAGTGTGTTTATATTTTGGGAGGACACCCTGTGTATGAATAAAGAATATAATCTGCCAGCAGAATAAATGTGATGGAGAAACAAAGTGGGGAAGGGGAAAGATAGTGTTTGGGGTTGCAATACTAATAGTGGCTAAGATAGGTTTGACTGGGAAGATTACTAAAAATTGATTGAAGAAGACAATTTACGTGATGCAAACTTATTTAACACTTCATGAAAAGGGCAGTCTCTGTTCCCAAGGGTCCAGAGAACTTCAAAATGGGGTGGAAGGTAGGAAATGTTTATAGGATAAAGAGTAAGGTACAAGGAAGCAAGTGCAGAACTCAGAGTTCGCTCAGCACTTGGGGACTGGCTCATTGGATAGACTGCGTTTTTGGTCAAGTGGAGCATTTACAGAGACATGGAAAGCTACCTAAGTTTCCATTTGCTGATGCAGCTCCATCTTGGGCCTAGTCCAGTGGTTCCCAATCTTCTTCCCACTTGTGCACCCCTTTTAAACCCATTTCTATAAATTGTACCCCTTGTTTTTAAAACAGCTGTTTTATATACTGACACTTGTTCAGTGCTTATCTTAATGTAAAATAGTGGAAATGAGGTTGGTCATAAGTTAGGAATAAAAATTACTACACTAAAAGTACAAACCACAGAATGAATTCTACAATATTCATAACATAATTAAATATTGATAATGACGAGCAAGTATTTAAACATTAAATAAACTACTTGAAAAGAATCACAATTAAAGACAATGCACTTACTTTTACTCAGTCAATACCTAAAGTGATCAAACAGTCTGGCTATGGATTATTTATATGTTTGGGGGAGTTCTAGAAACTCAAATGGATTATCCTGAAACTGCAAATGGATTATTCTGAAACTGCAAAATAATTGGTAGGAGAGCGGTTTGGGGGAAGGGTTCATACCCACACCCTCACCAATCATCATTCGCTAATGTGATCTAATTTTGAAGTGTTTCCATTAACGGTGATTTAAACTTAACATTTCTTGCTCCATAACATTTTGCATTTTTTAGCTTTACTTGTTTTTTTCACCATTACTGATTATTTTTCACGTACCCCTGAACGGCCCAGCACATGCCCCTCCCCCCACCCCAACTGGGGGTATCCGTACCACTGCTTGGGAACTGATTGCCTAGAGCTCTATTTCAACAAGGTGAATTCTGGGTAAAGACCACAGAGAGATGAGGAAGCCAGCCAAACAGGCGTCGGGAGTAGAGCCTACTAGGCAGAGAAAATAGCAAGAACGAAGTTGTTGAGTTTAGAACTGGCTGGTGTCTTTGAGAAACAATAATGTGGCAATTGGATGGAATGGAATGGACAAGGGGAAGGATAGGAGGGATGAATACAGAGAGGTGTGAGTCAGATTGTGTAGAACCTTGTAGAACTCTAGAATGACTCTGGATTTTATTCTGGGGTGGGGAGTCATTGGTAGGTTTTAAGCCAGGGACTAATCAGATCTGATTATGCCTTAACAACATCACCCTGTGTTGAACATGGACTAAAGGAGGAAAGGCTGGCAGTTAGGAGGTCAGCTGAAGGCTATTGTCATGATTCAACAGTGAGATTATGACATCTCAGATCAGAGTAGTAAAAGTAAGATGGTGGGAAGTGGCCAGATTCTAGATATATTTGGAGAGAGGGCCAATAGAACTTGCTAATAGAATAGATGCGAGTATGAAAGAAAAGAAGGAGTCATGTGTGACATCAAGGTGTTTGGCCTGCATGATTGGAAAGATGGAGTCGTCATTAATGGCTGGGGTAGATAATGTTTGAGATAATGTCAGGGAGGTGGGTAGACCAGAAGCTCAGTTTTAGACATGCTAAGTTACAGACTGTTAGACCTCCAAGTAGAGATGTTGGAGATGCAGCTGGATCTACAAATATGGAGTTCATACATGAAGTTCTGGCTTAAGACACTAATCCTGGAGTCATCATTATATTGAAGGTATTTATAGCCATGAGACTGAATGAGATCACCAAGGTAGCATACACTTAAAGAAAAGAGGTTCAAGCAGAGAGCCTTGGGGTATGCCCCAGGGGATGGACTGTTTGTAAAAATATAAGCATATATGCATACACATCACACGTAAGCCATTTTGGTGGAAGGAACCATGAGTGAGTAGATGTTGGAGAAGGAGGGTGATTTGGCTCAGTATGGAAAAAGGAAAGGATACTGGGTGGGTGAAACATGACTGGTCAGATGGAACCTTGAAGAAAAAGAGTGCAGTCATGAGTGAAGAAGGCTAGGCTGACAGCTAGAAGCAGATGAAGGGAAGGATGGAGACACAGGTAGAATGGTTTTCAGTCATGTCCAACCTGCAGCCTAGGACAGCTTTGACTGTGGCCCAACACAAATTAAAACATTATGAGGTGTTTTTTTTTTGCAATTTTTTTTTGCTTACCAGCTATCATTAGTGTGAGTGTATTTTATGTGTGGCTCAAGACAATAATTCTTCCAGTGTGGCCCAGGGAAGCCAAAAAGGTTGGATATCGCTGGTTTATGTTATTCTTCTCTTGTTTCACAAGTCTGTTCCCTATCTCCCCAAATTAACAGCAATGTTTTCTACTGGGCTGCCTGGAAACAGCCTCTGAGTTGTCTGTGTAGATGGAGTACTCACCTGAAGAAGGTTTACTGGAGAGTGAGTGTTCATGGGATATCCAGTTGAAGAAAGTGAGGAAGGCAGGTGGGGCAGAGATGCGAGCTGTGATGTGATTACAACTAAGGCTTCAGCAGATCCCACAGGGAGCTCTGGAGCTGTGGTGGCCCTTCAGAATTATCCCAAATTGAGGCAAGGGGGCTGGGTTTTTGTATCATTACTGTAGCCAGTTATTGGCCCAGGCTTTTCCCCCATGAGAGGTGGTGTTATGTTGGGCAAGACAGTTCCCCATAGCTGAAGGCAATACCCGGACAGAGACAGGTGTGAACCACCAGCAGCCAATACTTTCAGAAGCTGGAGTGTGGGTGTCCTGGAGACAAAAGGCGATGTGACCAGAGCATGGCAGTATCCGCTATGAGCATCTACAAGCTGAAAAGTGCACCAAGAGGTCAGATGGTACTTTTAAATGACATGCAAATAAATGGGGATGGCTCCTTTCTCCAACTTTGGAAAACATCTTGTATGTGCTGGCTTTTATGAGATGGGCAATGTTTTCATCTGGGGGTAGTGTCGTTAAATAACTTTAAGACAAGTAACTAGAGGGTTGGACAAAATAGGAAAAGCATGCAAGAACTAATACCACTGAAATACCTCTAAGAGCTGGAGCCTGCCAACTCTGGGGAATAGGAAAAGGACACAGCCTGTATTCAGGCTGGAAAGAGAACCAGTCATCCCCCACTGCTTCCCTAGGAGGCATTTGGAAAAGTGTTGGGGAGGCTTTCTCATCACAGTGACTGAGAGAACTACAAAGTGGGGGAGAATCATGCATAATTAACAAGTGTCTCCACCCAAATAGCAATAGCATCTCTATTGAGAAACACTGCGGTTGAAGGAAGTTAGATACAACCTGGTGATAGGTAAGATGGCCAGGTAATTTATGCTATTATAGCAACCAGGGCATTTTTTGAGAGCGAAAGGGATTTTATTAATACTTATGTCATGACAACTGGCATAAACCATGGGTGAGGCCGGTGAGCTAGGATGTATGGGAGCTCTAGTGAAGACTTACAATTATCAGGGCCTTGCAATTACCCACACGGGAATATATTGATATTTGTATATATTGCAAAATGATCACAATAAGTCTAGTTAACATCGGTCACTATATAGAGTTTTTTTTCCCCCTTGCAATCAGAACTTTAAAGATTTGCTCTGTTAGCAACTTTAAAGCTTAAGGGGTAAGTTAAACCCAGGAACACAAGGTATGAGGGATGTATGCAAAACTTACTTCCCATATGCTTTGATTCCCCCTGCTGTCGTCACTGACCAGAGAAAGGGGTGGAATGTTTAGCCTCCCGTTGGCATAAGAAGAGTGGCCCATCTTTGCCACAAGTTTCTGACTGATAAAAATTGTCAACATGCCGAGGATATTTAGTTTTATTATGGACAGGAATTGTTGAACTAGTAGCTTCAATTCTTGTGATGGTAAACGTGTTCCCTCAGTGCAGTGTTTCCCAAATGTTTTCACATCATGACATACAGAGAAATTGATTTTTAATTGTAGGGCATCCTTGATTAATTGCAGGAGGCTGAAGGTTACAGGCTCCATCTGGCCACCCCCAAGACCGCAAGGTCGAAGACCTGAGCCTTCCCATGGGGACACCTTAGGAGAACATCACCGAGAAGCTCTGTATTATCAAGTAAGTCTCTCCCCGCCTCCCCATCCCAAGTGAATCTTGAAAGCCTAGGAAGTTTGGAATAAAATGAAAAGATGATGAGGTAAATGTAACCCATAGTTTTATTAGTAATACTTTTATGTTGCATTTAGGAACTAGCTGTGTTTGTTTAAAGTGCTTAAATTGTTTGCGGCCACTTGGCATATTAGGGAAGTGGAGAGATTAGTCTGGAGTTGTAATTGAGAATGTGTACTTTTACAAATGTGATTTCAAAATGAAGAGTATAAAAATGGACTCCGTTCATACAGCAGATGAGATCAGAATGTTTCAGAGAACTTGTGGCCTCATGCACAGTTACTGCCTCATTCTAGGGGGGAGTAATTGTGGGCCCAAAGGCTGGGGGCAAAGAGAGGATCTGGTGGGATGCTGGGCCTCAGAGGATATGGGAATCAGGCCCTTAGGCACTGCTGCCATGACACCTCTTCCTGGAGGAGGCCCAATCTCTTGGGATCGCCAGAATTCTAGGAGGGTGGCAGTGGAGTGCTGGGATGAGAGACTCCTGGGTGCCCCTGCTGCAAGCAAGTGGCCCCTTGTCCCAGACTGGTCCTTAAGGAGTCTGGCTCATGCCAACTATCACGCAAACCCCAATTACCCTCCTTTAAGGCCCCCTCAGAGTCACAATGCAATTGCGCCTTGTTCCAGGGGCTTGGCCAGGTGTGGGGCACCCCAGGATTTGGCACGAGGTTAGACGGGGGACTGAACTGCTCATGTGTGTAGAATGAAAGCCTCTCATCATCCCGGAGGCCAAAGGCCCTGGGTAAGTCATGGGGGCTTCTGGACCCACACCTTGGGTCCAGAATGCAAAGCCTCAGCAACCCAAACAGAAAATTCCATTATACTCAGGGCCAGTTGTACCCTCAGGCAGCAGCGAGATGTCTAAAATTCCTCCCTGGACAACATCACTGCCTGTTCCTGGAGACCTTCCCCAGGAGAACAGCCTCAGGGCACTACTTTCATTTTGGCCCAGCCCAGCTGCTTGTCTTTTTGATGACAGACTTTCTAACAGGTGTGAGGTGACATCCCATTGTGGCTTTGATTTGCATTTCTCTGATGATTACCGCTGTTGAGCACCTTACCACATACTTGTTGGCCATCTGTAGGTCTTTGGAAAAATGTGTCTTCAGATGTTCTGCCCACTTTTAAATTGGATTGTTTGTTGTTGTTTTTATTGTTGCTATTGAGTTGTATGAGTTGTTTTATTTTTTTTGGGGGGAGGGGAGTTCCCTGGCTGGGAATCGAACCCATGTCACGGGGTTGAGAGCGCCGAAGCCTAGCCACTACACCACCAGGGAACCCCTGAGTTCTTTATATATACTTTTTATTTTAGATTTTTATTGGGGCATAATTGCTATACAACATTTATCAGTTTCAGGTGTATGACATAGTGATTTGATATTTGTATATGTGGCAAAATGATCACAATAAGTCTAGTTAACATCTGTCACTATATAGTTTTTTTTTCTTGTGATGAGAACTTTGAAGATTTGCTCTCTTAGCAACTTTTAAGATCTACTCCCTTAGCAACTTTCAAATATGCAGCACAATATTATAAACTATAGTCACCAGGCTGTGCATTACAGCATCCTCATGACTTATTTTATAACTGGAAGCTTGTATCTTTTGACTCCCTTCACTCATTCCTCCCCCAGCCCACCAACCTTTGGCAATCAGCATTTGTTCTCTGTATCTATGAGCTGTTTTTTTGTTGTTGTTGTTGTTTTAGATTCTACATATAAGTGAGATCATATGGTGTTTGTCTTTCTCTGTCTGACTTATTTCACTTAGCATATACCCTCGAGGTCCATCCATGTTGTCGCAAATGGCAAGATTTCCTTCTTTTTCATGGCTGAGTAATGTTCCATTTTCTTTTTTTTTTAATTTTATCTTTAAATTACAGCTAACATATAATATTATTAGTTTCAGGTGTATAACATAGTGAATAGACATTTATATACCTTACAAAGTGATCCCCCTGATAAATCTACTACTCATCTGACACCATGCATAGTTATTACAGTGTTATTGACTATATTCCCTATGTTGTACTTTACACCACCAAGACTATTTTAATAACTGGAAATTTGTATTTGTTAATTCCTTTAATCTTTTTCACCCACCCCCAAACCCCTCCTATCTGTCTGCCACCAATTTCTCCTCTGTATCTATGAGTTTGTTTCTGTTTTGTTTGTTCATCTATTTTGTTTTTAACATTTCACATGTAAGTAAAAGCATATGGCATTTTCTTTCTCTGTCTGATATTTCACTTAGTATAACACCCTCTAGGTCCTTCCATGTTGTCACAAATGGTAATGTTTCATTTTTTTTCTTATGGCTGAGTAATATTCCATTGTCTGTATGTACCACATCTTATCTAGCCAGTCGTCTATCAATGAACAAACACCTAGGTTGCTTCCATATCTTGGCTACTGGAAACAATACTGCAATGAACATAGGGGTGCATACATTTTTTTCAAATTAGTGTTTTGGATTTCATCTGACAAATAGACTGAAGTGGAATTGCTGGGTTATATGGTAGTTCTAGTTTGAATGTTTTTGAGGAGCCGCCATACTGTTTTCCATGGTGGCCGCACCAGTCCTTTTTTTCCCCATATCCTCCCCAACCCTTGTTATTTCTTGTCTTTTTTATAATAGTCATTCTAGCAGGTATAAGATGATATCTCATTGTGGGTTAGATTCGAGTTTCCCTGATGACTATTGATGTTGAGCACCTTTTCATATACCTGTTGGCCATCTGTTTGATTTTTTTGGAAAACTGTTTATGCAGATGTTCTGCATATTTTAAAGGTGGATGTTTACAATTTAGTTGTATGAGTTATTTATATGTTTTGGATGTTAACTCCTTATCAGATATGTAATTTGCAAATATTTTCACCCATGCCGTAGGTTGCCTTTTCATTTTGTTGACAGTTTCCTTTGCTGTACAGAGCTTTTTAGTTTGATGTAGGCTCACTTCTTAATTTTGCTTTTGTTGCCTTCACTTTTGGTGTCAAATAAAAAAAATCTCCACCAAATTTATGTCAAGAAGCTTACCCCCCATGTTTTCTTCTAGGAGTTTTATGGTTTCAGGCCTTACATTCAAGTCTTTAATCCATTTGAAGTTGGTTTTTGTGTATGGCATAAGATAATGATCTGGTTTCATTCTTTTGCATGTGGCTGTCCAGTTTTCCCAATACCCTTTACTGAACAGACTGTTGTTTCCCCATTAATTGACCATATGATGTGGGTTTATTTCTGGGCTCTTTGTTCTGCTCCATTGATCTTTGTGTCTGTTTTTTTATGCCAATACTGTTTTGATTACTATAGCTTTGTAATACAGTTTGAAATTAGGAAGCGTGATACCTCCAACTTTATTCTTTCTCAAGATTGCTTTGACTATTTGGGGTCTTTTGTGGTTCCATACCAATTTTAGGATTGTTCTATTTCTGTGAAAACTGCCATTGGAATTTTGATAGGGAGTGCATTAACTCTGTAGATCTCTTTGGGTAGTATGGATATTTTAACACTAATTCTTCCAGTCTATGAACACAAAATATCTTTCCATTTATTTGTGTCTTTAATCACTTTCGTCAGTGTGTTGTAGTTTTCAGTGTACAGGTGTTTCATCACCTTAGTTATATTTATTCTCATGTAGGAGATGAACCTTTATTGTTCAACCATGCCTAGCTCTGAGTTGTCTCTCACTCCTATGTGATTGTCTAAGCAGTCTTCTTTGTTCTTAGTGGTTCCCAGTAGTTGAGGGTGTGTCGAGATCTGTCAGTGTCCCAAGGGAAGCATCTCAGTCAGCACCTAGATGCAGGCTGATTGGGAGATGGACCCTCTCTTTCAGGGGAAGACTGGGAGATGGGCATTTCTGACTGCTGCCTCTGCACTGTGCCCTTGGGGGGATAGCTAGTTAAGAACTAGTCTTCTGTTTGCTACAGTCCTGCGGGACCTACATGGCCACCAGAATCAGGTAATCAAGGGGCATTCCTCAGGCAGTAGCTGCACAAACCAGGCCACCCAGACCTGTGCACAAGCTCTTCTCTGGGAGATAGCAGTGAGTGAGGTAGAGGGAGGGCACAAGAATAGTGTCTGCTATCCTTTAGGGGTCTCTGGGGAGTACTGCAATTGGCACCTAGATGTGTGTTAAATTAGAAGTCTGCCCCTCAGGCTGCAGCTATTAAGATAAGCAAGTAGGCCTCTGGGAAGGAAAGACTGGGCATTGCTGCCTGTATGCTGTGCCCTGGAAGGTTAGCCATGGTAAGTCTGCAGGAGCCCTTTAAGAAGTGTCTCACAGTTCACCATAGCCCTGTGGGTCTCATGGACACAAGCCATGTTGGCCTTCAAAGCTAGATGTTTTCCAGGTCCATGTTTCTGGTGGCAATCTTAAAAGTTAGGGTGCCAGATGTGGGGTCCAAACCCTTCATTCCTCAGGCAGAACCCAAGGGTTGTGAATTACTTCCTAGCTGTGCGTACTGCTATGCCGGGTGGGGGGTTATGGTGACTCACGTCTTAGCCTCTCCTACCCATTTCAGTATGTTTTTACTTGTTTGCCAATATGTGCAGGAATCACTCAGCTACTTTCTGGGTTCCTTTCAGAAGGAATTGTTCTGTATGTAAATGTAGATTCAGTATGCCTGTGGGAGGAAGTGCGTTCAGGAGCCTCCTATATTGCCATCTTGACTGGAACTCTCAGAAAGTGACTACGTCATCTGTATTACACATATGAAAATAGTAAGATTCCTAAGTTGAACCCAAAGGTTTAAGAATAATTATGTTTTAAAATGTGCATACCAAGTGGAGAAACTTGGAGATATCACCTTCCCCAAGGGATCAAAGTTAACATCACCAAGAATGGGACAGAGATCACTACATTGCTCCCGCTATGCCGTGCTGACACATCATTCATTGCTTGGATCATATTCCTGCCAAAAAAATACATCCCACGAATCTAATCACGAGGACATATTTAACCCAAATGGAGGCACATTCTACAAAGTAATTGACTTGTACTCTTAAAAAAATGTCAAGGTCTTTGAAGACAAGGAAAAGCAGAGAAACTGTTCCAGATCAAAGGAGATTAAAGAGACATGACTAAATGTCATGAGATCATGAATTAGATCCTAGAGCAAACCAGAGAAACACATATAACTTTAAAAAAAATTATTGCAAAATTGACGTTTCAATATGGGTTGTGGGGTAGTTATTTTTGCATAATGTTGAATTTATTTTAATAATGGCAATGTGGTTATGAAAGAGAATGTCCTAGTTCTTAGAAAATATACATGACGTATTTAGGTGTGAAAGGGCACAGTGTCCCAAAGTTACTCTCAAGATGGTTCAGGAAGAAAACAGACTGATGAGAGTGAGTGGGGAAAAATAGAAACAATTGTTGGATCTGGGTAGAGGGTATATGGAGGTTCTTTGTACTATTCTTGCAACTTTTATGTAAGCTTGAGCTATTTCAAAAAAAGTTTTAGAAGAGCTAAAAATGTATCCTGAATCTACAAGGGCTGTCTGGAAACAATCCAGCCATCAATGCTTCTATTTTTCCTATTATGTGGCTGGATACTTTCCGGGCAGCCCTGATATATATGTACACGCATTTAAGCCTCAAGTGACTGTACATGACCTTTTCTGTACACAAAAGCCACTCTCAAACACCCGCCAACTTCACACACTCACACGATATTGTTTATTAGGGAATGTGTGGCATGTTGCTGTTCTCAGCTGCCCTTGTGTTGTCAAATAAGCCCATGAGATCCCAGCATTCTGAAATCCAAGCAGCAGTGTGTTTGTGGTTCCTACACCAGTGGCTTTGCTACTGTAGGCAAGAATTCAATTTATGTCCTTCCCACACTTAATTTGAGGGCAAAGTCTTTGCAGCCTCACTCGTGCTTGCCTTTGTATTCATTCCACTGTCAGAGCATTACAAATTCAGGGAAATCCCATCGCGGCTTCACAAAACACATCCATTCATCTTGATGCTTTCTCCCAAACACACATTTTGCTTGCTGGTGCACAATATGCGCCAGCTTGATCTGTTTGAATGTTTAATGGAAAGAGCTCCCTTCCCTGCAGCCTGAGCCAGGTGTGCAACGAAAAGCCAAGTGCCCTCCTCAGAGTCACGCGCACAGAGTTGTTTTAGGCATGGTGAAGTGTCAAAAATTCCTCAGTTCCCTCGTTGAGTGCCATCCCAACAGTCAATCTGTTGTTTCAAACCAGGGCCGGTTGGTGAATGGCAGGAGGGACACACAATGTATTCATTGAAATCAGATGAAATTGAGTTTTGGTATATGTGGACTTCAAGAGCAATCTTTCAATGTCATAGTCACTTAGGTTGGCATCATCACCCAGCTCTCCAACACTTAGCAAGTGATTCAGTGTCAGAGATGCCACATTCATGTCAACATCATTCTTAATGAGTTTGATGATCTGTTATCTCCAAAATCACTAGGATAGGCTGCAGCTAGTGGACTTTTGTAATGTCTAGGATTCCCTGGCATCTGAACTGTGGTGGGGAAATCCTCACTGCGAATCTTGGTGGGAGGCAAAGACAGCATCTCCCTAGAGGAGTTGACACTGCTGCTCATTTTCCTAGCCTCCTTTGCAGCTAGGGCAGAGGCAGGGTATGATAGGGGTGAAGGGTTTCCCTCTGGGAGTGGTTATGACTGTGTATGGTAGGAGTACCTTCCCCAGAACCAGTTCTGTGGCATCCTTTTTGGTGAGATTCCTACTACTAGACTTCCCCTTAGGTCAGGTCCCATAAACAACATAAGTGACAAGAAATTCTCTTATTATTTATTTAATCATTCAATTAGAGTTGACATTCAGTATTATTTTATATTAATTTCAGGTGTATAATATAGTGGTTAGACATATAACATATGAAGTGATTACCGTGGTATGTCTAGTAGCCACTTGGCTTTTACACTATTATTGACTGTATTCCCTATGCTGTACTTTATACCTCCATGACTATTTTGTAACCAATTTGATTTTCTTAATTGCTTCACCTTTTCCACCCAGCCCCCCCCCCAAAGCCCCTCCCATCTGGTAACCATCACTTTGTTCCCTGTATCTGAGTCTGTTACTGTTCTTTTGTTTATTTTGTTCTTTAGATCTCACATATAAGTGACATCATATGGTAGCTGTCTTTCTGACTTTACTTAGCACACTACCCTTTAGGTCCATCCATGTCACAGATATGAAATTCACTTGAGAAGCAAAGTATAAATTACAAACTGGTTAATTCATATACTGGTCATTCCTAAAACAAAAACCAAAATAGACACTGACAACTGCTACACAAAAACGATCTCCTGGGAGTTCCCTGGTGGCGTAGTGGCTTAGGCTTCAGCGCTGTCAATGCTGCAGCCTGGGTTCGATTCCCAGCCAGGAAACTACCCACATTAATAAAAAAAATAAAAAAAAGATCTCCCAAGCTATGAAAGTGCTTACCACCTTTGATTCAGAAATCTCACTTCTAAGAATGTGTCCCACAGGTTATTTTCTCAAAAGTGAAATAATGAAATGAGAGATATGTGGTATTGTTTGGCATAGCAAAAGACTGAAAACCACCCACATATCTCACCAAAGGGGCCTAGTTAAATAATATCCCACCAACATTCACTGCAGTATTATGCACATGTAAAAAATTGATACAATGGAGTATTACTCAGCCATAAAGAGTGAAATCCTGTCATTTATGACAACATGGAAGGACCTGGAGGGTATTATGCTCAGTGAAATAGTCAAGACAGAGAAAGACAAGTACCATATGACCTCACTTATATATGGAATTTAATAAATAAACAAAACAACAGATTCATAGATACAGGTAACTGATGGCTGCCAAATGGGAGGGGGTTGAGAGGCAGGGTGAAAAGGTGAAGGGATTAAGATGTGCAAATTGGCGGTTACAAAATAGTCACACAGGGATGTGTAGTATAGGGAATATAGTCAACAATATTGTAATGACTGTGGTTCCAGGTGGGTACTACACTTAAAGGGGTGATCACTTTGAAGGTATGTAAGTATCTAGTCACTATGTTGTACACCTGACACTAATATAATATTGTGTGTCAACTGTAACTGGAAAATAAAAATTAAAGAATGAGAAAGTATTTTATACAATGAAATGGAAAAACCCATCTCAACATAACAATTGATCTTGAGTCCATTCTTAAGTTTAAAAACACAAGATATACAACTAGATGCATAGAATGCCATCTTCTATGTAATAAAAGGAAAAAATAGGAACATGTTTGTAATTGCTTATATACTAATAAAGGTACTTTGGAAGGGCACGTAAGAAATTGATAATATTTACTGATAGGGCGATGAGGATGATGTGGGAATAGAGTGCTTGGGGCCTCTTCACTGCCCTAGATTTTCAACCATATGAATTACCTATTAAAATAAACAGTACTGCAGTCCAGTCAACACTTATTTTTGTAACATAACTGCGTGCTTTATTGAGATACACAGTAAAGCAGTAATATAATACAATAGTAAGGCATATATTTGGTGAAGTCTGATATGTTGTGAAAATGCAGTAAAACTGAAGTTTAAAAAAATAATTAGTAAATGTTACAGTGTTGGGTGTTAAAACACAATATATTATGATACTCAAGTAAGAACCCAGTACCTGAAAACAATGATATACCATGCCACGTGATGTTTATGCTTCAGTTACATTGATTATGATTTACAATTTAATACTCAGTGGTTATAAAGAACACGAAATAATGTCCAAATTATGCTTAAAACGTAGTGATAAAGCTCTCGATTTTTATTCATATATTTTGACAGACTCACTCCAGAACTAATATCTAAAAGATAAAACAAAACAAAAGATTAAAACAAAATTATGCACTCTACTGATCTCTGATTTTAGGCTGAAACTTAAAACTTCTTAGTAGGAAGTAAAGGAACCCCTTGTTTTAAATCACGGTTAAAAAAAAAGTCCTTCGATAAAGAAATAGTCCAGAGTCACATAAAGGAAAAAAATGCAAGACTAAAACCCTATCTTCATGTAATTTGTTACCTTAGAGCTTTGGGTTTTCTTTTGGAAATTAAAAAGGAAAAAGGAGAAAAAAATGTTCACACAATAGACAAGTGGTGAAGCGGTGAAATCAGGTGTGCACAATTATTAGGAACACCCCAAAACCAAAGTGAGGTAGAAATAGCATGAGAAGCCATGTTTGATGTTAATTATCATTAATAAAATAATGGACAACACCCACTCCCCCAAAGTTAATTACATTTGATGTAAGAGGTAACAACAGATTTGCGAAATAGGTCACACGGTGATTTCTACTGGACGAATGATTTTAAAAACATCAGACTAATACGATGAAATGAAAGAGTAAAGCTTTTTTTTTTCCTACCAGTTAGTCTTCGTGAATTTTTCTCCTCTTTCTGAACAATGTTTGTTCATGTATTTAACCTGCTTAATCCACCAAAAAGGGTTTCAAGTACCTTTTGGAACATGTGGATCCATCTGCATTCCCACTTACAAACCTGTGTGGAATTACTCGTAGAGAAATGCAAAGGAAGGGAGGAAGCACAGTTCATGAAATTCTGGGTGGATATTGAACAGTATCACAGTGTGATGGGGCTACTGTCTTACATTTTGCAAAGGTCATTTCACATTAAGCCTTGTGGCATTTAAAAACTCACTGCAATGGGAAAGAAAAAATCTAAAAGACAAACCAAAACACCCACGTCTGTTTGACTATGAGAAGAGGAAAGAATCATTTAGTTGTAATTATAAAGATCTCTATGTACGGTTATGAACATTCATCCAATCTTTTACTTCAAGAGTGGCCCACTCCCTTAGAGATTGGCTGGGAACCTAGAACCCTCCTGGTCTCTGGGAGTTAAAATGCCTTCTGATGCTTTGACTTCCATTGATGCATCATCAAATCTAAATTGTGGCACTGCCAACAGCAGGAGGCTGAATACATCAGCCAATGGATTATTCTGACATAATAAGTCCTGTGTACTCATTCACATGTTCCTTTTTAAAAAAGTCAATACTCTAGTTGTCAGTGGAAACTCTGAAATAAGAAACATCTGGAGCCTCAGACAGTGGTTTAGTGTGGTGGTTTCCCTCATTCTAGACCATGCAGGTACGCCTGAATGGCTAGAAGCAATTTCTTTCCATTAGCAAGTGGCAGGAACATCTGAACAAGAAATTGAAAAGGTCTCTTGAAATTTATATCTATTTATCTATATACCTATAGTATCTACTTACTATAGACATATAGATGTATGAAATGAAAACCCCCAGCCAGTTCCACTACATCAACAATTCCAAAAGGAGCAATGTGAAGTCGTCATCTGGTGGTGTTAGAGGAAGTCCTACCTTTCATATGCAAGAGAAGAAAAGCCATGAATTCCATATGGATATCACGCTGAAAGGATGCAAAACAATGTGCTGCCTCAACGTGTGTGTGTGTGTGTGTGTGTGTGTGTGTTTAGGGGTTTTTATAAACAACTTTTATTTTTATAAAGCACACTTTAGTTTACAATCTTTCTTTATAACTGTTATAAATTTTTAAACAACCCAAAATGCGTTCCATATAAAGAAATGGCAAGTTATTTAGCTATCAAGATTTTACATGTAGTTTTCTTATAACTTTTTTGTACAATTGCATAGACGTGTAAAACCTGCCATTGTTAACAAAACAATAACAGACTTAGAAACTACTGAAATCTACAGTATAGTACCACTACCCTTCACAAAAATATAATTTTTTTTCTTGTAAACTCTTACTGTCTAATCCTCTTTGTTGTATGAATATTATAAAAACCATGCGGGAATCAGGAGTTGTAAAACATTTATTCTGCTCCTTCTTCATCTGTCATGACTGAAACTAAGGACTCCATCGCTCGGCCCAAATCATCTGCCAAGTGGAAAAGGCTTCCTACATTGTGTCCTGGAAAACAAGGAGAAAGGGAAACTTGACACAAGGTGCAGGTATCATCCCTCTGACTCTGCCACTTGGGAGACCATTGCCCATCTCTTGGTGAGGACAACACAGAAGCAGCATCGAGGCTGTACGCAACAGGGTTTGATTTTCACCAACTTCCAGGAAGAAGCAAAGCCTTGTTAATGAAGCCATTCCACGTTGTTAGTATCAGCTTACTATTGGATCAGGCTATTGGTGTCATTTAAATGCAAATACCTCCAAGACTGCACTCATCTTCCCAAGGTAAATATGGATTAAAAGGACTCCCTGGGTAAACACAAGACTTCCATCATCACAGAAGTATTTCATGATGGGATACACCTTTCCACCTTGTTGTGGGAGAGATTATTACTCTGTGCCTGCACTAAAATTTCTTTACTATCAAACAACCATCACCATAATGATCACCACCACCACTGCCATTCAATTGCCATCACCACGAATGTGAAATCTTCCTTTCAAGGCTGTTTCAAGCTATTGGCTCACTTCTTAGGCTATGGTGCAGGGGCTATTGCTTCCTGCTTTTACTTTGGTTGAAAAATAAACTCCTGAGTGGACTTTTTTGTATACTATTTAACATTTGAATTAGGAAGCTTGAGGATAAACATCACTTTTTATTCCAAATTACTCTAGAGCAGGCACGTCCAACCTGTGGCCTGGGATGGCTTTGAATGTGGCCCAACATAAGTTCTTAGAACATTATGAGATTTTTTTGCGATTTTTTAAAATAGCTCATCCACTATCGTTAGTGTTAGTGTATTTTATGTGTGGCCCCAGAAAGCCAAAAGGTTGGACATCGCTGCTCTAGAGCCTAATTTTAATATGACCCACATGTTTAGCATAGGTTTGGGTGGGTATCCTGTGAGTTCATTTTTGATCTCCTCCTACATGAGGTTTAACTATCAGAATAGCCTTTTAATAATAATGTGACATTAGCATTAATCCCTTGGCATGGAGCACAAAGTCAGCACAATGTCTCTGGGTACAGTGTGGCAAAATTCAGATCTAGAGGAAGACAAATTTAAGACATACTTTTTGCCTTTTCATGTACGTGCCCTATTTTTACATGGCTGATTTTAATTCTTGGACATTAGTAAATCATTCCACTCTTCAAGTACTGCCTTTGGAACTCAAAATGCTTTACTAGACTATTACTACCTTGCCATGTATCACCTTTACAGATTCCCATAATAACTTAAAAATCCCTATAAAAATTAAAGATAGACTAGGGCAAGTATTCCATTCTAATATTTATTTCAAGAGACATACCGTTTTCATATATATGAGAGAAGATCTGAAGAGAAGTCATGGGCAGGCACTTAAATAGTGATGGCACCAGATGAAATTAAAACTTACTAAAAGTTTAATGCTATTCAGACATTTATATTAAGGTGACCAAGTTTGTGAATTCTTTGAGTTTTATTAGTGAAAAGAGTTTCAGTGAAACTAATTATGTTTTAAAAAATCATTTTAGATTTTCATTGAGACTGCAAGTATCAAAACTTAACAACGGATATGTACTACTCATAGCATGGACCAACTGTCTGGCAGCCCTCAGTGGAACGGAAATCACCTTTGGTTTTTCTAAACCATAAAAACCATAGGAAGATACAGTGGGTCCTTTGCTGCTCCCAAGAGCTCAGAGCACAAATGTGTAACTGATGCCACCAGAGGGCTTCCCTTGTATCTATATTTGACTATCCAGCAACCCTGGGAAATCTGCACAATTATTCATGAATAAGTGAAAAATGGATGGACTAACTGCACATTTTTGATCACTTGCAATCTCAACAGCAATTAATGAGGCCAGTGAAAACAAAACCCAAGACTTCCCATCTGATACCTGAATGTAATTCCAACTATTTCTCATTACCCACATCTGACTATAGGGTAGTTCCCCTGAGAGTAACAAAACGTATTACAAAACATAAAATGGGGAAGAGCTCATATTTTCCTATCGGCTTACTGATAATAATCAAAACATGCCTCCTTAAGACTGTGTGCTAGGGGATAGGGACTGCAGTTGTAAAGTAAATGCATTTAAAGATTACAGCAGGCCCTTAAGTAACATTGCTTCATTCACCATTGTTTTGTTACCATGTAGATGAGATGCCATTAGGAGCCTAACTCTTATTTATACATCAGTTAGCCTTTGGTAAAAGTGGTCTTGTTATATATCATTTTGCTTAAAGTCTCAGAACCTATAGACGATGTTAAAAGAGGACTTACTGTATATAACCCAGTGGTGCTGCTACTCCTTGAAATGGTGTTCAGTTACTACCTGAATGGAGAACTCTTGAGTCTCTTAAGAGGCAAAATTTCTATAGGCACCTGCTGTTTAAAAAGTTACCAGGTAAAATCGAGTTTCATTATTCTTAATACAATGAGGGACCCCCCCCCCAAAACCGGAATTTATTTATAAAAAATTGTGTATTTATTTTTACACGTTTTAAACTTCAGTCACCTTCAAAGTATTCTCCATTTAATACACCCATTGAGCTGCTTTCTTTGCTACTCAAAACAGTTTTTGAACTCTTAGATTTTGATGCCTTTTAGTGCTTCTGCTGTTTTTTGTTTCACCTCTTCCACATTGACAAAACATTTCCCTTTGAGGACTTTTTTCATCCAGGAAAACAAACCAACAAAAAAGTTGCTTAGGGTGAGATTGGGTGAATAGGGAGGGTGGGGCATGGGTGTCATGCCATTTTTTGGTCAAAAACTGCTGAACACTCAGTATGGTGTGGGCAGGTGTATTGTCATGCCACATGTTGTTTGTGTAAATCACTCATCAGGAAATGGGCAAACACGTTGAAAGAGTCTCCAAAAAAATTTTTCACTGAAGCCGAATGCAGCTTCTCACATCATCTCCAGCCGGTACACAGACACAGATGGGTTCTTAAAACATTCACCTAGCTGGGGAAGCCTACTATAAGGAGCCCATCTTCCGTTTTTTTTTGGGTACCCCTCTCCTCGTATACCACACACACACACATTCTCACAAAATGTTAGGTGGCCTTTAACCCATTCAGCTTGTCCACATTCACAAATGACCTCATGGATTTTCCTATGCTAGAAAAACAAACAGTCACTTCACCATTTTTACATTATGCAAAACTTTGGTTACTTTATTTACAATTATGTAAACAAAGTGACCATAACAATGATTCCAATATTTTTCATGGAGTTTTTATTAGAGCCAGAAAAAAACCTCTATCTTTGACAAAATACTGCCCCAAAGAATCATATACCTCAATCCACTGGAAGCATAAAACTCCACTGTGATATGGAAACGGAAAATAGATTTGTATCCCGATTCTGTTGCCCACGTGTGTAAGGCAGACAGTAGTGAGGTCCTTAATTTTACCGGACAGATGTTTCTAATGTCAGAATTAAAATCTTGTGAGTGTGAGAGGTACTGAAAAGCAGGCAGGATTCAGGCATCTGCAAGCAGCTTCAGGCATAAGATGACACAAAAATACATCGACAGAAAACATTAATTGAATCCATTCTTAAGTAAGGATTGCTGAACACAAAGGCACCGTGTATTGAACATTAGGGCACTTGTATGTTTTTCCAAGTTGGCGTTAACGGCAACACATTTAGTCTCACACGCCACCACTGCCTGAGGGGGCCGTTTTCCACAGTGATTGGAACTGAGACTCACTGGCAGTGATCCAAGACCTCAATAGCAATCTGGCTTTCTCTTTTTTAAAAGTACAATTCTCAAATAAATGGTTAGCATTTAATTGGCCAAAGCAAAGCCAGAATAATGCAATGAAATTTGCTGATCTTCTCCTCTCTATAATTTAATCTTTGAAAAAAAATCTGGTCTACTGTACATTTGGGTTATTTTCATAGCATGAGAAATATCACAATTATTTTGATTCTCTAGATTTCTGGAAAGGCATTTGACTATAATGCACCTCAGGTAGTAAATTTTCCAAATGCTACAGGACTTCAATTATATGTGCTGGCCTTTTAAAAAATTTGTTCATGGGAGAAACATGATCAGAGTAGTTAAAACCATGGTGCAACTTTTTACAACAAGTTAAAATAAATTTTAAGGGACACTTACCATAAGAGTGAACCCAAGAAGTCTCACATAAGAAGTACGTGAGCCAGGCAAACCGTCAGGAGCATTCAATGCTTCACCGATTCAGGTTTCCTCAGTTTCTCCTCCCAGCCTACACTCCCTCCCTGGGACCCCACTGCCCCAAGCCTTGGAAAGGAGCATGGGTGTCGACACATTGAAGGATCATTAAATTCACTGGACTTGCATGGATGGCATGGTGTTGGCAGAATTTCTAGTATGATCTCTGAGGTTTAAATGAATCCATGGTTACTCTTGTCTGTCCTGTTGCTAAGGATCCAGAACCTTCTCATACAGGGACTCTATACCCACCCAACCTGTCTCCCAGATTAGTACAAGCTATTGCCATCCATGACAGAGCTTTCTTTCTTGTGTCCTGCACACTAAACTCTTGGTAGGGACAATCTTGTTTCACTAGGGAGGTCACTGAACACTCTGTCATTCAATAGTGATTTGATTAGGTAATTCAATGTTCAGACTACATTCCTGCTAGAAGGATAAGGCAGCTTTTGTTGTAATGCCCTAAACCACATTCAATGATAACGCTGTACCCTACCCCTTTTAACCCATTAAGAGGCATTAAAAAAAAGAACAGACCTCTCAAGACTCCAACATTTAATTTTCTTCCCTAATTGGTTAAAGTTCTACCTGGCTCCCAATGCCAAGTTAAAAAAAAAAAAAAGAAAGCATCCCATAACAGGCACGTTGAGATGACATAAGCCTTTCAAACACCATTTTATAAAGTGCCAGTACAGCATTAAGAGTTTAGAGTGTGGCTCTGGACCCAGGCTGCAGGATACAAGCCCTGGTTCTTGTCACCTTGGACACAGTGCTTCCCCTTTCACTAACTGAGTATCCTTATCTGCAAAATGGGGTAAATAAGAGTACCTACCTTGTAGGTTTGTCAGGAAGATTACATAATGCAAAAGATGGCAAGTGCTTAGGACAGTAAGCTAAAGTGGGGAAGAAAGAATGTAGGAACCAGAAAAAAAGAAAACAAAATGAAATGAAGTCATCCCACAAAAATAAAAACTAAGGGCATTAGCAGAAAAAAATGCTAGGGTCCTTGAAGTGGAAAGAAGCTTTATGACTCATCAGTTATATTCAAGGCTGAATTTATTTTGAAGGTGTGTGTGTGTGTGTGTGTGTGTGTGTGTGTGTATGTGGTTGGAAATGGCAACATATGATGAACTGCAGGATTTCAACCCAGGGACTACAAAGGGTTGCCATTTTCAGGAGGTTCCTGCTCCCCCAACCCTTGGTCCTGTTGTCATGGTGATGACAATGGCAATGAACATTTGAGGAATGTTCCTCATGAACTGCAAGTGGAGAGGTGACTACCATCCTTACATGATGACACATGTAATACATACATGCGCGTGCACGCACACAATTCTTACAAACGCCAAACATAGAAAGCAGGATGAGACAGACAGAAGCCATGGCTGTGAGCCTGAATCTCACTAACCTCTCTCATTGGCTTCCCAGGGGTATTTCTTCCTTTAATAATAGAGAGAGGAAGAGGCAGAGATATCAGCAAGGAAAAAAATCATGCATATAAATACAGTTTCATACCAATTTGCTTCTTTTACCAAACAAATGTTGAGATGACAATTCATTTATTCCCTTCTGGAAAATAAAAAAACAGAAACGAAAAACCCAAAAGACACATCTAGGCAAATAACCTTTACATACACTTAAATCAGTGTAAACAGATAACACAGTCCAGGAGACATCACTTATAGAATCCATGGAGGTCACGTGGTAAAACTGGATGAAAGCTGGCACAGCATAGAAATCTGACAAATCGAACATTGTTTTCAAGGGCAACTGTACAATCTCAAGCTTCATGTCCACAAATCTCAGAATCTCTTCACTCTGGACTTGACAATCACACCACACCGAAACATAAACAGTAATTGCCTTTGTGTGCCAAAAGTCTGCACCCAAATGCAAGGTAGACTGCCATACAGAATCTAGACTTCATCCTCTTGGGAGAATCTGTTCTATCTGGCAGAAGCTGAGCCCATGACAGGACTGGGGGCATTTGAGGAAATAGAAAGAATAAAAGGGAAAAAGAGATCAAGTCCTACTAATGGATAAGCCACAGAGCCAGATCCAGGAATAAGCCCTCAATTTTCTCCTCGTAATTCAACAGGTATCAGGAGCCTTGTGAGTCAATGGCTGAAGATCCACTGGCCTTGTTTGCTTTATAGAACCACCAATCTGTATGCAATTATTTATTTTTGAAAAGCAGGTTTGATGTGAACATTTTCTATGATAATAGAGTAGACTCTCCGTTAATCAGAAGTCAAGCAACCGGCACTCTCAAGCAATCAGTACCGGTTGCTTGAGATTCTGCCAGCTGCTTGAAAGTTCTGGTTAACAGAGTCTTCTTACATTTATCTGGCATCTACTAATCCCCATGGGTGCAAGTTAATTGAGAGTCTACTGTATTTACAATTTGGACAGAAAATTAGGGCCCTATGACCATGCCTAGCATGTCTTGGACATGCAATTTCCTTTTATCTCCTGGGTCTTCAAAGTTATATACTGGTTTTCAAGCTTTGACTTTAGCCATAAGACATTTGCTAAAACAATCTTGTATGAAATCCCAGTATTTAGAGCAGATGAAAGCAGAATTGTGAGAGATCCTACATATCATCTCCCCACCACTCCCACCATGCTCAGGGGCTCCAAAAAAACTAAAACTCCTTGAAACAATAATGTAAGATTTACTAGTCCAGAATGAGGATGTATGGAGCTCTTATTCCTAAAGCAAGCTTTCAAAACTCAAGTTCAGGGCTCAAAAATTCCAGTTTAAAGGTTTTTTAAGTATGACTTTTTCCTTCCTTCTGAATTTTCCTAAGTGAGTCAGAGATCTCTTAGGCATATAAAAACTACATACTTGACCATGTCATCATGGGTGAAGGTATTCATGACCCTCCTCAAACCAGGGGAAAGAAAAATGGCTGCTGGCTCCTCAGCTGGGGTGTTCTCAGGGGTAGCCCCATATCAGATGACAGGAAAGAGGGAAGGGAGAACATCATTTTATTCCTGTTGGCTCAAATGAATGCCAGAACAAATTCTACAGCCATTACTTTTGATGCCTTTAACTTCACAGTCATACTGTCTGGTAGTAGAACTAATTCCCTTTCCTCCTAGATGAGCTCCTTGAGGGCATGGCTTATGTGCTGCTTACCCACCTCTCTATCCCCAATACCTTGGACTGTACCTCAACACTATGGGTATTTGATAAATGCTGGCTGAACTGAATTAGAAAGGTAGCCCCTCGGTCACGGCCATGAGCCCTTTGGTGTTTCAGAGAACCTGGGCCTTGCTTGCTTCCTTCTAGCCTGGGTGCCAAAGACTGGTAACTTGTTCTGGCTTGTCACTTTGATCGATTTTTTCAACTTCAGAACTTTAGGAAGGACAGTGATGTCAGAAAGCAGTCTGATTTAGTTGTGAAATGCCATTATGGTTCCCAGAATGATAAAGGTGGCCAACCTTTATTCGTTCTACACCAGGCCATATCCAGAGCTCAGTATCATGTGGTCACTGCTCAATATGCAGCAAAAGATTTGTGTTTTATTGCCAGTCCTTCTCTAGAAACTGTATTTTATGTAAAATGGACCTCCCAGAGCCATGTTAACCGTAATCTCTTTCCAAGTCCTCCCTCATCACTTGGATTCCAATGGGCCCATTAGCATAGTACAAAAGGAAGGTATTCTTTAAAAAAAGTTAAATCATATCCTCTACAGTATTAGGAATAGTTCTACATTCAAGAAAGGGAGGCTGATTTGTTACAAGATTTTAGAAAATTCTTTACTGAGAAATAAACACAAATACCAGATAAAGGTTTGGTTTCATAGACACATTCTTTGGAAATGAGTTTCTTTAGACATTCACTTAGGGTGTCCATCTGGCAGTGTGGTATGTTGTCAGGAAATAAATCAAGAGAAAATGAAGTGTGCTAGGGAGTCCTGAGTCTAAATAAAGGGCTTGGGCAGGTCTGGAGAAGCCGAGTTTTTCTGGCAAGCTTCTTTCTCTCACTTCACTGACCGCTTAAAAAGGCTTAGAAATGAGTCCCTTCCTTAGGCTTTCTGTTTCATACCATGTGAAAGAAGGTTCAAATGGCTATACTTTATGCTGGAATGTGCTAGATCTTTGGTGAACATGGATATAGATGCATAGGTCAATTCAAATGCACAGTTTTGTGGAGCTCAAAGTTGATCAGCACCGAAGCCTGTGGCTATGTCTGAGGGCTGTTGGGAAAAAAATCCAGCTATAAGTGCCTCTATTTTTCTCATTACACTGCTGGATATTTTCTGGACAACTCTGTTATGTATTGAGCTAGAAGGGACAACAAAATAATAGTGTAAAGCAGGGACTACCAAACTTCCTCTGTAAAGGGCCAGATAGTGAATATTTTAGCCTTTGCAAGTCACACAGTTTCAGTAGCAACTACTCAACTCTGCCACAGCTAATCGGCCCTTGTAGTTGGAAAGCAACCATAGGTAATATGTAAATCAACGGCTGTGGCTATATTCCAATAAAACTTTATTTACAAAAACAGGCTGTGGCCCAGATCTGACCCATGGACTGTAGTTTGCTTTATGGTAGCAGACAGGAAACAGAATGGTGCCTGAAAGGGAAGCCATGATGCTTCCATCTGCCTTGGGTTTTTTTTTTTTTGGTTGTTAAATTTATTGGGGTGACATTGGTTAGCAAAAATTAGAATGGTTCCAGGGGTACAATTCTATAGTGCATTGTCTATGTGTTGTGTTATGTGTTCACCATACAGAGTCAATTCTCTCTCCATCACCACATATTGACTGCCTTGGTTCTTTATGCTGCTTTTCCACCAAAGAACTACAGGTTAAGACTTAAATATTAAAGGGTGGCAGGTTTGGTGAAGCTGTTGGGTTAGTAATTTAGAGGCATTTAACAGAAAGTATGTGGGCTTATTTGCAAGAGACTGGTATGGGCTGTTGGGGATAAAATTAATGGGGCATAGGTCTGCAGGTGAGATTATACTGGCAGCCAATGCACGCAGCACAGCTAGCTGCTTTCTGAATTGTCTTACTGCACTAACAGCTTATCTTGCAGCCTTTCATTCATTAATCTGTGCACAGTGGTACCTCACTTATAGAGCGCCGAATACCACTGACTTAGGCATTTCTTTCATGAATGTACATATGTATAAAAACACCTCTGTTAGACTGCTAAATGATCAGAGACACAGGGACAAATTACTTAGTTTATTTTTAAATTATGTTTATTGTTCATTCTACCCATGTAGTGTTCCTATAGAATAATGGTAAAGATTGAGAGGGTGTCTTACAGTAGATAATGATTTTTATTGCAGTGGAATTCAACTTCCACATATACTTATAGACAGATGGACAGATTGTAGATAGATAAATAGGCAGATTAGATAGAAATTGGCTAACATTCCCTGTATAATATACACCCAGCCACTCAAATTCCCCAAGTGGCTGTGAACAGCCAACTTTATCTAGAGATTAATTGGCATAGATATAATCACAAAACTAAATGCGCACACATTCGCACCTTGAACACCCTGCAGTTTATGTTGGCTATTATGCAGGATAGCTTGGCCATCCGTTTATCACTAAATGGTGAGGCATGAAACACTTTATTAATTTGGATAATAGTTTAGCAAGGCCATCAAGATAAGATCAGAAGGCTAATTTAACTTGCTGAATGGCCATGAACCAGGCACTTAACTTCTTTGGGCTTCCAGGTACTTTTAGTGAAAATGAAAGATGAAGATTAGCTGATAAACCTTAAGACTTGAGCTCTAAGTCAAAACTGTGGCAGGGTAGGGTGGGGTGGGGTGGGGTGGGGTGGGGTGGGGGGTGGACAAAGAAGTTGTAAATTTAGAGTATACAATAACTCCCTTTATATTTGTGGAAAATAGTATTTTTTTAAAGGTATTTTCCTCTGTGGGCAATTAGCTAGCATGGTTAAATAAACCATGAGGTGGTATTTAAGAGCACATTCCCACTAAGTGTGAGACCTCTGGCTCTGACATGTGTTTTGAGTTACTGACACAGCTGTCTGAAACAGCTGTAGCAACCGCGAACTTCATTTTTTGGTAACACAATGGGAACATGGATGGCAGACTTCGAATAAAAATCCAGTGTCCTCTAAGACATTGGCAAGGTCTTGGCAGACACTTCCATAGTAAAAATTCCAAAATTTAATTTTTTTAAAAAAAGATATCCACCTGGGTAGGGAAAACTGAGCTTGGTTAGATCAGTATTTTTAAACCAGTGGATCACAAAATCAATTTAGTGTGTCACCACCAGCCGTTTATTTTTCAATAAATACAACACAGAAACAGTGTGAATTATAGGCAGTATGGAAAGCAATGCTTCTTGAAACTTTTGCTTCTGATCTTTGTGTGTGTGTGTGTATACACACACACATATATACACATGACTATATATAAGGGCTGTCCAAAAAAACCCCCAGCCATAAATACCTCTATTTTTCATAGTACATGGCTGGATACTTTCCAGACAGCCCTTGTACATACATGTATGTGTGGTGTGTGTATATACATACACATGTAATTTATTTTATGTTCTTATCCCACTTGGAGATATAAAATTTTCTCTTACTATGGATAATGGTCAAAGAAAGTCAAAAGGCACTGTTTTGGACATCAAGGATTCTAGAGTGACCTTTCAGGGCCCTTTCATTTGGGAGAGTGTGTCATCCTGAGAACATAGATTCTCAAGATTACCTGCTTAATAGCAACCTAACATACCACTGCAAAATGTTCACATTAAACCCTACCATAGGTATATGTATTTATATTTATGTATGCCCCATTCTTTTGAAATAAAAAAAAGCTTTTAGTTAGAAATAAGGCATCCAAAAATCCCCTTTGGGGAGTGTATAGATAATTAGCTTATTTTTACAATGGGACTTTTTAATCCATTTGAATTTGGGGAGAAAAAGTTATGATATTGTGATTTATAAGAAGAAACATATACAGTAGACTCTCAGTTAACCAGCAGCCAGGGGGATTGGTAGATGCCGGATAAATGTAGCTGACATTCTCAAGTTGGAGTGCCAGGTGTTTTAGTTCTGGTTAACTGAAGAGTCCACTGTATCTGTTTTCTGTCCTTTCCAGTGAGGAGAGGCAGCAAGGTGTCTTTTGTTATGTTAATAAACACCTAAGGATGAGGGCTGGTTGCCAGAGGGACCAACCCAGTGATGAGAGGGTTAGAATGGATCACCAATAGCCAATGGGTTCATTAATCATGTCTATGTAATGAGGCCGCCATAAAAACCAAAGAAAAAAAAGGTGGGGTTCAGAAAACTTCTGTGTTAGTGAACACATGGGGATTTGTAGAGTGTGGTGCTCCATGGAAGCCCTTTCTCCAGTCCTTGCCCTATGCATCTCTTCCTTTTGGCTATTCCTGAGTCATATCCTTTTATAATAAATAGGTAATCTAGTAAGTACACTGTTTCCTGAGTTCTGTGAGCTGCTCTGGAAAGTTCATCTAACCCAAAGGAGAGGGTCATTGGAACCTCCGCTATATAGTCAGTGGGTCAGAAGCATAGGGGACAACCTGGACTTGAGATTGGCATCTGCAAGGGGTGAGACAATCCGCTGGGCTGAGCCCTTAACCTGTGGGATCTGATGCTGTCTCTGGGTAGATAATGTCAGCACTGAGTTGAATTGTAGGATTCCCAGCTATTGTCCAAGAATTCCTGCTTGCTGGTATAGGGGAACCCCCATACATGGGAATTGTATGCAGAATCATGAAAAGTCATAATAAGGCCTAATTTGGCAGGAAGTAGTAAACAAAGAGAAAAATGTCAAGGTCACAGCACCACAGAAAGTCCAGGCAGCTCTAGCACCTTATCTACTCTTGCTATCTATTTTTTTGTTTGATTGTGTTTTTCTTCAGGAAAATGATTTAATTCTCAGGCCACCAGGGTACTCCTGAATGAGTAGGAACTTACCTAATGGAATTGGTATCAGAGAAAGCCTCCTTATCCTGTATTTGAGAACTCCAATTAGCACTCAGGGGAAGATACTACTTCCATAAGCACTAATTTAGTAAACACTATGCAGGCTGCCTGAATAGTTTTTATATAAGTAAAAAATCAGCATCTACAAGTAGCATCAATGATGCTAACTGGCAAATACTGTATCAGAAGAAGCATATTTCTAGTTTTGCAGGGGGCTACTTCCATACTCATGTGATGTGTAGCTTCGGGGGGTCTAAAAGGGTGATGCAGGGATAGGGTGCAAAAGAGTGCACCTTCAAGACAATTAGGATGGACCAGAGGCCCAGTGCAGGAAGGTTGCCTGGGGGAAGCAGAGACATCAACTGTGCTGGGGCCTCTTCTCCATTATAATCTAGTTGTTTGGATGTGAAAGAGATGCCCAGGCCCCAAAAAGTAGCCACTAACTTCCCACAGAGTAGGTAACTAGCTTTCAGTTCAGGTAGTTGGGATGAGACAGTGTCTGTGACCTTCATGGGCACGTTTGGTATCAATAAAATGGGTGGTATATATGGGACCCTACTAGTAGCTGTGTGATTTGGAAGAAGATACTTTGCTTGGCCTGAGAGGCTAACCCCCTATTTAATAGCATGCTTCTAGGGTTCATTTGTGTGGTCCACATCTCCATGACAGCAATAATATTACGATACTGTGACTTGAACTTCTTTGGAAGTCTGTATCCATGACTGACCATAAACACCTTGAAGGCAGGGCACATGGCATTTCTCCTTGGCATCCCTAACATAGTAGGTGCCAGGAAAAGCTGGCAGGATAAAGGTGAAAGCGTGTGACTTATGTCCCACCAGCATCTGGTCTTCCTATTATGAATCATGGCATCTAGGAAGAGGAGACAGCTAAGATAGTCAGTATGGGGGCGTAGGGTGGGTGGGAGGCAGATAAGATTTTTATCTGTTAGAAGCAACACATCAGAGGTGCTCAGTGATGAAAAGATGGCTGGTGTAGACATTTAAAATTAGCTTCCCCTGACGGTTCCTTAGCAACACTCTATAAGAACATGAATGCTTTTAATGTGCACTGCACAATATTTACTCATACAGCAGAGCTAGGAAATGGTCCTTGTTAACTGACACTGAACAAAAAGATAGGAAAACCACATGACTCAAAATACCCTCCTTGTCCCCCTTATGGAGAGGAACAACAGCCAGATTCTCTGTTGCCCTTCCCTTTTGAGCTGCCCATTAGGGGTCCCCATCATGGGCCACAAAGCTTCCAGTTTTTCCTCTGGCTGCTCTAGGCTTTCCTCTGTTCACAGGTGATTGCCACATTCTTTACATTCATTGAAGGGAAGTGGGTCAGTGATTTTGTTTTATGTCAGGGCAATTAACTTAAATAAAAACTCCCCCAAATTAACAACAGTGGCACAAGACCTCCTTGCATGAGGCAAAACATCTGAAAGTTCATACTGGCTGGTGGGAAAACTTGGTGGGGTAAAATGCTGGTTTCGTATGCGGGGCAAAGTACACAAGGTCAAAATACTGGGGAGAAATAAATGAAAGGCGTTAATAGTACTGTCTTTATGAAGATTGCATTCTATCTATGGAAGTGAAAAAATATCAAACTAGTAATATAAAGATTTAATTGTGCCTATATTTAAATGATGGGGTAAGATTCAGTTTTTAAATATAAAGGGCATCAGACTCCAAGTCACAGTCCCCCGCCCCCATGTACACACTAGGCATATCCCGGACCTCACTGTATGTGCCTGGCAAAGGCACCATCAGGGAAAAGTCACATAATAATTCCTCTGAAGTAAAAGTTATCATAATTAACTCTTTAGACTAAAGTGCAAAGCAAGTAAAATACTTTAGAGATAGAAGTTAGTGTTCTTATTTCTAGAAACACCATGATTACACCAGTATTTGAATTTTAAACCAGAATCCAAGGCCAGAAAATTCATTCATCCAAACCAGAAAATCCCATTTAAAAACAAAACCTTCTCATAGTGATTCCAAATTGGCATTCTGTCATCCCGTGTTTATTGAAACAGGGAAAATACCCACACTAGTTGGGTACCGAAAAGAGTGGCCCAATTCTAGCAAGTCTGAGTTACTTCTAGGTAGTGGAGCTTACCTCTTGAACTAGGGAAGGAGTTATTGAGTTGCTCCATCACTTCCTCTAACCCTGTGCTTGTGTCCTGGGGAGGGCTGAGAAGATCTTCCTCGCCTTAAAGAAAGCAAACACAAATAATGGCAAATTTCACTTCAGGAAAAAAAAATTAGAGGCACAGAAAAGGTCCACGATCATATTTAAAAAAACCTATTATAAATTCATTTTCACTTACTCATAAATAACATAAATAAAAATAACCCTTTAAGCTTAATAGTTAGGGAACAGCTCCTTAAAGGGAAGTAAAATTCCATGCAGGGATTTATTTACAGCATTATCTTTGGAGAAGAAAACTGTATATCTATTTAGAGGTTACGATAAAGTTGACATAAGTTTCTTATGCCCTATTAACAAATGTGAAACACTGTTCTTTGTAATAAAAAATTATTGGGCATTTGCAGTGTCTTTTCAACAAAAGAAAGTTAGACTGTGACATTTTGCATTTATGAAGCTATGAAAGGAGTGGAGACACTGAGGTATTTTTCCCCCACTCCTTCCTTTGACATTTTACCAAAAATACCAACACAACTCAAGTATCTCTAAAGTCCAATGTAATAGGGAGAAATAAAAGTTGTATGTGACCTACATAGGTGATGAAATATTAATGTTCTAAGGACTGTGGTATGGGGTTCACTGGGGAGTTGCATTCCTTTCCTCTTTGTTACATGGGACTACTTTATCATAATAATGTTTTTGGAGGCTAATTAGAGGAAATAGTATTTTTAAACTTTTGAGAATTTGTGAGGAGAAAATGATGATTTGGAAGGAAAGGAAAGGAATTTAGGGATGCATTGTCTTCTTTTTGGGAGTGGGAGCTTTGCTGATCTGTGTCTCTGTTAAAGAAATACACCTCAAACAGCATTTCAGTAAGGGCGAAATTTCTTAAGTGCAAACGAGATTATTTTGAATTTTGACGGTCCTTGGAAACTAATTTTTCCTAACATTCAATCTTCTAATACTGAAAATAACTTCTTTTCAATTTGTTCAGCACATTGTCACTTCCATCTCAAAGAAAACCCTGCTTCAGCAACTCAACAATAATGAACATACTTAAGGAAAACCTCAGGCTCACATCTGATTTGGATATGACTGAAGACCCAGTGATTCAGTGAGTTAACTACACTTGTCATTTCCTTTGGTCTATGCCAGTTGGGTTTTCATCTATGATTATAATCCTGCATGTATTGTTAAGTGTTCATCCTTGTTTTTCAAGCACAGCCAAAGAATCCTTGGCAATGTTCACTGTTATCACAAAATCAGATCCTAGGTGGTTATCAGGCTGTACCATCATTAGCATGGAGGCCTAAGGACCTGGGGTAGACAAAACAACCTCTGCTTCTGTGAGTCTTGGTAGAATATATATCATAGGAAACCTTTGAAATACTAAGGGGAGGAAATGAGTGAAGAATTAAAGCCACAAGGTGGAAAAGGAATATATACAATATATATCTATCATCCTCCCAATTCCTGGCTTATATTTATACCTTTGGAAATGAAAAAAATGAACCTAAGCAGTCATTAGCCATAAGGAGTTGTTAGGAAGTCATAGGTTCATGTGTATGTAGCTCAAGCCACAGGAACATAACTGAGTTAATTTCTATTTCTTCGTCTGTCTTTTCCAATAGAATATAAGCTTCATTAGGATACGCACCCAGTTAAAAGAAATGTATAAACAGACTTCCAAGTGATACATGAGTTTCATGCTTTTGAAGAAGCATTCCACTCTTCAGACAGGTCACCTAGTATGACTTCACCCATACTTCACTTTAAAAACGTCCCTGAGGGGTTGTATATTTAAAGAATGAAACTCTTTAGCCAGAATAAGGTTCAGCAAATCCCAGCCTTAGCACATCTCAGACCTCTGAATGCACTTATTTATATACTTGTGTGCATCCTTACAGAAGATGGTTGGGTGTTTGCTTCTTAAATGAAGTTGGTTTATACAGTTGAAAAAAAATCTTTGAATTCCATCTTTTCTTTCACAGAACAAACTTAACAACAACCGAGACTATCCATTTTATATTGGCAAGTGTTATCTTAGCCTATCTCAGCCCCTGGAATATAGCATTTCTGTCCTTGTATCCCATTTTGCCATGATCCTCTCAGCTCCACAGATCGTCAGGCCCTGCAGCCCGATGTCTATTTTAATGTGGGTGTGCTTTCATGGGCATGCTGCCTCTGCCTCTGCCAGCATTGTTAGGCCTCAATAATTAATGCTTCTAAGCACTCAGGGTCTGACTCTCATTGCTAAAATATGTGACTCAGTTTAATGCTTCACTTATTTAAAAAAAAGGGGGGGGAACCCTGCAAGTAGGAAATAACAACAGAGGTACTATAATAAAACTTAGTTGTTTGGGGAATTTATAGACTTTTCAAAAGCATATAATATTTTTTCATATGCTAGGTGATCTTTTACAGTCCCAAGGGTCCAGTAGCCATATTCAGATGCAGGTAGAGAAAGAATCTGATGCAGATTGCCTGAAATCACTGAGGTGTGGTAATCTGTTCCTTCCCAGCTTTCCTACAAGGTTTGACTTCTCTGGAGGAGCTATGTCTGCCTGCTGCTCAAGGTTCTTGAAGTTCCTTGGATTGGCTTCTACTACCACCTTCTGTCCTCAGCCACCTTCCCACCTTCCTTAATATCTATCATGATTCATAAGGACCTTACTACCATGCTGATGAGCCCACCTGACCCCTCACTGATTCCCATGAGTAATCTTCCACAGCTCACGAGGCGACTACATCTTAGATGTAGACATTGCCTGAAAATCATATTTTACTTCCATAATGTCCAACTTTTGAATTTTCCTGATCACGGTCCCTCGTCTCACACCATAAAGCTCACTCCCCCTCTTGACTCTGCCTTTTTGTCCCATCAGTTTTGGTTGGGAACTTGGCCGCTTTATATTTTACTCCCACGAAAGATCTTTTGAAAGATCTTTTTTAAGTATAAAATGAACTCTCCTCAACCTGTCAGGATGCCAGGCACCAGAGCTTGAACCCTTTTCCTGTATAGGAAAAACAAAATGCAACTTGCTGCTACTTTCATTTCACTGTATACAGACACAATTTACGATGTGAAAATAAAATACTAAAACTGTTCTTGGAGTTATTTCTAAATAGAACTTGTCTCTAATCCTAATGTAACACAAATGTATAGGATGATCAGTAGTTAATAATATTTTTTCATGTGGCAAATTCCAAAGCACGAAATCTGAGGGTAAGGTTAAATCTGCGAGTTATCTTGGGGTAAACACTGCAGCCATACATGCTGCCGGTGAGTTTCCTTGGGGCCAACGGGAAATGGGTTAAGTGTGAGGACTCAAGGAGTGACAGGTCTCTTTCTTTCTCTCAGGTAAGACCAAGAGGGTCAAGTATAACCAGTGTAGGACCCAGGGAAACGGAAGAATGGGGCTGACTCATGCTGGGAGAGGAGAAATGAAGAAGATGGCCTAAGTTCTTATGGCCTTCATAAAAGCCTCTCTTGTCTAGCCTAGCACAGCAGGCAAAACCAATAAGCAGACGGCTGGCAACCCTTGTTATGGCCATTTTAAAAAAAGTGGGTTCATTACCACTGCAAAATGCCTTACTCGTTTTGACTTTATCATTTATGCCTCATGAACTGCAGTTTTCTTAGAACCTAGTGTGGGCATACAGAACTCTGCTAATGACACCAGCTACCGTCAACCACTTCCTCCATAGTCATGTTTGACTGCAGGCCTACCTGTTACTTGGTAATGTTCCAAAGCCCTCGTTACTTTCCTCAAGGAGCACTCATTCTTAAGATGACCTGCTCTTTTAGTTCACTGAAAAGGCACTCATTCTCCACCTTCCCTTCTCTTGGCTAAAAACGCTCTCTCAGACGTGGCTAACACATTTACAATGAGCTGGAACTTATCTTCGTTTCCCTTGAACCCTTTTCAGCACTTGTCACCTGTTGCCCACATCTTCTTTTGAAGCTGTCCCTTTTCTCCACTCCCTCACTGCCCGTCATGTACCGGGAGGTCTTCCCCAAGCACCTGTGTTATGTGTTTCTCATCTCAAACCCTTCAGCAATCAATTCCGTGGCACGCACTCTCAAATCTCTCCAGCCTGCCTTTTTATACACCAGTTACAGACCTGGATTTTAACGTCTTTCTGGACTTGACTTAGACCTGCCACTTCCTCAGACACAGAACATTCACAGCCAAAAGGATCACTGTCTTCGTTCAGCTAAATCCTCTCTCTTCATTTCCTTTCCTCACATCAGTCCCCGGGGCCTGAGTACAGCCACTCCTCACTTAATGACCCACCTGTTTAATGACCGCTCAGACTTAGGACCAGTTCTCCAGCACAGGGAGTCACTGTCCTCAGTCTTTGTCTTGTTCCCAAAGTCAGTTTGTATTCACTACATGAAGCTTTTCGAATCACGCAAGACTGCTTATTTCATTTGTATGTGTGGTGTGGCGTGATATCTATTAAAAATACGAGTGAGGGCTGTCTGGAAAGCATCCAGCAATGTAATATGAAAAAGAGAGGCATTTATGGCTGGATTTTTTTTTTTCTGGACAGCCCTTGTACATGGCCTATGGTGCCACAAGACATCCACCCATCGAACAATTTGCTTAAGGACCTAGTGGTAGGAATGGAACTCGGCCATTAAGTGAGGTGTGCCTGTACTCTATTTTCAAATAAATAGTCTCACAGTCATTTCTGCCCATCCCATCCCTAGTATCTCTCAAGCCTAGGCCCTCAGATCTCCCATAACTTCTCCTAAGTGGTCCTTCTACCTATGAAAGTTTTACTTTGGGCCAGAAGCAGATGCCAGAATACATCATTTTAGATATTCCTTACCTGGTAAATGATTTACTGTGGCCCCCTGACACTGAGTCAAATACCTCTGCCCAACATTCATGTCACTATAACATGACCTGGATCTTCCTCAGCAGCTCTATTTTCCCCACCTCTTGGTTGGACCCTATCTTTCTATTAATTGGACGATTGTGTTTTTCTCATCCTTGGCCCAAGGTCCTTATTTCCATAGCCTCAGTTTCATATTCCTTTGTTAAAGTATGGTGGTGCCTACTCCAGCCTCTGGAACTCTCCACAGATATCAATTCATCACGAAGGCTTCTCTGCTCTCCAAAATTGAAATGAAAACTTTAATACCACACTGCCTTGTTCTGAATAACTGGATGGCTGGCCCTTTGAGGGCTGAGACTATGTCACCCATATTTGGCCCCCTAACACATTTATGACAATGCCTTTTCTAGAACTGGTATTAGATAATTTAGCTAATGATTTGGACATCTGAGTAAATAATTAGCCATTTCCAGACCCTAAGAGTTAAAAAAAATCCAGGAATAGTTAAGCCAGGTACTTACCCATGGATTCTGAAGTTTGACTGCCAACCACACGGAGCAGCATGGGCTGACTGCTGTCTGACCTCTGAAGAGAGGTAGAAGGAGAGGAGACGGTTGTACCATTCACCTTGGCCTCTGCCTGGGGCTAAGGCACCCAAAAGAAAACAGAGTTATTTTCCATAGTAAACACTCAAATATATAAATATAAAACTATTATTGACACTGAGGACTCAGAGACAATGAACTTTCCTACTTAGAAACCTCCCAAAGATGGTTAATTATGAGGAATTTCACTATTGATGAGATGCATGGATATTGTCTTTGTATTTGCATTGTGCCCCATTATATGTTTGAAAAAAATTACTGCTACAGTGGAACAAGCTATATAAAATCATTAGACTAAATAACTGAAAGATTTAGAAGGTCATGTTGGAATGGTGAAACCATGTGGGACCACAAAATTGTAGTGGAGAATTATTCTATTTTTGTGAAGGATTAAGCAGCAAGATGGAAAGAACATATCTCAACATTTAAAATTCCCAGAGGGCCAGGACCATGCAGAGGTAGGGCCTACCACAATGTAGCATCTTGCTAGGTTTTCAGTGGATGCTTGAAAAGTTATGCTTTAGGGATTAGAAAACAAAACAAAACAAAAAACCCAAAGGTTACCAGAAAATAAGACTAACTGCAAAAAAGAGAGCTCCATTTCACGAGGTAAAATGTTCATTTTTAGAAAACTAGTGGAAACCTTTTGATACTTTTTAAAGAGGAATGCTGAATCAGTCAAATACAAATATTTTTGTAGGAAACAATGTTGAACAAATATTAATATACACACTAGTTTTCCTCCTCATATACTTTGATATCTAGCACTTTGCTAGGCACATGCTAGGTACTCAACGAATTGATGCTCGCTGCCCCTCTAAAAAGGGCTATGAGTTTTGTTTTTTAGCTTGGATGACGGGAAACACAAATCTTTGTAAATGTCCCATGTTAGAGAGACGTGGGCCTCACTTGCTCCAGCAGCTGCCTTAGCCTATGTAACTGGGACTCCAGCTGTTTATTGTGGTCTTCCAGGATTTGCATCCTGGCTTCCAGGCGGCCTTTGTGTTGACGCAGTAGCTTGGCCTCAGCAATGAGCTCAGCATCCCGGGGGCTCTGGGGAGAGGTGGGCATCATTTCAGGAGGGGACGGCAGTGGAGACAGGCCTTTGTGTTCATGCTGCTGCTTTAGACGATCATATTCTGCTTGCAGATTTCTGTTGGTATCCAAGAAGTAAAACAAAAACAAAACAAAACAAACAAACAAACAAAAACCCAAAGTAAGTTGAATGTCATCATCAGATTTCATATAAAATGGCAGAGAGACGCATCTGACCACCACCAAACACAATAGCAAGCAAAAGAGAGGCACTTAATGAATGGATTTTATGATGACGATTAGCAATGCTAAAAAACCAAAATAAAATTGGAAGCTTCTGCCCAGTGTGTGAGGGGAGATGCTTTTCAACCTTTTATATTAAAAGCCTTACGAGTGCTATGTTCTGATAAGCAAGCAGCAAAGGATTTAATCATTTCGTAAACGCTTCTTTATAATGCCACAATGTTACAATCTTTGTACCTCTATCGACATTTTGGTTTGCTTTAAAAAAATCATCAAATGTTTTTAACAGCCATTAGAGAAACACAGTAAGAGTGTACCCATATATTCAGCACACTGTTTTGATATACATAACACTTGCCATATTTTCTTCAAAAAACTTTTGAAGACATAAATCATGACAGTTAAAGTTGAAGCTCCCCCACATACCTTTGCTCAACATCATATCAGTCCCTCCTCACCATCACCCCCAAGGAGATAATGCCATCCTGAATTCCAGGTCATTATTGCAACAAATGTACCCACAAATATTAGGTTAAACTTAATAAAGATGCTGATACTCGGCTGTTTTTTACCTACAAAATGGCCATTTCATGTAATTCAATCCAACAGCATTATTCTGCACATTCTTAACTGTACGTTTAAGAACTTTATGTTTTAAGAATGTACATACCATTCTGAGAGTTGCTTTTTTGCCTTCAACACCGTTTTGGAGATTTATCCATGTTGATACGTAATGGTTCGTGATTTAAAGTGCGGTATGGTACTATTCTGCTGATTGAATATGCCAACAACATTCTCTTGTCAATGGACATTTAAGTTTCCAATTTTTCACAATTATAAACAATGAGGCAATGAACTTCCTTTTACCTGTCTCCTTGGGTACCTGTTTAAGAAATTCTTTGTCTAGATATAGAATTGTTGAGTTCTAACTAAATCTTGACCATTGCTACATATCACCAAATTGCTCTCCTAAGTAGTTTTCCCAATTTACTCTTACCAATAATGAGCAAGGTTTTCCATTAGGCCGCTTCTTCATCAAATACTTGGTGTTATTGAATCTGGTGAATCTGATGGGTGCATTTTGATTTGCACATCCCTAATTACTGGGGAGGCTGAACTTCTTCGGTGTTAATTGGCTTTCATGTTTCCTTTCCTCATTTCCCTACTGAACTACCCTTTATTAAAGTTCTGGATACTTAATTTTTTGCCAGCTATGTGTATAACAAATACTATCTCTTACCTGTATCTTAGTGTAGCTTACGTTTCACTTTGTTCATGGCCTCCTGTTGTACAGAAGAATCTTAAATTTTAATATACTCCCCGAGGTTTTCTGCTTTTAATGTTTGGCTTAAGAAAGATCTTCTTAACACTTACATTTGAGAGTTTAAACATTTGTTTTTCACATTTAAGACTTTAATTTACCCAGAATCTTTTGTGCCTGGTATAAACATAGTATCTACTTTTACTTTCCCCCATAGATAACTTATTAAGCCAGCCCCATTCATTGTGTAGTAGTTTTCTCCACTGATTTCTAATAGTACCTTGACAACACGTCAAGTGTCTATAAATATGTAAGTGTGCTTCTGAGCTCTCTATTCTGTTCCATTGGTTTCTTTGTATGTCCCCTCCCCATGCAGATACCACATCACAGCGTTAAATACATTGGTGTCCGGTAGGCCTTCCCACGTCGTTCTGCCTTAAAATTGTCTTGGCTCTTCTGATCCCTTTGATCTTCTCAATGATTTTAGGGTCACATTTTCATATAAAAATTCTTGGTGAAATTTGAGGTCTGAATTACATTGAATTTATTGAAGACATTGGGAAGAACAGACCTCATGTTATTGAGTCTTCACATAATGTGGTGAAGCTCTTCACTTCTGGTCTCATCTCACGTCCATTATTAATGTGTAATTTACTGTGCTGGTTCCTCTAGCTTTCAGGTTGAATGCTTGTAACATTTATTTTTGATTTCTATGTTTTTTAAATAAGTACATTTAGGGTTACAGATTTCCTTCGAGCTTTAGAAATGCTATTTGATAATGTCATGATCAGGTTTCCTGTTAGGGAAATATTTTCTGTTGCTCCATACCTTGGAATGAATGTTCCACAGGGGATGGCATGTCTTCCAAAATGCTTAGTTTCAAAATGCTGGATCTCCATATTAAAGAAGAAATCAAATCCAATCTATTCTTTTTTTTTTCTTTTAAAGCTCTAACCTGTACCTACCATTACCAGTTTCCTAGGAATTTAGGGTTATGCAGAAAATCAATAAACGATCTTTGTCATCTACAGGAATAGTCTTCTGTCTGTCTTGATTGAAATGCCATTTTCTGGATCTTCAAGGATAACTGTGTGTATAGTTTGTTTCATAGCCATTTGCTTTGACAAAGCAGTAAGAAGAGACTGATCAAAGTAACTTTACCCTCAGCCAGATTCTGCATATCAGTCCTCTGAGTGTGCACCAATGTATGTAGTCGTCCACATTCATTCAATTCAGTTCTTGAGCACTTCCCCGACAATCATGTAGGTGTTTCTGTGAACTCGAAGCACCATGCAATATTCACAAGGTTTCACTTGATGTGAATTATCCTCTAATTTTTCCCCTTTTGTAATAGTCGCTAAAAGAAATCCACCTTCATTGAAATGTCACAACTGGTAACATCTTTATATGTAGAATCCTAGTCAGGATACTTCTTTCTACCAGATTGTGACATCCACCATGTTATTTTTGAAAACACTGTTGTACTAGTCCAAAAACAAACACTATCTTGCCACTTTCTTTTCACAAAGGTACTGTCATTTTCTACAGAGGCCATCCTTGGTACCTGGATTCTCTGCATTTAGTTGTCCACAGAGCTCTCCTTCAAGGAGTTATATACAAGTGACTGTTCAGAAAACATGGTTTAGTATAAATGAGGGTTGTCCAGTAAGTATCCAGCCAAAGTAATAGGAAAAATAGAGGCACTGATGGCTGGATTTTTTCCGGACAGCCCTTGTACAACATATTACATTTCTGTTTTTAGTTTTCCAGTGAGAAACAGAAAAGGTCATTTGAATAAGCCAGGGCTTCCCAAAGCTGAGCTGTACAGAATACCAATTGCTCCTAATAGAGCCTTTCTTGCCTTCCCAGATGTTTGAAATTTCTCTTGGGAGCCCATTTCCTTAAAGACTCACATCCTTCTTCAGTTCTGGGAGATTTTCTGCTATTACAGCTTCACACATTGCTTCTCTGCCATTTCCTCCATTCTCTTCTTCTGAAACTTCTAGGTGCATTTTAGAGCCTTGTGGTCAATTCCCCATCTCTTGTAACTGCTCATTTATATTTCTTATATCTTTTTCTCTTAGTGTTATGTATAGTGAAGTCCTCAGAATCACCTTTTAATTCACTTTTCTTCTCTGACTGGGTCAAGTCTAGAATTTATCCCTCTCTTTTGAGTTCAGTAACTTCAATGATGATAGTTTTTTATTTCCAAAGATTTTCTTTTTCAGATTCATCTGTTCTTCACCTATTTCGGTTTCTCAGTTTCTTATTATTTTTAATTAAATGATGTTTCCTTATTTATCTCTTTGAGTACCCTAAATGTACTTACAAGTAATCCCTGTTACACTGTTCTGTCATTTTACCTTCATGTAGACTTTGATGGTCGGTTTGGAGGGACTATCTCACCTCTTTATGTGTTTTGGATTTTGATTTGGAGACACATTAAATTATCAAGTGTATGTTCCTTTATATTTTTCTCTTCTGCTGAACTCACCTATCTCCATTGAGTGGTTTTGTGGTTGTTCCCATCTGCCACTCAAAAAGGCCTATAGTCTAGTCTAGTCTGTAAGAGCAAGAGCTTACGTGCGTAGTTTGCAGTTCCCACACTGAATGAGTGTCATTACTGCACATTTCATCACCAGGCAGCATGGTTCAGGTCCTGGTATCAAGGCTGGTCTTCTTCCCAACTGCACTCCTCACCCCTTCCCCAGGCTCTATACATTAGGGCCTCGGCTGCATATAAGCTGGCCCCCTGCAGCAGTCCAAATTGCTCTTTTTTTTCTAGCTTCCTTTCAAGTGGAACTGGGCACATGGATGTGTCCCTCCACATGTGTGGTGTTTTTGTTTGTTTGTTTCTTTGTTTTTGCTGGGCCCTGATTTCAAATGTCTGGCTCTTGGCCCCCACCTTGTGAGGGGAATAGTAATTCCCATTATTAGAGTAGGAGATTGAAGCCCCACTATGCCCCCCACACTGTTCACTGCACTCTGAGTTTGGTTTTTGATTCCACTTGTGGTCCACAGTGATGTTCATAGTGTGTAAAGCCCAGCTATGTCTCCTTCATTTTTGTTTCACTCCATATAGTATCATCTACCATTGGACAAGTGGTAGGAACAGAGAAGATGCCCTAAAGCAAGAGCTAATGTTAGCTTAAGCAGAAGCCTATCAAGACACACTGATTTTGCAGATGTATGATCAAGGTTCCCTCAGCATTCATTCAAACCGAAATTCACCAGGACAGGATTAAATGAGCCCAAAAAGTGCCTTTCTCTGAAACAAATATGTGACATACAGACACCTTCTTCTAAGCTCAATAACAAAAGTGATTCTGAGGGTTTAGCTGTCATACCAAAGGTCTGAAAAGTCAGAAACCAAATAAAATGCAAACTTTTTTCATTTGAGTCCAAATTCTCTTTTCAAGATATTTGCAAATTTTCATGAAGAATATCAAGACAACTGATGTTCAAGGGGTTCAATTAGAGATGACTTTTACTAAATGTTTCCTTAGCTGTGCTTTTCTTGTTAGGGGCTGGGAAATAAAGCCATTTGGCCCTTAAGTCATTTTCTTAAATCAAAAAACATCTATGCTAATACCTTTGAAAGTATATTATAGTGATTTTTTTGGACACAGTATTTATAAAGCACATAGGGGACATCATTCCCATAAAAAGATCAATGAGATACTTCCCACCGTTCCAAGGTAAGTTGTTTTAAAGCTTAACCATAAATACACAATTTACTCATTTTTATGAGCTAGCTGTCAATTTATGTTGTTACTAATATATATTTTGCTTTTCTTGAAGTAACTTACATCTCAACCATGATTCTCTAATTATTAGAATGTATATGGAATCACTTCAATACAGATGACTATGTCAGTGATCAGATGACTCCACAGAGAATCTATTTACATTCTTGATTATCTTGTAAATTATATTTCTTTGGTAGCTCCCTAAAGAACACTAATTTAAATTCATTGCACTCCTGCATCTAGTCATCCTAAAAAAGAGTCTCCCATCCATTATTAATTTTTTATTCTCCAAAGAGCTTAAATAATCTCTCCATTCTACAACTATGTAGATATATCTGATTTTTATGTCACCAAGTGTATAAATGTGGTAGTTCAGACATAAAATTACATTTAAAAAATTTCTTAACCAAGTAATAGATATAAGAGATGAATCACATTGCCCTTATCTCTCCCTGCTGAAAACATGAAACCTCCTGGCCTCTCTGGCATACCAGCTAAGTGCAAGTTATGATAAAGAACATTACAACAATCTTTGTGTCGTTTCTATTAATTTACAGAGGCCAAGTGTTTTCAACATAGGTCATCTAAGCTACCCTACTACGTGTATTGTACAGTGTACAATGGTATTTTTGAAATAAAGAATTAAAGGTCACTTTCCACTGATCAATGTCTTTTTAACAGTATTATACCAAAGCACAAGCACACACAGGGTCTATTTCACTGAGAGGGAACAATTACAAAGGTCTGTATCTAAAAAGAATAGGCCCAGAGCAATCTAGCTTTACTCTCATACAATATTAAAAGCAGTTAAATCATATCCACCAATCTGGATTCAGGCGAATGTACTAAATCATATGGCACTATTACAGCAACTATAAATTGAGCAAATTAGCAATTTCTAAAAAAAGAGAAAGACGAATTTTGCAAGCATGATATATTTCAAAAACTGGAAATTGCACAGAGCTTTTCTGATTATAATAAAAATATTTAAAGCCATACTGTAAAATTTTGTCAAACACAAAGTCAAAAATACCCCTAAACTAGATGGAAAAAGACATCAATGTGCTTTGGCATTACAGGAGAGGCTCACAGGGTGGAAAGTAAAAAATATGCACAGTTTTGGTCTGCCTTAAGCAAAACAGTAAAACTGGCTGGACTCCCCCAGGCTCTTGTCTGTAAACTTTTCCTCTTAACACTGTCCCCCTTTCATGCATTCAGAGCTCTTAATTCTAGCCCCTTTTCTACTGAAATTTACTCAGTAGGAAGGTGTTCTAGAAATCATTTAAACCTTACTGAGATTTTTATAATAATGTGATATCTGCATTTTATAAGAGATGTTAAAGCATGCAAAGAAAAATAAGATATATATATATATATATATATATATATATATATATTTTTTTTTTTTTTTTTTTTTTTTTTTTTTTTTGACACGTTGCCTTTTGGATGCCCTTTACCACCTATGGCCAAGGAGGAAATAAAAGGTTTGAGAGCATAGTTTTGGAGTCAGAGAAACCTTGATTCACAACTAGCCTCTGCCACTTGGTGAGGCTAAAAAACTGACTTAAAGCACTCATCCTATCAGGAGGTTAATTAGTCAGTATGGTCTATACTCCACATGTACAACTTCCTTAGAACCACGCCCAGCTCACTCTAAGTATTCAATAAATGTTGGTTATTATTGTTGTTGTTGTTGTTACTTCTTTCTCTATACATTCTGAACCTTTTAGATTGGGAAACTCAGGTATGCTGAAAAATTCCTGTCAAAGAAAGCATTTCAATTATCTTAAATAAAAGCAATCTATTAAGATTTACTGAGCTTGGCAGAAAATATAAAAATACAGTGCCCAGAAACTGATTCATGATTCAATATTAGCTGTCTGTGTATACAGGGCTGTGTAGAAGAAACCCAGCCATAAATGCCTCTATTTTTCATATTACATGGCTGGCTACTTTCCGGACAGCCCTCATATACTTACATGAGTTCTAGCCCTCCTCTAGTCATTATTAGAGATATCTTTGAATTTGGAAATTATTGCATATTTTGCATCATCTGTATAAAATAAAACCACTGAGTTAAGTTTATTAGGATGACATTTCCTAAGATTTGACCAAAGCTGCTGGGTATATGACAAAATCATCAAATTATATCTGCCGATTACTGCTGTAATAAAAATATCTGGACCAAGTCTACAAGGTTAATAAATCTAGATGTATTCTAATTTTGGGATATGCCTTTGACACATCGATCTATTTGTTGCGTGAGTTCCAAGAGATAGAATCTGACAATATTAATTAGCTTCAGTTTCTTTACCTTCAACAACAGAGACATTTTTCACAAATTCCTGATCAGGGACTAACATTGTCTGTAGAATAGATGTTTTAATAAAAAATTCAACACAAGAAGAGAATTCATGAAAAATCCTAACTGTTATACCTGAAAATAAGGCAGACAAATAAAACCCAAGACAAAAATGACAGTAGCTAGTCTTCACCATTCAAAAAAATACATTAGGATTGGAGAGTTTTTAAAAACAAGGAGGTCTAGTCCCCAGGAATGGTACCATTGGGTAAAGTGTGTTTCCAAATCTCAGACAAATATACTAAAATATCAAACTTCCACTGTCTGGTCAGCAAAAAGCTGTAACAGTCTTTAGGACAATCATAATTTTAAGCTTTGTGTGTCCTGGCTTGAGTTCCTCATGAGTAGTTAGACTTGACCTTACATTGTTGCAGTAAATTAATCTTGATGGCCTATTTTTTCACTTCCGGCTATACACTCTTTCCGTATCTGATCCTATGGCCTCCTCTAGTCCAATGACAAAAACCTACAGAATCGTTTCTTTAAAACAAGTCACAGTAACTGTGCACAAATGTTCCTGGTGGCATTATCCATAATAGCCAATAAGTGAAAACAACTCAAAGGTCCATAAACTGATGAAAGGATTTTAAAAAGTGCTATTTAGGTGATGGAATATCATTCAGTAATAAAAAAAGAATGAAGTATGAAGTTATGCTACGTGAAAGAAGCCAGTTACAAAAGACCTCATACTGTATGATTCTTGTATATGAAATGTCCAGAATAAGCAAATCCATAGAAATAGAAAGCAGATAAGTGATTATCTAGGGTAAGAGTGGGGTTGTTTTGGGAGATACAAAGAATGAGTGAAGTGGGTATGAGGTTTCTTTTTAGGGTGAGGAAGCTGTTCTAAAATTGAATGCATGATAATGGTTGCACAATTGTGCATGTCCTAATAACCAGTAAATTATACACTTTAAACAGGTGGCTAGTTATGGCATGTAAATTGAATCTCAAGCTCTGATAAAAAAAATAAGTTCTAGAGGCAGGGTCAATATTGCAGAGTAAAGAGATCCTGAACTTATCTTCTTCCACAAATATATCAAAATTACAACTAAAGATAGATCAACCGTCACTGAGAACCACCTGAAGTCTAGCTGAACAGAATTCCTAAAATTAAGGATATAAAGAAGCATGTGGAAACAGGTAGGAGGGGCAGGGATGAGTTCTGGTCAGGTCCCACATCCAAAGTGTGGTGGTTCAGAAATTAAGAGGGATGACTCAACCATGATGATCCCTGCTGAGAAGTGAGGAATCTAAGCCAACAGTGGGCTCCCCAACATGGGGAACCCATGGCTAGGAACTAATATAAAATAATATTGACTGTCAACTATAATTAAAAAATATATATAGTCACGGGATGTAAAGTACAACATAAGGGAATACAGTCAATGGTATTGTAATAGCTATGTATGGTGTCAGGTGGGCAGTAGACTTGGGGTTATCACTTTCTGAGGTGTGTAAATGTTTAATCATTACATTGTTTTGTACACCTGAAACTAATAATTAAAAAAAGAACAACAAAGGTGGAGCTATCACACCTTTGTAGTATAGTTTTAACACTATATTATATTACATTACAAATTATACTACAAAACTAGAGTAATCAAAACAGTATGTTACAGACACATGGTTCAATGAAAGAGAATAAAGAACCTAGAAATAAAACCACACTTACATGGTCAATTAATCTATGACAAAGGAGGCAAGAATATATAATGAGGTAAGGACAGTCTCTTCAATAAATGGTGTGGGGGAAACTGGATGGTTATATGCCAAAAAAATTTAAATTACTTATTTTTCCATAAGCAAAAATAAACTCAAAATTGTTGAAAGACTTAAATGTAAGACCTGAAACCATGACACAAAGAAGAAAACAAAGACAATCAACTGTATGATACAGGTCTTAGCAACATTTTTTTGGATATGACTCCTAACGCAAAGGCAACAGAAGCAAAAATAAAGGAGACTACATCAAACTAAAAGCTTTTGCACCACAAAGGAAAACACAAAATCAACCTACTGAATGGGAGAAGATATTTTCAAATGCTACATCTGATAAAGAGTTGACATCCAAACTATATGAAGAACTCATACAACTCAACATCAAAAAAACAATCCAAACAAAAAATGGGCAGAGGACCTGAATAGACACTTCTCCAAAGAAGATATATGGTGGCCAATAGACATATGAAAAGATGCTCAATATCATTAACCATCAGGGAAATGCAAATCAAAACCACAATGAGGTACTACCTCACAATTGTCAGATGGCTATTACCAAAAAGATAACAAACAGTGTTGGCAAGGATGTGGAGAAAAGGGAACCCTTGTGCAACTACTGATGGGAATGTAAATCGGTACAGCCACTATAGAAAAAAGTATGGAGATTTCTTAAAATATTTAAAAATAGAACTGCCATATGACTCAACAATGACACATTTCTGGGTATTTAGCCAAAGCAATTGAAAACACTAATTTGAAAAGAAAGCTATATGTACCCCTATGTTCATTGCAGTATTATTTACAATAGCTAAGGTATGGAAGCAACCTATGCATCCATCAGTAGATGAATGGATCAAGAAGTTGTGGTAAACATAAAATAGTGCCATATGCAACAAAATAGATGGACCTAGAGGACATCATGCTAAGTGAAATAAGCCAGAAAGGAAAAACCAAGAACCATATGACTTCATTCATATGTGGAATATAAAACTGAAACCAACAAGGAAACAAAAATTCATAGACACAGTCAATAGTTTAGTGGTTACCAGAGGGTAATGGAGGAGGGGGTGGGGGAGGAGTGAGGGGGAGTCAACTATATGGTGACAGAAGAAGAACCGACGCTGGGTGGTGAACACGTAATGCAACACACATAAGGTGCACTGTAGAATTGTACACCTGGAACCTAATTTTTGCTAACGTTGCCCCAATAAATTTAACAATAAAAAAATGAAGTTGTGGTATATATAATGGGATACTACTACGTAATAAAAAAGAATGAAAATTTTGTCATTTGTGACAATGTGGACAGACCTAGAGGGCATTATGCTAAATAAAATCAGTCAGACAGAGAAAGATGTATACAGTTCTATTTCACTTATAATGCGGAATCTACAAAATGAAACAAATGAACAAACAAAATAAAACAGAAACAAACTCAAAATAAAACAGAGAACAAACTGATGGTTCCCAGAGGGGAGTGGGTTGGGTGATGGGTGAAAAAGGTGAAGGGATTAAGAAGTCTAAACTACTACTTATAGAGTAAGTCACAGGGTTGTAATGCACAGCACAGGGAATATAACCAATAATATCGTAATAACAATGTATGATGACATATGGTATTAGACCTATTGTGATCATTTCATCACTATACCAATGTCTAATCACTGTTATATACCTGAAACTAATATGATATTGTATGTCAACTATATTTTAAAAGTAAATTAAAAGAAAAATATATCAAGAAATTATAACTAGAAAAAAACTGAAGGGACTGACGTGAGGGTCATAAATAAATTTCTTGAAAAAAAAAAGGTAAGTTCTAGATTCAAACTTCTATTTCTCATGGCACAAAAGATATTTTTCCAGTGAAGACAGTAATTTTCTAATGCCCCTTTTTACTATGGAGGAATCAAGTTTAACCGAAGTACATAAAAGAACTGTGATGTGTATATGCCTGCAGTATTATTTATACAGACACTTTTCAATACTTTCAGATGATGAATTTTAAAAAGAGCCTAAAAATAAGCCCAGAAAACATTAAAGTCTGGGTTAACCTAAACAACTTAAATGTTTTCAGTCTAATGGAAAATGACATGACAACCTAAACAGGTATATTAAGGGATTTGTGGAAAGAACAGTAACATAAGAAATGAGAAAAACAAAGAAGATGGCTAAAAATCAGCCAAAAAATCCATGAGGGAACAGAAAATCTCCAACAGGCATTCATCCATTCATTGGATCGACACATGTTTTACACCCAGCACTACAGAGATAAAGATATGACACACTGCCTTTTAGCATGTGGGATATTTAGTTCAACCATGGTGACCACTGCAAAAGGACTGGGAATGATGCTTACTACTAGAGCTAAAAATACAGATTATTTCGTTCCTTGAAATGATAGAAAAGATTATTTCTATCCTCAAAAATAAATAAAAGGAGTTCCCTGGCTTAAGGCTTTGGTGCTGGCGCTGTCAACGCTGTGGCCTGGGTTCGATTCCCAGCCAGGGAGCCACCCACACACTACAACAAACAAACAAACAAACAAATAAAAAGGGATCAGATGGATGTTCTTATGACCTATATTTAGCAGACAGTGGTACTATAAGGTAACCCAGAATTTGGAGATACAGAATAAGGTCAATTTCAATTATTAATAATAGTTTTAAAAAGGATGTGTTTAGGCATCTGCAGAAGCCACCTATTTACATAAGTAATACAGCAGACTCTGTTAACCAGAACTCAAACAACCGGTAAAATCTCAAGCAACTGGTTGCTTGAGATTTTGCCCGTTGGTTGCTTGAGTTCCGGTTAACAGACAGTGTACTTACATTTATCTGGCATTTACCCATCCCCATGGGTTCTGGTTAACTGAAAGTGTACTGTATATACCAGGAAACCATTACAATGAAGTACACCAGGAGGTCCTCGGTCTTTCATATACAAGGGCTTTCCAGAAAGTATCCAGCCGTGTAATATGAAAAATAGAGGCATTTATGGCTAGATTTTTTCCAGAAACTTCTCATATATTCTTTCTAGGCTTCTACTTCCTCTAAGCCCATGACTCCCATCCCTCATCTCATTACTCTGCAATCACAACTTCTCTTCTAAATTCCATACCTGTCTTTTCAACAGTCTCTTGGATGTTTCTATTGGCCACGGGCTCTGTGAACTGGAACTTGATAAACACCAAGCCACACAAAGCTAATGTATTAATCATTTACCCTCTGTAACATTTCAGTGCCAGAAAAGGAATCGGCTTTCTCAAGCAGCATTACACAGGACCATATACAAGCTTCACATGTTGAAATTTATACCTTCATCTTTTCTGTTGAGATGAATGCTACACCTGCATTTCTGCTATAAGACAAAGAGAGAGAAATACCTTCCCATGTGTTAATAATACATGTTTATATCAGAATCCAGGAGTGGCCTCAACTAGCAACTCATCTTTGCCTCTAATTACTGAAAAAGAAAGATTCAACAGTAATTACGATAGAGGCAAAAGCTTCTGTCTCTGGTAGGCAGCCTTCAAAATTCCATCAATTAACAATTAATTTTATGAAGTAATTGATGGAAATGTTTCTTGACAGTTTGATCATAAAGCCGGGTTATTCAGTGAGATATTACATAATAAGAGTACAAAGAATATTCTATGGTTATGGGAGATGATTTAATGCCTACCTTTCTGGTCTCTAGGTTTATAGGGCTTTACTGCTAGAGCAAATAAAAAGTTACTTTTGTGAGGAAAATCCAGGCTTCATCTGCAGAGACAACTCTTATACCTACTTCCTCTGATGTCCCCAAAAAGACTTTGGCTAGGTTTTCAATACCTACAGAGAGAAGCAACTGTCCTCTCTCCTTGCCTGTGTTTCAAAGTTTGGTACAGACTTAATTTCTTACCAATAGTATGTTCTATAGAACATTACATTGGGCTGAGGTCAAGCATGTGTAAGCAACATTGGGTTAAACTAAGCTAATCATGTTTCTTTACTTGTAGACTCAATGCAAATGCTAATTGCTCACAACTTTCTAATACAAGTATTTCCAAAGCTTATCTGTCCTTGGAGCCATTTTTCTTAAGCATATCTTACAAGTATTCTGCAGAATACATTTTGGGCAAGTGACCTTTATCCTTGGAGAACTGTCATAATATCTTTGGTCTTTAATGTTAAGCTTTCCACAATTATCAAAGGCCACTTGAGGTAGTCACATAAACTTTCCTTTGTTCTTTGCTATAAAAATATCGAAGAGGACACAATAAGTTTAACATTATTTAAGAGTCCAGGGTTCCTGAGTTTGAACACTTGCTAGCTATATGACGTATCCTTCATACACTGTTCCATGGAGTCTTTATTCTGTAAACAACCCTTCTTCATCGGGCTTTTGTGAGGATTAAATAAGGTCTTGCATGTACTCACAACAGTTCCTGCCTACAGCAAGCACTCAGATGACACCTATTTGTTTTTTTTTTGTTGTTGTTATTTAGAGCTAGAAAAACAATGGTGTTTTCTTAGGAAGTTGCATGATTTTTTCATGCAACATTAAGAGATGGACAAATCATTATGTTTCCTCTTATCCTCCTGGCTGCAGAGCAGATCAGACCAAATTTGAAGTTCAATGATATCAACTATGCTAATCCTTACTATGTTCACCAATTTACTATTTATACTGTGGGAATCTTATTGCTATCCAATGCCCCACCCATATCCTTTTTAGAAAGTGAATACTAACATTAATATAGGAAATTTCCACTTGAATGTCCTTGGGCAAATAGAACTCAGTATGCCCAATAGGTAAAATTCTTTTTCTCTATTCACTGTCGCTTGCAAATCACTAGTTTTTTCTGTGTGCACTATGTTGTGATTTTTATTTTATATGTTCATTTCCCAGCTCCTTAATTCCTTCTGTTCCCTTTTTGCCTGGCCTTATCCATTTAGTGTGACCTTCCCATTTCTCTATTCCTTCTTCACTTGCCTAAGATATCCTTAGATCAGAACCTGGCCATCGTGCAACCAACTTCCACCGTTATTCTACCAATCTCCATGGCTTCAGCTCCCTGCGTACAATTTTTTTCTCCATCTTTCCTTTCTCAAAACAACACCTTCACTGCCACTATGTTGTTCTGCACACCAGAAACTAATAAAAAAAATTTTTTTTTTCAAAAAAAACAAAACAAAACAAAACCCTTCACTGTTCAACTGATTATAGCAGGTCTGAGCGGACTTTTTTAGGGCAAGCGTTACTTCTCCAAGTGTCACTGTCCAATGTCTATTTATTGTACTATTCAGGTGGTCACCTCAAAATTGCTTGGTGGTCCACTGGTGGACCACGATCGATGTCTTGCCCAGCCCTGGCTTATGGGATAAAATCCAAATTCCCTAGTATATAACAAGCAAAGTCCTTTCAACAGTGGTCTCTGCCAACAATTCATGACTCTCTTATTCTCATTCTGTGCTCTGGCCATACATTGTTCCCTGTCACACTGGTCTGGAAAGCTCATTCTTTCCCCTCTCTCTCAGCTTGGAAACTCCTATTCAGTTTTATCATCAACACCCTTTGTGAAAGTTTCTCCAGTGTCTTACCTAGAATTAATCAGTCACATCTAGGACCCCAGAGCACTTGTAACACTGGGTCATAATTAGCTGTTTATATTGTAATACCTTTTATTAAAATAAAATTTGAGAGAGTTCCCTGGTGGTGTAGTGGCTAGGCTTTGGTGCTCTCAACGCCACGGCCTGGGTTCAATTCCCAGCCAGGGAACTACCCCCACACACACAAAAAATAAATTTTGAACTCCATGAGAGTGAAGACTCAAGGCTTATTCATTTTTGTAGTCCTGGCAGTTTGAAAAAACACATTAAGTATTTACTAGCTGCTGCATGGAATGGAATTATATCCTTAGGCCTGCAGCAAAGTCATGGCTACCATCAATTCTGGAGCAGGATGGTCTGGTCATGAAAGCCCAAAGAAGGATGAGGGTCTTCATGGAGGATCTAAAAAAGGAAATTGGACTGTCACAACTTCAGCTATTATTGAGCCTATTCTAAGGAGATGGTAGCTGTACCTGTACATTGTAAAATTTTTATCACTACAGGGGTACTTCCATTTTGGGGGAATATGAAACAGTCTTCATGACTATCCAATCTCCTAGGGAAAGATTCTTTGCTTACCTGACAACGACTTGATTTTTATTCTGATTTCCAAGATGTCTGATTCTAAGACACAGGGCCCTAGAATAGAACAACTGTAGTCTCTAAGAACCACATATTCCCCTTTTAAGAGATTTAGTATTTATAACTTAAACCCTATGCTGTGTCACAATAAAAAAGGTTTAAAGCAACATTAATAGATTTAATGTAACAAGACAGTTTCAAAGAAAGAGAATTAGGTTAAAGGGAGGTGTAAAATTGTCATTCTTGGTTATCTATCTATGAGCTTCCTTTCTAAAAATGCTCTGTAGCCCTTGGTTTTGGGGGCTTATATTGCCAAGTGACATGAAGGCCTAGTTTCACTAAATTTCTCAGATACTACTCTTTCGCGCAAACCAACTTAAAAAAATATATATAGACGAGCTATGGGAATTAGCAGTCTCTACTAATTACCAATGACAACTACTGAATATTTAACATTCATCCGGTTATCTTCTCCACCCCAATTCCTAACCCTAACTTCCTTATCTATTATGACATTGTCCTCAGAGGTGGCCCTTCTTCCATTCATGGCCATACCACCTCCTGTGTCCTTGTATCCTTAACCCCTATCCCTCCCACCTCCTCTGGGAAAATGCTCCTATCATTCCCAAGCTCTCTTTCCCTATTCTGGCATCTTCTAGTGTGAGAAAAATAATTACGGATCTTTGAGTAAAAAAAGAAGACTGGAGTGAACACAACACAGAATTTTGTGGAATAATCCCAGTGACCATAAATATGTTTGCAAATATTTGCCTATGCAGAGAGTATCTTTGAAAGAGTACACAAGAAACCAATAAAGGTGGTAGCTTCCAGAGCTGGGAATACTACAGCTAGGGCACAAAGTTGAAGACTTACTTTTCTCTACATCAAACTTGTCCAACCTGCAGCCCATGGGCCACATGCAGCTCAGGACAGCTTTGAATGCAGCCCAACACAAATTCATAAATTTTCTTAAAACATTACAGAAACTATGCATGGACCTTTTTAAAAAAAGCTCATCAGCTATCGTTAGTGTTAATGTATTTTATGTGTGGCACAAGTCAGTTCTTCTTCTTCCAATGTGGCCCAGGGAAACAAAATGGTTGGACACTCCTCTTCTACATGTTTTGAACCTCTCAAAATTTGCTATTACCTATTGAAAATAAAAGTAATTTCATAAACATTTTAGTGTTCACATTTTCCAGAGTTCTACCAAGCCCAGTGTTCTCCTGCTGCCACACAATCTCTGGGCAGAAAAATCCACTCTCACAGTTTCAACTACCACTTGTGAGCTGGTAACTCGTAGATCTTCTATTTTTGGCGCACATCTCCCATGCAGGCTTCAAAGTTCCATTTCTCACTGTCAGACATACATGTGAGTATGTCACTAGGGCCTTAAACCTCACCCATTCACCATCTTCCAGCTATATGACTCTGGAAGAACCTTTACAAACACTATAAATACTATAAATTTATATTAATATAGAATATAAATTAAAGAAGGGACCTGCTACTGCTCCTCCTGAACCATCAGTCTCAGTGGGCGACAACCATCATCGGACCATGCACTCACCAGAAATGGGACTCATTCCCTCCCTCCCCCCAGACCCACTGAAGCACCAGACAAACACTTCTGCCCCGCCCATGAAACAGCTCTCAAATTCAGCTTGTGTTTCCCATTTCTATTACCTTACTTTAGGACCTAATCTTCTCTTTCTTGGGCTTCCACGTAAACCTCCCATTTTGATTTCCTCCTATTAGTATTGTTCTTTACAAAGTCATCCTCCACACAGCTGCCCAGTGATGTATGTGTCAATCTACAGCATCTCTCCTGGCTTGTACTCTTGAGTGGTTCCCTGTACTAGATGAGGTGGCATCTAGTCAGCATGGCACCATGTCCTCCCAACCTGTCCATCCTCACTTCCTCCCATTTCTTGCCTTGTTACAAACAGTAGCACAACTGGTTATACTTTCCCAAACATTCTCTACTGCTCCTCCGTTTGGAATGCCCACTCCTGATGCCTTTCAGCTTGCCTCTTGGCTATCTTCTCACCATCACTGGAGACTCACACAAAGCATAAAGACATTCTGAGTCAGCAAAGACTGAAAACTACTAGCCCCGGGCCCAAAGTTATCATGTCATTTACAAAGTAAAGTGAAAATGATCGTGATTTCCAGTTAGTTTAATTCAGTGGCATAAGTAACTGATCTAAAATTTCTTTGAGTGTAACATTAATAGTCTTGCATAATCATTAGAGAAATGAAAGGAGCAAGAGAAAACTCAAATTTAGGCTGTAGAACATCTGGTCGCCCAACAAAAAGACATATGAAAGGTACTGAGTAGGTACTAAGAATTCAGTTTCCTGCTGTCATGTAACATCTACCAACAACTTTAATTAACTTTAGACTTCACAGTGAATAGGTTAGCATTTATCCTCCTCTTAAACTTGGGAATAATCTAACCAATTTGCTATGCAGGCAGCAGAATGACAATGCCATTCGGGCTCTCATAAAGGCTACCTTTTCACTGTTCTGGTCATACCTACAATTTCAGAGCAAGTGTTGGTTCATTCAGACAGTGCAGAGAAAAACACGTCGGAATTTGATTTAAGTCAGGAGATTGCAGGCTTTGATGTATGCAGGAAAAAAAAAGCAAACTTTGAGTTTCCAATGCTAAGGGAACACACAATGGGGTAAATTCTCAAATGGTGTCAACGAAATAAAGGTGAATCCGAATTATCTGTAGCATGACAGAGACATTATGCAGAACATTAAAGGCTGCATATGGCAATAGTCATCCAAATTTATGACAAACACTATCGAGAAAACTCAGGTTTTGCCTTAACTTTGTGGCAAAACACAATAATCAGAGAATGCTAGTGGGGAGACATACAAGGCCTGAAATTTGGAAAATAAATTTTCAACATTCTAAATTTATGACAAAGTAATGATTGGCACCAATCAAGGAAGTTTGAAAAAGAGAAGCATTTTGAAAAGCAAGTATAAGAAAAGCTCTCAAAAGGCTTTTCTCTATGAAATTGGGTTTAAAACATTTTTTTTTTTAGTCAAGAGTACATGCATGAGTGGTACAATGAAAATAAATTCAGCTTCATTTCAATTCCTTTATTCATTAATTTATTCTACAAATATTTATTGAATACAATATGTGATAACTGGGAGAAATATAATTCTATAGACAGACATAAGACACCCCTGAGATACTTCTAAATTAGCCATTTTCTGTTTTCCAAGGGGATTTGGGGGGGGGGGAGTTTCATGAATCAGAATAATTAACAGAATTCAATAACATATCTCGTCAGGAATGGGGATCCCCAAGCCTCTTTCTTTTGCTAACTGGCGTTTGGCGATGTTACAGCTACAGAAAAAGGGAACACAAAACACACATAGATATAGTAAGCACACGTCCAAAGAGCATGGGGCCACCTCAATTCTAAATAGCCTTTCTCATTTTCTCTGAAAGTATGCTTGTATTTGTCTGATTGTGTAGCCCATCTGACTTGGGAAATAGAGCCAGCTTGGCAGGCACTGAAAGAGGGCATCTAATGACCTCCTGGGCTCTCTCAGAGGAAAGGCAGGAAATGGTGAATTGCAGGCTCCTCAAAGCAACACTGAATTCAAAGATCATGAAGGCTAAGCTATGGCTCTGAAGTAACTGGAGCAGAAGTGCAACAGGAGGGGACAGAACAAAGGACATTGGACAGGCTATTTTCAGGAGGGGAGCTCTATATAGACATTTCTTTGCGATTTGGTAGGAAGTGAAAATGGGACCAGGTGGAGGGAGAAAGAAGGAAGGTCATCCTGACCTTTACTTGAAGGTCAAGATAACTTACAGAAACCAACACCAGAGTCTTCATTTAGGAGCTCTCAACAACCTTGGTGTAATGTCTTTTTCTTTCTTTCAGAGAAGAAACCATCCTATTCTTGGCAAATGGTCTTGGATACCTTTCAGGGTCAAGTGGCTATCACTGTACCAGGAGGAGATGAACTGGTTTAAGCATGTCTAAGTCCTTAAAAACATTCCCTAAGATTAAGGTGCATTCCAGGGAATATGCCACAATTCTATAGAAATGGCATTTACACAGAATGACCCTTTCTTATTCTCTGGTATAAGGTAGAGTGGGCTATTTTGAGTCAGAAAATCGGGGTTGGAACTGGGTTTCTGCCACTGGGTGGTTGTGAAATGGGTCAAACCATTTGAACCGCTCTGAAGACCTGTATTTTGCCATATACCTTCTTTACAGGACTCTCAGGAAGATTAAACGACCCCAAAATACATGAAAGTGCTCTGAAAATAATTGTTACATATAAATAAATGATAGTTATGAGTGCTCTTTACCAATACTCTTTGGCTTGGTTTCCATGGTGTGGGAGGAAAGTATGCTAACAGCAAGCAAGACAGACTATCTTGACTAATGAAATAAAGATTATTTATTACACAATGGCAACAATCATATAGTATCATACTCCTGGGTAACATCTAATTCTACTTACTTGTGTGATGCCAATCCCAAAGTTTTCTCCCTATTTGAATTTGACCCCCAAGATAATGAAAGATTTAATAAATGGATACTAATGATGATCCTCCACAAAGTAGAAGAAAATGTTTTATCTACCATGGTCTTCCCTGCCAACTGGTCTTACAAACAAAGCCAAAAAATAATGTTACCATTACAACCGACAAAAATATTATTACCTCCTTGATGGTACTCATGTGACATCCTTGCTGTACTCTTAAGTTTTTACCAAACAGTTCCTGACTACCCACTCGTCACACTGTGCTAGGTACTACAGGGGACAATTAGGACACAGTCCTTTCCCCAAAGGCATTCACCATCATGTTAGAGGGAGGCATTGGGAAAAACTGATAAAAAGGCAAACTGTCAGAGTGTTCTCTGAGAAAGGTCTAAAGTATTCTGAAAACACGGACAAGACAGATTCCTTCAAAATGTAGAGATCTAACAGGTTTCTGGGAGGAAAATTATTTTGAGCAAGGTCATGGAGGATGAGCAGAACTCCTTCATCAACTATGGCAATGAAGGGAATGGGGCTTAGTAGCTGAGCTGAGAGGTAAGCTTGAGCTTGACCCAGAACGTAGCAGGATGCATTCAGAAATGGTAGCTACAACAGCAGGGCCAGAAGGCAAGGTAGAAAAGAAGATGAGGTTGTAAAAGCAGGTCAGGAGAAAATTATGGAAGGTGTTAAATGCCCAGTTGAGAAGCAGGAATCCAATGATGGAAGAATGCCATGATGGGTCTTGGTTTTGGAAAGAGGTACAACTAGAGTCAGCATGGAGGATTTAGTGGAGCGGTGGGGAAGAGACTAAAGCGAAGCTGACCAAATAAGGAGCTCTGGCCATAGGTCAGGGGTATTAAGAGCCAGAAAGAGGGAAGTGGCAGCAAAAAGCCCTGGATGAATGACAGTTTGCTTTTTCATCTTGAGATGACATTCCCCTGAGGGGATTTGTTCTCAGGTACACTGTGTTGCCTAGATTAAGAAGTCTTGGTGCCTTGGGCTAAACCAAAGAGATGAAAGTCCTCAAGTTCCACAGATTTGAGCAACTGTTCCTTTAAAGACTTGCCTGGTGGCATTTGTCTAAAGAAGGCATGCTGAATTAGGAGTTATCACTTGCAGAAGCCTGTCTTAACTTTGGGACCTATGATGTAATAACTGTAATACAAAAGTAAAAGTCCAGTGATTTGCATTATCCTGACACTGCGTAATATTCCAGAAGTTTCTATCCTTGTCCTCTCTGCAGTTATTTCCTTTCGGCTTTTACTTCTACAATTTCTACTATTTTTATGTGAACATCATTTTCAGGTGATAATTGACAACTGAAATCATCTCACTAACCTGCTACCATGGTGAGCATAAATGATAGCTACATTTGATGAGGAAAATAAGATGAACTAATTCATTCCCAAGTATGACCAAGCCAATGAACCTACTTTCTTAAACGCTTTGAGACAGATAGTATGGCCAAATACATGTACAAATTGTGTAATCATAAAATTAAATGACCTGCTTTGCTCTTACATTCTCCTCTCAAATAGAAAATCAATGCCTCTGCAACACATGCAACAAATCAAAAACCACCACTGGCATTAATTCTTTTCACACCTACTATATGAGTTCTTAATTATACTATTGCATTCATGTTCTTCTTTCAGATAACGGAAGAAAAAAAAAAAGAATCTGTAAACGGAGCTAAACAGATTATTGGAGAAAACAATTAGACATAGAACGACTCTAAGTGAAGATTCCTGGCACTTTCTCTGTGTGCAACTGTATGCACTCTGCATACCAATGACAAAGCTAGAAAGAAAACTCACCTGTTTTCTTCCTCAAGATCTGCTAGGATTCTCTCTAGCTCCCCTCTTTCCTCACTCTCTAAGGAAATCAAGATCTGGGCAGGACTACGAGGCTGGCTCAAGGGGGAGTCCTGGTTCAAACTTTGGCAGTAATGCTGGATTAACAAATGTTCATCATCTCTGGAAAATAAAATCAAAGGTTTTGGTTTTTTCCCCCTTATTTGTTATTTTTTTTGGGGGGAGGTCAGGGACTCGGGTGTGTATTTAAATATAGAAACATTTATTTGCTCTTAACAATTAATTAGACCCTCTCTCCTGTTTCTAAAGACATTCTGATATTGTTGAGGATGTGGTCTACCATCCTACTGGTGTAGTCAAGTGTTTCTGGCCCTAATTTTCAATTGAATTTCATTGGCCTATTTACATGGGTAAATGGATGGCAGAGTTACAGAAATATTAGGATTCTATGTGGACATTTTACCAATAGTTAATAAATATTAAAAGACATAATAATGGCTATATAATGCTTTTGGTACCAAGCCTGTCAAGATAATCATCTGCTCACTAACCCGCACTATTGCCGATACTGACTAGGAAAAAAAAACCCACAGGCCTTAAACTAACAGAGTAAATATTGTGTTAAGTGGAAGGCAACATAACCAAAAAGTGTTGCTTTTGGTTAAGACAGGTTGGACTTATACAACAAGCCCCAGAGGCGGGAGGGTAACAGTAATGAAACTGCAGACAAATGATTGTTTCATTCAATTACTATCTAGACAGAAAAACAAAAATTCGAAGAAAAAAGTCATTAAGGTGACTAAAAGAACACTGAACAACTCATTCTTTAGAGCAGCTTTTAAGGATGAATCTTGGGGAACATAGAGGCAAAAAAGGCTTATATTTTGGGAGGCAGCCGTAATCTTTCATTGAACCTAGGAACTCTCTACGACACAGGAGAAATTATTTCCCAAATGTGTTTCTCCTAGCTCTTGAAAAGCCTGTATTAACTCTAAGTTGTAAGAGCTTCGTGGGTGGGGGTGGGGGTAGGGAGAGGAGAACGTCACTCTGTTCTTAAGGAGAAGCTAAAGCTGTGTTTGGCTAAATACCATTAAGATGATAGATTAATAATATTCCCCTCTCCACACTCAATTTCCTTTCCTCATCTCCATGTCTTCCAAGTTGAAAAAAAAATTCTGTTATTTAGGAAAATGATTTGGGTCGGTTAAGCCAGGTAGTTGGTTGAGAAGTTAAAAGTCGACTAAAACTAATCGCTTGGGTGTTAAAAACAAACATTTAAGTGGAGTTGACCAATCCTCCAAACCACTTCCCTAGACCTGTCCCTAAAATATCATGATTTTACCATTCAACATTGAGTCAGAATGAATTTTATGTCCTCAGAATGAGCTAAAGCTAAATTTCATTTAAAAGTCAAATAAAAGCAGTTTTTACCACCTATCTAATTTATTACCCCTCTTCCCAAATTCTGAAATTTTATTGCTAGAACTTCCCATGTTTCATTACAACAGGGCTATAATTAAACTTCTCTAACTGTTCTCTTAGGCAGTCAATGAATGGCAGCCATGATTCTACAGCTACAACTTGAATTAAGTAGAATGTGCTAGAGCTACTAATATTAAAATCAGTGACCCAAAGAAGCAAATCATTCAGGTTGTTCACATTTGATTGATTCTTTGGTCACATATTTTCTTGTCAAATTATATTATATGTTAATACCATTAATACTTTTCCCTGTGGCTAACAAAGAGGATGTGCCACAGTGATCTTTGGGAAAAAGGTTTTTTTTTGTTTGTTTGTTTTAACTTAACTATGTCATATATGAATGGCTGAGTGTTGACTTGATTTCTTTATTATTACCTTAATCACCTTTTTATGTGAGATGAGCTGATTTATTCCCAGGTCTTCAATAACCAGTTATTTACTAATGTCACTTTGATACTATTTCCCTAAGCCTAACCCTTCTTAAGGTAGTTTTCTCATGTGAGTTATAAGTTTGGGTTGCCATATCAACTGTATATGATAGATTTACCATTCTTCCCTTTGCCTAGATTTTCCAGGACAAGGTAGTAAGACATCTGTAAGTCATCAAACTAAAAATCTCACTGTAGTTTGATTAGATTTCTTCTAAAATACCTATTCAGTTAGCAGACTCTTCTTTTATATTAGCTTCTTAATCTGCTCCCTTCACCTCAGGCCTTTGGTTCATGGCAATACTCTTCTGTGCTCCTTATTGTGACAACTTCTCCTACTCTATCATAAAGCTGTCCCCCTGTCAGAGCTGTGTTCTCTGCCACTTTTAACCTCCCTCTCTCTCCCTCCTTAAGTTTGACAGGCCTGGCTCATCATCCCACTAAAAACCTATGACCTGAATTTGTACTCCGTCTTCTGAAACCCTTGGCAAGACTGCCTCACTTTATTTAGCTTGTAAAGATGCTAAGTCACAAAAATCTACTTTGGTTCTCTGAGGAAACATGCCCAACCAACCTACCACATGTGAATACCACTGCAACTGTACCAAGATTATATCTCCACTCCGCACGAATGGAGAAACTACTACTTGACCATCACTTTAAAATTAGTATCTAACCCCTTTAAATATCTGCCAGTTATATTAAGCATTTAATATAACTTAAGTATTTAGGACTCTGTAATGTATGATAACATGGTATTAAATACGAGTAAGGCAAACTGTGTTTCCTACTTTGGAATACCAATAATGCCACAATTTGGATGAGCTCATTCCATGCCTGGTTAAGACTTAAAGCGAAAAAAAAAAAGTAAATGAATGGCTTCTTGAAAGATCAAATGCATATAATGCTAATTCCTATCTTCTGTGCTACTCTACCTCTAAATCCCTCAAAGCAATTTCATCTTCAGGAACATTTTGTAAAAAGAGACGGGATACTTACATGCTCTCATTAGGAGAGATGCTATCATTTAGATAAGATCCATTGCTGTTTTCCATTTCTGCTAGCCTGATAAAAAACGTAAAAGCTCATTAAAAGTTATGTGACTTCTTAGACTCTATTCAAGACCTAATCGAACATTCCTGAAAACTAAAGGATAAATCATGTCAAGAGGAGAAAGGAATTCTTCAAATTAGAGGATGTGTGCGTTGGCCTAACCATTAGAGGCAGTGAGTGGTAGACCACAGATAGTTAGTAGCTTTACATTTATGTTATAAATGGTAAGAAAAGTTGTATTTTTTTGTTTTTCTTTGTTTTTTCTTCACAGATGGATCTTCCTTTCACTGAGAATAGGCCTTTGTTTTCACAAGAAAAGCTCCCCTCATAATAGATACACTCTGTACCTTACACTACCCCTTGTTTTTTAAGACCATTAAAACTTTCCACCGACGACAGACGTATATGGCTAGTTAATGCTTTCCACAGTTGATAAACACGTTCAGCAGTGAGAATATTGATAAAGGATGGGTTCCAAGTAAGTGCTCTAAACATTCCACTACCAATTTTTGCCTTTGAAAAACCTCTTTCACCTCAGGCAATAATAGTCTGTTTACAACTGAAAATAAAAAAAGTTAACCAAACTCTTACGGATTTATTTAACAAGCATTTACCATTAGCGATTCAGTTTTTAGGTAAAAAAATTATCTCAAACACAAAGAAGGCAAGACAGAAAAGGTCCAAGGATTAGGAAAATCAATTATCCTCTTCTTTACAGCATATTACGTAAAATAAACACACAAATAAAAAGCCAACACTTTCATATTGTCTACATTAGTAAGTATCATTTCTTCACGTATGTATGTCTGGTCTAGCAGTTTTCTAAGAAGGTTATACAATTTCTAAGCCAACTTATTAAACGTGCTCAGTAGTACAAAACATAAAGCTATCAGAAATGTTTAAAGGCCGGGGTGAGGGGAGATTATTCTGGGCTAATGATCTTATCAGTGTCCAAATCAACATGCAGTGGAATGGCATGCACGTTAGAGGGCAAGTTAATTAGTAGAAATCAGACAAGATTGGAAAAAAAAAAAGATTTGTTTAGGTTAGCTTTCCTTGGTTAGTTACTTTAATCAATATTTGCCTGGCATTCAACTAGTCTCATACCTGCTAGCATAATGCTCAATGCGTGAATGAGTATCATCGTGTGAAAGCTGAGGGGACGAGGCAGGCCTATAAGGCAGAAAATGTGATTAGTCATAGATACCATCCATTAATGGAGAAAAAAACCCCACCACACAGTTATGTTATATACATGGCCTAGAATGCTTTTATTCTAACTCTATGGATAATGTACACATTTAGTTGTTCCTATACTGTAGCTACATCATCCAGTATTTTAAATCCAAGTTTGAGAGATGATTTCTCATACTTCTGCTTTTATCAAAAACCCTAAAGAGAGATTAAGAACTTCTGCAGAAAGTTTCAATTACAGAAAAGGTTAAGGGAGACAATCTCTACATGACACCTTGTCCTCTTACCTTGTAAGGTCTCATAGCCTATGGTTCTGAAATTGTTTGAGCACTGTGTGGTTTAAAGCTTTCAACTGTACTATTTATTAGATCCCTTCTTATTGAATGGAAACTGTATGTTTGCCTAAGACATTCACAGTCAGCAATTTTAGTTCCAAAGAGGACACTCCAGTTCATGACTTTTTAAGATTCCACTTATCAAGATGTCTTTGTCTGTGGAATTTTGTAAAGAAGAACTATATCTACCAATTTAGTAGCAGGACTATATCCCTACTTCACAGACAAAAACTGAATGACCCAAAATTATATTGTAAAGTTTGTTTTTTAAAAGAATGACTAAATTCAATAGAATGTCACACTATCTGAAATATTTCTTATTAGCGATACTGTATGCTAATATATAGAGGGGAAAACAAGAGGGAAAATTAATTAGCATGAATAGTCGCTATACTTTTTGGGTACAAAAACCTGTTGTTTTTTTAAGCTCCACGGACTAGAAGTTTGGTAGGGTTAACGTTTTTTTCACCCTTTCATATCTGATCTATTAATTATCCTTACAGTTGTTATAGTATCTTTGGATTAACCTTAGGGGGAAAAATGCATCTGTTTTGAAAACCAGTGTGGGCTTGTAATTTTTTGTTTTAATTGGAATAGGACAAAAGATCTCTTCCATTTCTGCCTGGACACAGAAAGTCCTTATGTAAAGGCATGAATACAAAGTCTACAGCAATCTACTTAGCGAGGACTGGCTTAGTCAAATGTCCAATCAGCATTCAAGGACTTGCTAGGAACACTAAGAAGATGTTCGTTTTCCTTATATTAAAACAACAAACAAACATGTAGCCACCTAGGCTTACACAGGAAATGTGCTAGAAATCTCTATTACTTAAAGAAGACACAGTCATAAGATGATTACAACACAATGCAGCAAATAACTAGGGGACCGAAGTCTTCCCTGAGAGATAAATGTGTCATTTATGAAATCAATGTTGTTTTGGTCAAGAGTCACCATAGTCAAATTCTGAATATATTACAAAGACCTTTAAACAATCATGAGGAAACAAGAGGATGACTACCCAATTTACTAGGCAGCTCCAAAGATTTCCATGTGAATCTTCACTACAGTTTTGGAGAGTCTATCTTCTAATTTCTTAGAACCCCGGAGCGGCCCATTATTAGAAAAATGCTAAGGTTGGTTTTGAGATATTCACTGCAAGTAAAGATAATTTAGTACTTTAATTATTTGGTTTATAAGCCCTGTCTTCTGGAACACAGCAATGTTTCAATTATATTCTTCTTATAAACTAAAAGCCCACCATCAAAAAAATATTAATTTTTCCCTTATAATAGCTGCTACCCTGGTAGCATATAGAAGAAAGAAAACCTGAGATCTTGGAGCATAACTACACCAAGAAAACTAGACATGTAATCCAAAGCACTTTAATAAAATTTCATACAGAAATCTTATGCAGAGCTTTCTTTCATTCTTAGCCTTAAGGATAATTCCATGTTATTTTTCTTATTAATGCACATAGCAACTAATGCAGCATGCATAAGCACAAAAACTCATAATAACCAGAGATGTGAAAAAAAATATACACTAAAGGAGGTACTTATTAAACCAGAAAATGATCCAAAAGGGAGCACTGGTCAGAGAAGAGTCATTTAGAAACCAAGAAATAGTTAAAGCACAAAACCACTTAGTCCAGAAACAAAACGAAATTCAAGGCTTTCTAAAACACTTTCTGAAGGGAAGAATACTCTTCTCTCTTCCCATTCCCTAAATATAAAACAATAGAACCAGAAGGATTATTTCTATTATCATTAATGGCCAATTCCAATCCACCCATCACCACCTTCTCTTCTGTGAAAACTGCGCTAATAAGTTTTCATCCATTTAGGTTTCAAAGCAGAAGAACTCAAGGAATATTGCTTGATTGTCTCGTTTGCGGACAAACAACATAAAAGGTTTACAAGTATGCTAGATTTAGTTTCAAATAGCATGACAAATGTGGGTATTAAAGATTTTGTCTAATGAAAAATAAAAGATCTGTATCTCAGTGAACTTTCGAATGCTGTGATCCATATTAAATGGATTAAATGCTGTCATCATCATAGGATTTGTTAACAGACAGAATTCTTGCAAAATAACACCTTAGGATCTGGTTTTTCTGTCTGAATAGGAGAGCTTTGCAATGTATTTTATAAATTATATAATTCTATGAGTGAAAGCTTTAATAAAATTATTGATATTAAAGAAAAAATGGATTTAGTCCGCTGGGTTTTTCTTCTCTAAAATTAGAACTTTCCACTATTTCTGAATAATCTAGTAAACTTTTTCTAAGATGACAAAATGGGGGTACATTTCAGTTGTTAGAGAAGATATTTTAATAAAGGATGCTATTAATTTTAAGGTTCTTCAATGTTTAAGACAAACGTCCTCTACTTAAAATCAGTTAAACTGATAGTCATGATTTTTTTCTCATGAGCATATGTATGAAATAAACCTTTTCTTCTTCTTTTCCTTCAAGGAATTGTTAGTTATTCCTTGCTTTTTGTGCTATCTCTATCTGTGCATTTTTAAAAACTATTCTTTAGCATATTTATGTTTTGGATTTTTTAATTGGTTAAAACCCCAGAGTAAATTCATTTATTCACCAGGATCCAATCAAACTGAGGATTTCAGTATATCAATTTTTTAAAAGCTTTTCATTTATGAAAGGGTCTAACTTCTATAAACAAATAGAGTACTTGGGTTAGGAGAAACGATTACCTATAACAAAAAACATAACTGAATCTAAATAACTCCTCAAGTTGTTTAAGCATGATGATTAAAGAAATTAGGTAGTTCACTGCTTTATAGTACCTATATCTCAAAATTAAAGGGAATATACAATAATGTAGCTTAAAAAAAGATGCTTTACATTTCCTTTAGGTCAATAGAGACTTAAAATGAACCTCAATTAATCATTTGCATTTATCACTACAGGATTAAAAAAAAAGGATCTACTTAAAATTTAATTACTTGGTGGAACAATAAAAAAAGACCCAATAAGAATAAACTGAATTCTTACATAAGCCTTTCTTCCAAACTGGTCATTGACCCCTTAGATATAAGAGAGTTGTCTGACTTTAAATATGTATTTTAATGAAGTACATTTTGAAATACCAAAAATGTTATAAAAACTCCACACAATGACTTTAAAACATGCACACTTCGTTTGCTAATATATAAGTGACAGATCGCCAAAATGAGTTTTCTAATGTCATAAGCTCTGAGATAAATCAATTATCAGTTGGTATTTAATATTAGTATTATTAATACACACCAATGGTAATAACAAAGACTACAGTACACTTTCTTTCCAGTGTAAACGTATAACTGCTTACGAGTTTGGAGAGGAGAACAAAGTGAGTTTAGTTCAAAAAGGAGCTTAGGTATATAAAGATTAGTCAGATAGATAGCATGGCATTACCTGATAAAAAGTCCACATACCTCATGGCAATTATTCAGCCAAATTCAACATCATACTATAGAACAACTCCTGCTGATAGTTAAGGGTCCACTCACTTACAGCAAGCCCTAAAGAGTCAATCATCATCCTTTTGAAGGTCCTATGGCACTGAATCTCGAGAACAGGATGTTATGTAATCAGAAAGTGCTTCCCTGCTTTATAACTGAAGGATGTATAAACATGTCCCACAGGAATAAGCTGACAAGCCACTAATTTATTTGATGCTAATTTGAACTCAAGGCCAGGATTTCTGCAGGTTCAAATTTGATCAGATGGGGACCTCAAAACCTCACTGTGAGCCTCCCGATCGGTATGTTAGATGGCTCTCTCAACATCTTAACAGGGGAAGAAAAAACTTGACGTGAAAGAAGGGAAATTAATATGTCTTTCAAATGAAACAAATAAACCAAAGAAAAACTGTAAAAATCAGCAAGCGAATGTGTTGGTGGCAGCAGCACCCTGCAGCAGAAGTACTCACGCAGCATCTACCGGCCAAAAGTTGATCAGAGTAACAGGACTGCAAAACAAAAAAATGAGGTGGTGAAGAGACACAGGCAAACACAGCTGCAAAAAAAAAATTATTCAAAGGTCAAAATAAATAAAATCCAACCAATTAAGTATGAATCATGGAAAGCAATAGCCAAACAAAAGTGAATTAAAAGCAAAACCAACAGTGGTGTGATTGCCACCAGAGTTAATGGGGGAAAAAAAAGAGAAGGTTTGAAAGAGGTGAAGACATCATCAGTTTGATCACGGGAATCATTGCCACTTACTGTGAAGTAATCTCCTGTGACTATTTTCTTTCAAGTAGAAAAAAAAAGTATCTAGGTATGATCACACAATCAGATCCAAAAAAGACACACATCTACTGATTTGCGAGGGAGGGAAATCAAAATGAAATATTGAAATCACTCATTTGTAAACAGTCCCATATTTCTTAAAAGCCTTGTAAGATCATTAGCGGTTGTCATGCGGTGTTTTCCTTGTGAGGTCAAGTTTAACTTTTGGCAAAGGTAATTAATTGTCCTGGGACAATTGACAAGGGAAAATGGCGATTAAATATTAGCTTGTTTTGCCCCTTTCCACTACAGTCAAGCTAGAGAAAGAAATAGGAGAGACTGTTTGCATTTGGGAGTGAAGGAAGGTAGTCAGCTGAAAGTAGCTCGAACATACGTCACATGAGAGTCTGTTTAACTTTCACCAGTACTCACGTTTCCATGTTGTCCCCCTCTAAGACAGTCTGTACTGGCAAGTAGCCCATTCGGGGATGCTTCGCAAAATACCTTTTGGTTCGAAATTTGTTTTTTAGTACCTTGGCAAAGTCACGAACATCTTCTCCTGATGTAGTCTGAAAGGGAAATGGTGCCGAGATCAGACTGGGGAGCGTATGACCCCAAGACACGAGGAACTCCTTTTGTAATTTCAGAGACAGTGGGCGTGGAGAGCAAAGGATTTGGAATTATGCAGAATCGGGGTTTTGAAACCAGGCCTGGCATTCACTAGTGGGGTTAACTTGGATGAGTGAGTTATTTGCCTTTCCAAGGGTCAGCTGATCCATGACAAGCCTGTCTAACCCACGGCCCATGGGCTGATGTGGCCCATCACAAATTCGTAAATTTTCTTAAAACATTATGAAATTTTTTTGTGACCTCTTTTTTAGCTCAGCAGCTATCGTTAGTGTTAGTGTATTTCACGTGTGGCCTAAGACAATTTTTCTTCTTCCAATGTGGCCCAGAGAAGCCAAAAGTTGGACACCCCTGATCTCTGAAATGTGGGCAATCGTACCTCAAGAAGTGGTTACAATGAATAAACAAAGTATCTCCACTACTAGGCTACTCAAAAAATGGTAGTTTATGGAAGTCTTAAAGTTGAAAAGTTAATCTTTAGTTTTGCCACACTGTATGGTGTTTTACAGATTGTTTTATCCACACAGGCACCATGTTTCACTTACTAAATACCCTTCTATTGACAGCATGGTTCATTCCCCATCACTGAATACCTTTGCAAAGGGAATCAAGGCAAGAAAGACGATGAAAAAACCAGGAGGATCACTTCAAAGATGGGAGAGAGGGATTCCCGAAAGCAGAGCTGCTCACACTTGGATGTGTATGGGAACCACCTGCAGATCTTGGTAAAATGCAGGTTTGGATTTAGAAAGTCAGGGGTAGGGGCCTGAGCTTCTCCATTTCTCAGAAGCTCCCAGGTACTGCCTGTGCTGCTGGCAGAGAGACCATACTTTGGATAGCAAGCAGTGCTTAAGGAACATAAGATTCACACCCAGGTGTGTTGTGGCCACCAGGTCTATGCCCTTTCCATTGCACCAGTGCTTTTTCCCAAAACATCTTGGGAGCGGACTCCTCTCCTTAATTCTAGAACCTTGGGCAAATTACTTAATCTCAGGACCTCTGAGTCCTCGTCTGTAAAAAGGGGATAAAACATAATACCTACTTCACAGGAGTTTAAATGCCCAGCGTTTAGTTGCCAAGTGTTAGTATATAAAACAGAAAAAAGATGAGCAAAAGATTGAAAGGGATGGATTATAAATTTTGGGCAACGTACATTACACCCCTATACCCAACATGCCCCATGGCCACAAAACCTTTCCATACAACCACTAGAGCTGTGCAAAAGAAATGTGAAAAGTCTTCCCTACGACCAATGCAAATGGAAGAACCACCTACTTATTCATTCAAAAATATTTGCTGAGTGCCTGCAGTGATCCACGTGTGCCAGGTAATGCCCTACACACTAGGGATAGATAAGTCCAGTGCCTACAATTTGGAGCCACTTGAACTGGGGACCAGCTGGGGAACAGAGACATCACAGCATTGCACACGATCTGCAATAACGTCCCAAACTTCTTCCAGGTGAATTAACTCATGTCCAACAGGCATCTGACTTACCGGAGTGCAATATTCCACCATGGGATAATGCATCTTATGGCCTTTCGCAACTCGACCAGAAAAGAAGCAACTTTGGCAGATGTCATAATTAAAGTGTTTTAGACTCCTGTACCTGGTAAAAGACAAAAAACAAACACATCTGTACTTCCTCAAATCAAATTCCCAAAGAACACTCTTTCATAAACTTCCTTCCACACTGTCTTAATTCTAGAAACAGACTGCAATGTTCATTAATCCTATTGGGTTAAGTAATTAACTTCCTACCTCCCGATTTCTCTGATGCTTCTCCTACGGTATCAAAACATTGTGGCAGAAAGGTTATCCTATAAACATTTGGAAAGAAGGAAGAAAAACTCAGCTTCTATTTAAACTCCACTAGGAACTCCTTCGGATTAAGGAAGAAGATACTGTCAAGCTTCTAGTGTCATGAAGACTGAATACTGGAATTTGAAAGAACTTCAGGAGACATAGACTGGTGTACTGTAGGCCCCCCTCCCTATCATGAGGGCAATTATTTTAAAAAAATATAAAGATAAAGCAATTTCATGAGACAAAAGACAATTAAACAAGAACTCTCAATGAAAACAAACCTTGCTTTAAGTAGATCTTCTGACATGATTCATCTTGTTGATCTCTTTTACCTCTCTTCAGAAATCCCTCACCACATTACCCCTAAATAATAACTGAAGCCCCAAGAAAGCACCGGAGTTGGATTAGATGAAAACATTTATAATCTGTGAGTATTAGATGGTATATTTCCTTCTGTTCACAGAATACCGTATTCTTTGTTTCCTACTCTCTCTGCCTTTTGCTTTTTCAGACACGAATCTTAGTCAATTCAAATAAACATAATCCTTGTGTGACCTATGGGGATGTGGGGGAAAAAAGCTATCTTTTATTTAGATCCCAACCATCTTTGCAGGGTGAGGAGGGGAGGAAAGAGAAGTGCTGATTCCTAAAATAATCTAATTTGATAAGGGCAAAAGCAGTGAATGCGGAAATGCTCTTAGGTCCTCCAAAGCATTCTCCTCTCTTATTTTATAAAAATTTCCCTGGTACACTAAATTTACTAGTGAGGGAAGCTGAGTAGATGACCTTTGCAAGCACTGCCTACTCAGTGTTGTCTAGGGAAGCTCTGGAAATTTCTAAAGGTTTTTGTAAAACCTCTTTGTAAACAGCATAAAGTATAGGACAGGGACACACAGATGGTACAAAGTGGTTATCAGGCAACAAAGTATTAAAACAAGTCCAAGCATAACCAGGAAGAGTATTTACTTAGCTGCTGAATGAATTCTGAACAAGCACAGACTATGTAGCTACTTCACAACTTTATGGCTTACTCATCGAGACCTTGATGTTGATCCAGATATTTAAATACATCATCATTTCAGAATTTGGATTTGGGATTATTGTGCAGTAAGATGAACTCATTTAAAAATATCCTGTCTCCACAAACAGGTCAACAAGACTGAAGATTTAAGAGCCAATTGTTTTCTATGACGGTTTAAGAATATCAGATTAATAACCTGCTATGTTCTCTGTCTTTCACTTTTAAATTTGTAAGGAACATTTTCTTTTTTTAGCTGCCTTGTGAATCTTTCATTTACTTGCATACTTTATAATCCCTTAGAAGTTTATTAGGAGACTATGTGGAAAGAACATAATCAGAGTCATAAAGAAGTAAGTTCTAGCTTGCTTAAAACAATTCCTATTATGTTGGGGGGAAAAACAGTGGTGTGAAGTGAATAAGAAACTGAGCTACCACGATGGGTCTCCCAATATAGAATCATCTCTTAGTTGTACAATTGATTCTTGGGGAGTTTCTATAAGCAGAAAAGATAGTGGAAAATAAAAGAGAAAATGTTTGAAATGTTTTGGTTCCAGGAAGGAGGATGGACAGTTTTTGTCTGCATACCACTGAAGGACAACTATCTCAGTGGAGACAGGCCATCAGTCAGTCCTGTCTACCCAAGAAGTGGCGCTGAAGAGTGAAGGTGACAAGGGACACCTGCCTAATGAGTGAGATACACCAAAATAACCTAGTGATCAGGGAATTGACAGGAGCTACGGATGTTCCAGGCTGATCACCTCCTCTCCCGCTTTAAGGAGGAACAAACTACCAGCCAGCAGCCCAGGAGGTAACAGATCAAGTCATAAAAGGGAGAAAAATGGTAACAAAAAAATTGACATGTGTTTGGGTCCTAATACCTGAACCCGATGATGGGACACTCCTTGCAGATGTTACACTTGGCCTGATGCTTGGCAGTTTCTGCAGCAGCCACTCTGTGCAGGACAGGCAGCCACACCATGGACTGGGGTTCCAGTCTCATCCAGTCCAGGAAGAGGGCAGCTTCAATCTCGGGCTTATTATTCGCCTGCAAAAACAGGAGGGAGAGCGAAGGGGGAGGGTGAAGAATGTGCAAAAGAGAAAGTAAGAGAGCAAAGGAGGCATATGTCAGTTCAGGTGATACGTTAAAAATAAGAAGGAAATAAAAAACAGCTGCACAGTGTAGCCTGTTTCTGCAAAATGTCCTCCTAACATTCACATGAGCTGCCTACCCCCTATGGCTTTGGTAAACTGCCATTACTACATTTGGCTCCTAGGTGACAAGAAAACCAAACCAAACAAACCAACAGAAAGCACAATACACACCTGAGTGAGACTATATTTAGCTTCTGTTTTTGAACAGATATATGAGTTAGCCAGAAGTAAGATGCAAGTGATTATTGACAAAATTTCAAAGGAGGAGAAAAAAAAAATCCCAGGAACTATTGATTCCTTTATTTTTCCTAAAGAATCTATTTCTCAGTGTGTGATAGAATAATAATGAAGAGGCCTTCAAATTCACCTGGTCCCAAAGCTTCGTTTTACAGAAAACTGAGATGCAGATGAGAGTGTTTCAAAGGCCATGCAACTTAACTGATGACAGAAGGACACTTGAATCTAAACCTCCATGTCTAGTGTTGTTTTCATGGTGACCTCTTGCTTCTTTGCCTACCTGTCCATCTGTCTCTCTCTCTCTCTCTCTCTCAAAGTCTAAATTTTTTTTTAATTCATTTTTATTGTTAGACTTATTGGGGTGACATCTGTTAGCAAGGATTACATAGGTTTCAGGCTTACAGTTCTACAGTGCATTGTCAACTTGATGTATAATAAGTTCACCACCTAATGTGACTTCTCTTTCCATCACCTTATATTTAGCTTCCCCGCCTCCTCTCCCACCCCCTCCCCTTTCTCCCCTCCCTAACCCACTCGTCCCCAAATAAACATTAAACTATCGATTGTGTCCATGGGTTATTTGTTTGTTCATTTCTTTTTTCTTTGCTTTCAGTTTTATATTCCACATATGAGTGAAGTCATACAGTTCTTTGTTTTTTCTGTCTGGCTTATTTCACTTAGCATGATGATCTCCAGAAATCAAAGTCTAAATTTAATAAACATCATTCCCTCTAAACAGTACAATGATGTTAGATAAATTCAAAATATATTTACCTATCATTTGATTTATATATGAGGGCTGTTTGGAAAAAAATATCCAGCTATAAATGCTTTTATTTTTCATATTACATGGCTAGATACTTTCTGGAGAGCCCTTATATAACTGTAGTCATGCATTTTAATTTTATCTTGTTCTTTTAACCCTATAAGACAATGTTTTAACATTTTACATCGTTAAACTGACCCATACATTGACCACAATTTTTGTTTTTCATCGCTTCCTCCATCTCCCATCTTCCATCTGGGATCAGTTCTGCCTAAGTATATCCTTTAGAATTTCCTTCATTGCCTGTTTGTGGTGAATTCCTCAGGTTTTGCTGGTCTGAAAAAAATCTCTCTTTAAAAAAAAAATCCCTATTCTTGATGGCTATCTTCACTGCGTATAGATTTAGAGTTCGAAAGGTTTTTTTAGTGGAGGTTGTTGGTTTTTATTTTGTTGATTCTACTTCTATCTCACTTTCTGTGTTGCTACTGTTAAGAAGTCAGCAGTCAAGCTGCAGGTTGCTCCTCTGAAGGTAACCTGTCATCTTCCCATTTTGTGTTGTGTTGCTAGGGTTTTGTTTATACTTTTTAGGATGAACTGGGCTTCTTGAATCTGTGGGTTAGAGTCTTTACTCAGCTCTAGAATCTTCTCAGTCATGATCTCAACCAATAGGGCTTCTTTTTCATTCCCTCTCTGCTCTTCTTACAGAAATCTGTGAGATAAATGTTGACTTTTTAAAAAAATTTTTCTTATAAAGTACTACTTTATTTTGTTACAATTTTTAAAATTTTCAATTACATTTGACATACCATATTATATTAGTTTCAGGTGTACAACACAGTAATGAGACATTTATATAACTCAGGAAGTCATCACCCCAATAAATCTCGTACTCTTCTGACACCATACATAGTTATTACTAATGTTGACTTTTCCCATCTATCCTGCATTTCTCTAAATAGGACAGCCCTAGTTTTCCCTTTTTTTGTCCTTTGTACTTCATTGGTAATAAACTCATCTGTCTGGGATTCTCTTGCTCTCTTTAGCAGCACCCAGTCTGACGTAAGCTTGTACAGTAAGTTTTAAATTTTGGTTATTGTACTTTTTAATATTAGAAGTTCTATTTGGTTATTGTAAAGGTCACTTATAAAGTTGTGGTTCCCTGCAGATAGTTTTCAAAAACTTATCTCTGTCTAATGATTCCAAGATATGAAATTTCTGTGGGTCTGATTTTGTGGTCTCTTATTTCTGCTGGTACTCACTTCCCTTGATTTCTTATGTGCTTAATTTATTTTTGTACTACGTACTACAGTTACCTTAAAATATTTTCTAGAGATACTTGGAGTCCTGACTGAAAATATCTTCTCCAGAGATGATTTTCATTTGCTTTTTGTCAAGAACCAAAGGGCACTACCTATTCTGAGACAAATTTAAACTGAATATATGATGGATATTTTGAATCACAGAAGCAATGACTATTTGAACTACAAACCTATGATGCTTCTCTTGGAATGCAGTTTGCTAAGAAAGACTCTATTCACATTTCAGACAGAAAGGTAGCAGGGTTTAAACCAACAAGTCATTTGGCTTAGAACACTCACCACTTCAGCAGTACTCTACTCATTACCTCTAAGTACAAATTTATCAACATTATAATGAGTTGTTTAACCTTGAATTTCCTAGTTGCAATATGGTATCAATTCAAGATACTGATAAAAGCTTTTGGTGAGCACTTCTCTGTGTAGAGTGCCATTACAGAGGTACTTTGCGGAAAATTAAAAAAGAAAAAAAGATTTATAGAACCTGAAGATGAAGGGGACCATGCAAGTGAATTCTTCCTTTTGGAATGGCACCACAGAGCTTTAAGACCTTCATAGTTCAAACTCTTAACCAATGCCAGTATGTTCTTATTGCCACTATATAAATAACATCCATGTGTGGAAGCAAACATCCTTAACAGATGATCTTGAACATTTGTGTACAGTGGCCCCTGTTAAAACTGTTCTTCATCCTGAGCTGAAAATCCACCAGCAAAACAAATGTTAATAGAATTAGAGCAAGCTTGTCCAACCTGTGGTGCACTACAGCTTTGAATGCAGCCCGACACAAATTTGTAAGCTTTCTAAAACATGAAAACTACGCATGGACGGTTTTTTTTTTTTTTTTTTAAGCTCATCAGCTATCAATAGTGTCAGTGCATTTTATGTGTGGCCCAAGAAAATTCTTCTTCTTTTAATGTGGCCCAGGGAAGCCAAAAGGTCGGACACCCCCAGATTACAGGCTCTAGAGTTCAACCACGAGAGTTCAAACCCCAGCTTTGCCACTTAGTGGCTGTGTGAGCTTGGGAACAAAACTTCATCTCACTGCGTCTTCATTTCCTTCTTCCACAAAATGGAATTATTAATAGGGCCTACCTTGTAGGGTTGTTTGTAAGATTTAAATGAGTTAACAAGTAAAAGGCACTTGGAACAGTGTCTGACACATAGCAAGAGCCATGTTAATGTTTGCTATTGCTATTATTATTATTGTCTATCTGACCAGAAACCCAGAAGTTTTCTTTCAGTCTTCACATAGCTCTTTAAATATTTTACCTGAGTTGTCATGTCTGGCCATGTCTCTTCATCCCTATTCCTTTTATTTCTTCCTCATATGACCTGGCTTGGTTTCCCACTGTCCTTCAGAAAATTATTCTCCAAACTATGCTCTGCTGGGAATGGTACCTCCCTAGACAATACGACTGGATGACTTGCTTTTTGCTCTATACTATAGTCTCACATAGGATTTCTACTCAACAAAAACCCCTGGGTCAGTGTTTCCCAGTGTGTCTAGCAGCAAAATGCTTCACAACAACAAAGTCAAATTAATTAAGGAAACATTGCACATTATGTCTACCTCTCAAAATTCTTAATATACGTTAACATTAAAAACCTAAGAAGTTTGTCATAAAGAAACACCTTAAACTTCATTTGACCTCAGATTTTCCCACATTTGTTATTCAGTGATCCCAAGACCTTTGTCTTCTTCTTCTTCTTCTTTTTTTTTTTTTAAACTTATAAGGCCGGTGAACACCAGAAGGTATTAATGCTCTGCTGGGAATGCTGTTGTTGGCAGGTGATTCTTCCACCCTGCATTTGTCCATTTGTTTCCTTTCACGTCTATCAAGGACTGTCTTGTCAGTGTGAGCCCACTGTACAATCTCGTCAATATCTTTAGAACTCCTGACTCTTACAGCCAATGAATTAGCCCTTATACCCAATGTTGTATAATTTTTACATTTTAAAAGCATGTCTCCTGTCTTCATAAAAAAGTCACTGGTGAAAATATTTAACAGGCCAAGGTCAAATGTGAGCCACATCCCCAGAGCGTGCACCTCAAGTCAACACAAACCCAGGATTCAGTCTTCTCTGATTGTTCAACTGTGACTTTTCTCAGTCATATCACCCTCTAATCGCTACTGTCCATGTTTCTCCATCTTGTACACAATGACACAATGAGAGACTTTGTCAAAAGAACTACAAGTTTCAGCTACAACATGTCCTATAATAATCTCTTGCTCCACTGGTCTCGAAACTGACTTTATCAAAATAACCCTTTGCAGCTAGGAGAAAAAGCATCACAGAAAGGCAGGAAATTGAAAAGCACTACTAATTCACTCCTATTTAAAACATGGGTTTATCATCACTTAATCTGAATCCATATATTTTTTCTGACTTAGGTTTAAATGATAGTTTGTTTAATGATGGTTTCAGAGACATGCTGCGGAGTAGGAATTCATGCTTAACACAGAAAGTATTATATAACAGAAAGCTTCCATTCATTCTGAAAGACTGAAAGAAAAATCTGATCATGAGTCTGCAGCAAATGTAGGTGTAAAAAATAAAAGGAAAAAGGAAACACCCTGTCCATGATGTGTAACTAAAGGCATAGCAAATATCTTGTGAGGAAATGATCTCATTACCCTCAGTACTGTTCAAACCCTTCTTAGAAAACAGTGCCTAGTTCTGATAGCTACAGCTGACCTGGGACTTAGGGAAGACTTGGCAGAAAGGCACGATAATTAAAGGGGTTGAAAGACATATGAGAACAGCTTAAGAAAATTGGGATTATTCAGCCATAAAGAAAGAGAGATAGAGAGAGAGAGAGAGGGAGAGCGAGCGAGCAAGTGAGCAAGGAAGAGTAGATGAAGGGGCAATTTAATAACAGTTTTCAATTATGTGAAGACTCTTGCATAGGGACTTGCGACCAGCTGTTCAATCCCTCTACTGAGGACAGAACAAGAAGAAACAGGCTTAAGCAGCATGAAGCATTTAGGCTGTAACTCAGACGGAAGAATTTCCTGATGCTGAAAGTTGTTAAAGCATTAGTGTGAATTACCAAGGGAAGCTATAGACTGTTCTCCTCTTTCAAAATACTATAGATCCTCCCGTGCTTAGAAGGTGGAAATTCTCAAGGTTCTTGCTAGCTCCAAAGATGCAAGATCCATCATCTGGGCTCTTTTTAAAACTGCTCCCCTATGCCAAATGACAGCACTGAAGGCAAGATATGGGGATTCACATTCTCATTCTGTTTCGCTCTTCATTTTCACTACAAACCATTCTATATCCTAGTGTTATATATTTCCTCTCCTTTTGTCTGACAATAAAAAAGGAAATAATTAAAAACCAAGCAAGCTTTTATTTTTTCTGGTCAAGATGGCAGAGTAGGTAAATGCTGTGCTCACTTCCTCTCATGACTACATCAATTATATCTCAACTACCAAAAAAACCACCATTGAGAATTGCCTGAAGTCTAGCTGAACAGGTCTTACAATCACTGACATACAGAAAAAGCCACCTCGAGACTGGTAGGAGGGGCAGAGATGTGGAATGAGCTGGTCCCAAACACATGGGTGACTGACTACTAAAAATTGGTAGGGATATCTCAGCTGCAAAGATCCCTCATCAATGGAGAAAGGGGTTCCAGCCCCATACCAGACTCTCCAGGCCAGAGTTCAAATGCTGGGGAGAGAAGGCCCCATAACTTCTGGCTTTGAAAATCAGCAAACATTGTGGCTGAGTGATACAAGGGTTGCTGCAGTCCCAGGCGCTCCTCTTAAAGGGCCTGTACATGGATTTATCACTGATGGACTTGCTCGTTCTGAGCTCTAGTGCTAGGGCAGTGACTCAAAAGGCAACAGGAACATACAGGAAAGAACTGAATTTTCCAGCTTTAGGGTAAGGGGGCTGGCTAGAGGGGCAGCTTTCTTCTAGAAGGAGGAGCTGGTAGAAGCCATTGTTTCTTTGTTGAGCACTCCCCACTCCTGGAGTGCAGACCCAGGTGGCCAGGCTGCCATATTTGAGTCTCTATAAAACTGCCTAACACTGTTCATTCACCCTGCCAGGATGATTCCCTGAGACCCTGCCCTACCCAACTTTCAGGCATACCCAAGCCACTTCCAGTGACTTTTCCTACAAACAAACTGTCTTATTTCATGCTACGGAGTTTCATCAAATCTCTCCAAGGTTCACAAAACCCAAACAAGCATCACCTGGCTTTGGCATGCCCTTTGTACGAGCATTTCTAAGACCGGGCACTAGCAACAACTGGCCTTAACCTTTCCGCTGCATTGATTTCAAATTTTTTTTTTCAAAATGTGTCAAAAAGTCACAAAACATAAGAAGTTGGTATTCAGACTATTTTATGCATTTAATAAAATTTGAGCTGTTTTGTATATGAATGACATTTTTATTTTAAATTTGTTATATGGTAACAAGTTTAACATTATGTTGAATTTTAGCAAAAAATAGTGAAAATATATTAGGTGTCATCAATTAGATTTAAGTGCAGATAAATTAGAATCTAATGATATTGATGACATAAAAATTTATTACAAAATGCTACACCTTTTGGCACACAAAATATCTTTCTTGTTGCTAGTACAAGTCACAGGAAAACATATTTGAATCTTGCAAATATAGAAAAGTCCTTGAAACAGTTTCACACTGAATAAGAACTTTACAATAATTAGAGTATTTATATTTTTAAGTAAATACACTTATGGTAGTACATTTTATTAAAATAAATGGTTACATTAAAGTATACAAACTTCCTATTGTTATTCATTCTTGAAAAACACAAAAGTACAGAAAAAATGTACATTTTTTGAGCTCATGGGGTAAATTTGAATGCTGCAGTCAGCAGATGGAAATATTCATTCGGATGTATTGGAACATAGCAGCAAAAGGGTTGAGACTTGGCCTGTTGAGGCACCTCCATGCCCAGTGTGGGCAACAGCCATCTGCAGATTGCTTTCTGGCTCATACAAGGTGGCCCTGGGCAGGGCAAAGGCTGTGACTGACCTTTAGCAGGCCTCCTCACAGAAGGAACAGGGCTGGCACTCCTGGAGGACACTTTTGGACCAAGACAGAGCATCAGATGGCCACCTCCAAGGATGACACATCCAAAGGGCAGACTAGGCAGGCACCAGATCCCTGGCTAAAGCCAGTCTTACTCCGTAGGGTCAGCCCCTGAACCACAGTTCCTCCACTGTAGGCATGGTGAGTCCTCACAACCAATTAGCCTGAGAATCTATCCCTCCCACTAAGGTACAAACAGCAATCAAGGCTCAACTACAACAGGAAGGTAAACACAACCCACACAAGGGACACTTTTGTAGCACCAGCTCTGGTGCCCAGAGAGACTGTGCCACTGGGTCTCACATAAGGCCACTCTAAAACTGGTATGCATAGCAGGCCTGTCTAAGACCTACAAATAAATACAGGGGGTTAACCAAAATGGGGAGACAAAGAAACATGTCCTAAATGAAAGAAAAGAGCAAAGCTCCAGAAATAGAACTAAACAAAATGGAGACAAGCAATCTACCAGACTCAGAGTTCCAAATACTAGTTATAAGGATGCTCAGTGATCTCAGGGAGAACTCCAACAAAGAGATAGGAAACATAAAAAAAGAGACAGAAAACAAAAAAAGAACCAGTTAGAAAAAAAGAATACAATAACTGAAATGAAGAACACATCAGAGGGAATCAACAGTAGATTAGATGAAGCAGAGGTTTGAATCAGTAATTTAGAAGATAAGGTAGCAGAAAACACCCAATCAGAACAGCAAAGAGTCAAAAAAAAAAAGGAGCATTTAAGGGGCCTCTGGGACAACACCAAACATACTAACATCACAGGGGTACCAGAAAAGGAAAACAGACAGCAAGGAATTGAAAACCTATGTGAAGAAATAATGACTGAAAACTTTTCTAACCTAGCAAAGGAAATAGACATACAAGCCTAGGAAGTACAGAGTCCCAACAATGACCCCAAAGAAGCCCACACCAAGAGGCATCATAATTAAAAGGTTAAAGACAAAGAAAGACTCTGAAAAGCAGCAAGAAAAAGCAATTAGTTACGTAGAAGGGAGCTCCCATAAGACTGTCAGCTGATTTCTCGGCAGAAACTTTACAGGCCAGAAAGAACTAGCAGGAAATATTCAAAATGATGAAAAGCAAGGACCTACAACCAATATTATTCTATCCAGCAAAGCTGTCATTTCAAATCGAATGACAGATAAAGGGCTTCCTAGATAAGAAAAAGGTAAAGGAGTTCATCACCACCAAACCAGTAATACAAGGAATCTTAAGAGGAACTTAAGACAAAAAAAGACTAAAAATATGAAAAATAAAATTGCAATAACTACATATCTATCTACAATTACTTTCAATGTAAATGGATTAAATGTTCCAATCAAAAGATAGGGTGACTGAATGAATAAGAAAACAAGACTCTTACATATGCTGCTTACAAAAGATTCACTTTAGATCAAAAGGCACACATGACTGAAAGTAAAGGGACGGGAAAAAAATATTTCATGAAAATGGAAACAAACAAACAAAGCTGAGGTAGTAATACCTATACCAGGCAAAATAGACTTTAAAACAAAAGCTATAACAAGAGACAAAAAGGACGCAGTAATTCCACTTCTGGGCATTTATCTGAAGATACCCAAAACCCATCGATGGATAACTGGATAAAGGATAGGTTGTATGTATATACAATAAAATATGGCACGCATTTGGAGGCATGGACCTGGAGGGTATTGTGCTGAGTAGAAAACATTTTGATGGCTGCCAGATGGGAGGAGGGGGTTGCTGGTGAGTGAAAAAGGAGAAGGGATTAAGAAGTACAAATTGTTATTACAAAATATTAATAGTCATGGGGATATAAGGAATATAGTTAATAACATTGTAATTATTATGTATGGTGTCATATGGGTACTAGACTTTATGAGGGTGATAGATGAGAGGGTGGCTGGGGGTCAGGCTGAAAGAGGTGAAGGGATTAAGAAGTACAAATTGGCATTTACAAACAGTCATGGGGATGTAAAGTAAAGCACAAGGAATATAGTCAATAATATGGTAATAACTATGCATAGTGCCATGTGGGTAGACTAGTCAGGGGAATCACTTCTTAAATTATATAAGTGTCTAACCACTACACTGTTTACCTGAAATTAATATAAAATAATAATGAATGTCAAAATAAATACAGTATAAAAATTTAAAAAAAAAACAGCAAAAAGACAAAGAAACAAAACAACCAGGCAAGTTTCTATAAGGAGCTAACAGAGCCAGAACTAAAACCCAGCTAAAATTATATTTTTGATCATTCTAGAAAAAATAAACAGGGATAGACTAGAATGGTAGGAAGTTGCTGAGGTCAAAAGGCAGGTACGATGGTATTGGATTGAGATCATTCTAGTTGGTACCATTATTTGGTGATGACATATACATAGAGGCCTCAGATATCTTCTGTGGGTATCAAGGATGACCTTGCCCTTAACCCTAAATGCCATCTTCAATCCAGCTAAATAAAAACTCTTGGAATGGGTCATTCAGCCCTGGGTTTTGTTTTGTGTGTGTTTTTGTCTTTGTTTTTGGCAATACCTCCTTTTTCCTCTTCTATGGCATGCACACACAAATAGCAGAAAAAGTATGACATCTCCTTCCATTATGATAACCACAGGTTAAAAGTATCTTGTTTTCACTCCTTCCCTTTTGGTCCTGACCTATCAGCGACTTTCCCATCACAGCATGGAGGCTCAGGGAAGGAATCAGTTGTAATTGCTGCTCCTCCATTACAACACACTGCAGGGTGGCTGTATATAAATGTCATCTTAACCAGGTACAGAGACAGTGAAAGGAATCTCAATATCTGGAATTTCTAGCCAAAGGATGTCATTACCAACAGAATACCTTCAAAGGACATTATGTGGTATGTTTTGAAGTAGGGAATTTGGCATGGGACAGAATAATTTTTGGGTTTCCTTCACATGTGCTTTCCATAAACCCTTAGGTACTGAAGGACCAGGCCCCGAATAGCTGCCAGGTGGCCAACCTGAGTAGTCATTTTTGTTTCAGGAGAACAGTATTGCTTCTTGACCACAGAAGAAGCACAATGGGAAGATTTCTCAGCAAGTCCTGCACCTCACTTACCATACACACAAACATCCTATTTTTAAGAGAGGTCAATTGACATCTCAATTGTGAAGTTTTTAAAAAACCATGTCAATACTTTAAAAAACTGAAAAAATATTAGTATAAAGAGATGAAACATGCATGAGATTGTACCTAGTAGTTCTCAGATAGTAAAAAGGAACTATTGTCTTGGAAACAATATTTGCCTACACCTGCTTAGTTTTTCTCCTAGATTGCAGGTTATTTAAATACAGGAACTATGTGTCTATAACCCCCTCCCCCCCTCCAAAAAAAAGGTTGGCTAAATTGAACAATGGGTGGGGATTAAGGTGCGGTCATCACTATAGATAAAAGAAAGGATTATAATATCTAAATGAACTTAGAATGAAAAAAGAAAGAAAGCTGCCTAGACATCCTGAAGAGCAAAAACAAAAATTAAACTCTTAAGGTTGTCTAAAGAGTAGAAGACAAAATAAGGACATTCTTAAACTGCCCAAAATTTACTTTTAAAAATAGTTTTTTTAACTAAATGTCTGGTTTGTCTGTTACAGTATTACACATAAAAGGGAAAGAGTCCACTTCTACATTTGGAGGGTATGTTTAGAATGATCAGGCTAAAAATATAGTAATACACAAAATTCATACTGGGGGCCCCAAAGGTAATCCTCCAGGCAGGCCGCCATGCTCTAGGTCAGTGTTTCTCAAGCAGGGACAATTCTGTACCTCAGAGAACATCTGACAATATCTGGAGACATTTTTGATGGTCACAACTGGGGGAGAGGTCACTACTGTTGTCTAGTAGATAGAGGCCAGGATCTTGCTAAATGTCCAACAACACATAGGACAGCCCCCTACAATGAAGAATTATCAGGCCAAAATGTCAGTAGCATCAAGATTGAGAAACCCTGCCCTTATGGTTAACACCTTAGGTTACCACGGTTAATTTGTTGAAACCAACATGGGTGCATGACAAATAACTAAACACCAGACTTCCTTGGGAGTCCTGCAGGGCACCTAATAGGCAGGCTGCTATCCTCTACCACATAGAAACTGAGAAGCTATGATAGGCCTGCTCAACTACTTATGATGTGAGACAAAGGCTACACTGGTTAAGAGACTGTGGATAGAGTGAAAGAGGACTAATAAATTTAGAAAGCCCAAGCTGGAAGGAAGTCACAAGGAAACATGCTAAAATCATATAGCCTGATTTGAAATCAAGTTGCTTCTCACATAGACAATTCTATGCAATGTATTCCAGGACAAACCGTAGAAATTTATGTAATCATGGCAAATAATTATCCCAAGCAAGGTAAGGCAGGTTAGCTAGCACAAGTGTGTGTGTGTTTGTGTGTGTGTATGTGTGTGCGCAAGTGTTACGTTTTCATTTTATTTAGTAGAGTTTCTGCCCATTTAGAGGAAAAACAATAATTATACATATAAATACTGAATATATTCATATGCATGAAAAGAATTTCCAAACATTTTTGCTGACAGAAAAAGGTACATTTATGGAAAACACTGGGGACAAAAACACTGATTTTTAAAAAGGCTAATCTCTCCTTCTTGGCCATTTTCATCTGCTGTTTTCACTAGTGAAATATTCCCTTCATAAATCGAAATAACCATTTCAGTATTGTTGCCATTGTTAATAAGTAATGGCATTAATAGCTGAAAACCCAACATTCCTGTGCCTGATTGTTAAAAGCCCTAGTGTTTGGAAAGATTTGCTGAATTTAAATGGATCAAAACTGTTTTGTGAATTATAGTCTGTACACAAAAATTTGAAACTACAGGAGAATGACTAGCCAGGGTCTGACAGTATAGGACACGCAGTGCCAGACTGTTCCCTGAGCTGTTATTACAATTTCTTTAACAACCCCTAAATCTACCAAGGGCATCAGTGGAATATTTTACATAAGAGAGAAGTCTGCACTAGCTAGCAACGGACATAAAAGGAGGAACAAGAACAAGCTGTAAAGAATATTAATGACTCTTCTTCCAAACAATCCCAATTTTTATGAAAATCAAATGAGCAATAAAAAAATCTATAAAACTATATGAAACCTGCACATAACAAATAAAACAGAAGGGAGGTGGCATTTTGATCCTCTTAGATACAAGATACTTATGTTTTACCTTTGACTTGCTAAGAATACTGTAGTGCAGAGGGATTATTTCTATGAGGTTCCACATACTGATTTTCACATGCTGCTACTTCTATTCAGAGAACAGTTGGTCTCACGTGAAAAGCCACACTACATGAGTTAGTACAAGATTGTTTTCTATATCTTATATTTTTGTTAATAATAGTTGTTACCCCGAAGATCAGGTAAGACTTTGCTAATAATGACCAAGCTTTGAAATAAGTACAGTAATACATTTCTCTCTCTGCCTTTTCCATTTGTAATATTTAGCATAGAATCAAAGATACTTGGGCATAAGTGACTCCTGAGATAAACGGTTTAACTTTATGTTACAGACAAAAAAAGGCTCAAAGAGTTAAGGAAACAGCCCAAGATTATCTATTTTTTAACACTAAAAATAAGTGTATTCAAAGTAGTCTTAAAAAGAGAAGACAAAAGTGATTTCCTATGGAAACATACAGGCTGATCTCCAAAATGTTTTGAATCTAACTTGCTTGAGAGTGTTAGAAGCTCTGATAGCTAATGAAGGCCTGTCTGGGATCATGTCCAGGTACCAAATCTTAAACTGAATTCTGTTCTGATCTACTAGAGAGCTGTATGAAGATCCAAGTGCATAATCAGAAACTACTGTGATAGGGAGATCCCTGGTGGTGTAGTGGCTAGGCTTTGGCACCTTTACCACTGCGGCCTGGGTTCGATCCCTGCTCAGGGAACCAACCAAAAAAAAAAAAAAAGGAAAGAAAGAAACTACTGTGACAAAGGCATACTCCTATCTCTCTGCATCCTCTCCTTTACTCTCTTCTTCTTGGGATTATGTGTTCTTCCTCTGACCATTTGATACTATGGCATATATGAGCTATATGGACTGGTAGTACCAGGCCAACGTAAATTGAGGGAGCAAAAAGGAAAAAAAAAGGAACAGAAAAGCCTATAAGCTCATGTTATATGATTTGGTCAACTTGTCACTCCCCAAGGAAGTGTTGGTTAATATGGAAATGCACTTATCAGCCATATGTTTATATTGCTATGAAGGGAAAGGACCATCAATTGTATACACTGACATTTTAAGCAATGTTGTGGCCAAAATAGTCCCCAAAGGTAGTTTAGTCAGCGAAAGTTTCATTCTTTGCATACTCAAAATCACCTTGCATGTCCAGAAATGGGACCTCTTCTTAATAGAAGAGAACCACCTAATATATGCAGAAAGAATGGCGGAATTAGGAAATCACTATCATGCAACCACCAATATAATCACTGAATTAGAAAAGAATCATCAAATGGAGGTTAAAAGATAGGGTGAAAGGCTGTTGAGGAAGAGTACACTCATAAGGTCTCCCAATATCATAAAGATGACCGCCTAATCACAAAGGGGAAAGCATACCTTTACAATGAAAATATCTGACTAACACCTTCTTAACATTCTTAGCTTCTTAGCATTACCAATAAAAGCAAAGTGGTATTATGTCCCCCCGGATGTAATACAGTAGGGCATAACACAACATAATCTCTATTATCGTCTTGCCAAAAAATTTGCCCTGTATCTAATCATGAAGAAATAACCAGAAAAACTCAGAACATGGGGACTTTATCAAGAGAACTGGCCTGGACTCTTCCAAAACGTCAGTGTCATAAATGAAAAACCAAAAAAGGCTAGGAGGCCATTCAGACTGAGTGCAGTAAGTACAGAGATATGAGAAGCAAATGCAAGTACAGAGATATGAGAAGCAAATATCTTGAAAACCGCCAGATGTAAGGAACATTCTGGGGCAATGGGAAAAGTTCAATGTGGACCATACACTAGATGGTATTTCCTGAATTGATGTCAAATTTGTGTGTGATGACAGCATTGCAGTTATGTAGGAGAAAGTCCTTAAAAAAAAAGATGTATGGTGATGTGTCTAGGGCTTTGAGTTTCATGGTGTGATGTCCTTTTACTTTTAAGTGGTAAAGGGGAAAATGTGTCCGAGTATGTTTATGCAAACAGACACACATGAAAAGAGCAGGGAGGGAGGGGAATGTGAAATGGGGCAAAATGCTAACCAGGGGTTGTACACAGATGCACCAGACATGTGGGTGTTCATTATACTCTCCTTTCAACTCTTCTTTATGCTTGAAGTTTTTCAAAATCAAACACTGGTTGGAAACCATTGTTTCTTCCAAATCACCCCCTCATGGGGGAGGGGCAAGGCAAGCAAGAGAGTAAGTAAGGGTGACTTTAATCACTGTGAAAGGGGAGGGGGAAATAGCATTAATGTCAATGGTATAAAGTGTGAAAAACTCCACAGGAGTGGTTTTTAAGCTCATACCACACTGATTTCCTCCCTGTTTGTTCTCTGAGCTTCATTGTTCCCAAAGCATCCCCTCCTTGAGTTGGCCTAGATGCACTTTTCCCAGATACCTTAACTGTGAATTTTCAGCCATAAAAAATGAGTTTATGAATCCCCACATTTATGGAAATTCTTCTTGTTTGAAATAAGGATTGAGAGGTCAAGAGCTGTGTTCCTGAGACAAGAAGTAAAAGACTTCCCGTAACTGTCGTCTTGCTAGAAATATATTGTTATTTAAAGTTCTTAAGATAATGACCAGGTTGGAGGCCAGCAGCCACTGATTGAAACATTAATCAAGATTCTGAATCACCCATTAAAGATAAAATCAGCCCAAACGAATAACACACGATGATTATCTACTCTTCATTTATATGTTCAAGGACGACTGTCCTAACCTCAGGCTTTCCACTCCACCTGACTAATAAACCAATTCACATCATGGCTACAGGAAACAAAAGCACCATTTTTAAATCTCTGCAGATCCATAAATATACTCAATGTTATTAATTTATACTAAAGAGTTCTTACTTAACAGAAAAGTTTCACATATACATACATGGTAAAACACATATATCTGTCTGTAGATATCATGGAATATACTTTCTCAAGTATGCGTCGGGACACATTATGCAAAAGATACATAACATTAACTCTTCCACTGTTGCCTCCTACAATCATTTAAAATCTAATTCAGGAAAAGGCCAAAGTATAGGAACTGAAAACAGAGTAGTGGTTTCCAGAGATTGGGAGCAGCCCGGATGACAACAAAGCAAGAGGGAATTTAAATTTAGCAGTGATGGAAATGTTTTGTGTCTTGATTGCAGTGGTGGTGACACAATTACATGCTTTGTCTAAACCAGGGGTGTCAACCTTTGGCTTCCCTGGACCACATTGGAAGAACTGTCTTAGGCCACACAGAAAATACACAAATACTAACGATTGCTGATGAGCTAAATAAAGGTCCGTGCATAACTTTTGTAATGTTTTAAGAAACTTTATGAATTTGTGTTGGGCCGCATTCAAAGCCATCCTGGGCCACATGTGGCTCACGGGTTGGGAAAGCTTGGTTTAAACTCATAAAATGGAATACTAGAATACATTTTAATATGTGTTTTAATACAGATTTGTAAAAAAGCAAGAGAGGAAAAAAATAAATTTTCACAAATGCCAAAAACCCCAAACCCAAAACAAAAAATCTTTAGCTGTTAGATTGGAGAATCAAGACAAACTAAGGACTCGGGATAAACAGATAAAGACATTCCAGGAGAAAGTTTTGTACTTCTCTGCAACTTAAATAATCTTTGTATAAAGAACTTTCCATCAAAAAAAAAAATCCAATTTACTAACCAGTGACAAACACGGAAAAAAAGAAAACCTGCCAATGTTGAACTCATGTTTCCTTGTTTCCCTGAGCTTTGGAGTAGGTTTCAATGTAAATTAGAATTAATGGTCCAGAAGAGTCTTCCACCTAAAAGGATGGCTCTCAAAAAATAAAAAAAAAATTTTTTCCATTAGCCCTTCTGCCTCAACTTTTGTAGTTAAGAAGGGAAGGAAGGAAGAAACTTTGGTTATAACAATTAAATACTACTTTATAAGCTTGAGGAGGGAAAACAGAATGATGTGCTTTTCCTTAGTAATAAGTGTATGAATGACACAGGCTTCAACTACAACACAAACCTATCTTCTAAATACTGGTGAAGAAAATATTCATCACTCCACACTGAAAAGTTAACCACAACAAATTAAACTGATAATTATGAAGTTAAACCCACCATAGCTCACAATGAAAAAAAAAAAAACCAACAAAACAGACATTGAAAACCAATAGTCAACTCAAGATAATAACTGATAGTATTCTAATAAAAGATCTTTCCTGAAAATTTGCAGGAATTCTAACTACCTGTGCAAGATCAGGGCTCAGTAGGAACTTGGTTATGCAACCTCTGTTTATGAATACTAAATTGTAGAATTTACTGATATCATAGTTATTAGGTGAGTAACCATCAGTCCAAAGAGGTGTAAACGAATGTGTATGGAACTGAAGGGCCCACATTTTGATTACTGAACAACAGCAAAAAAAATCCCAAAGAAAACCTAATCAAAGTGGAATTTGGGGGAGTTATTTTAAAGATGGGAAATATAAAATGTTATCAATTGATACGGAGAATGCTCTCAAACTGGTTAAGAAATGTGCTGGCATGGTATTTGAACACTTGTAGAAAAAACAGAATCTCAAGAGTCTCTAAAATCTAATCTACAGATGCTTGGTTAGAGATAAAAGGAATTGTTAATGTTGGTGGCATATTCTCATGTATAATACACTTCAGATAATCATATCTAACCTCTGGGAGTACTACCATCCATACCACAACTCTAAGTGCTCTGTCTCTATTGGCTCACTTAATCCTCACAACCACCCCAAGAACTTAGGGGCCAGGAAGGTCAAGAAACCTGCCAAAGGTTACACACCCAGAAAAATAGCAGAGCTGGAATTTTAACCCAGGCAGTTGGCTTCAGGGCCCATGCTCTTAACCACTCTGCCACTTACTAATTCAGATACTCTGGAATGATTTTACACACACACACACACACACACAGAGCAGTAATTCCCCCTATGTATCATTTTCTGTGGTTTCAGGTTACCTGTAGTCAATCGCAATATGAAAATATCTAATGGAAAATTTCAGAAATAAGCAATTCATAAGCTTTAAATTGTGCATCCAAATCTCACACCATCCTGCCCTGGACATGAATCATCCCTTTGTCTAGGATCTCTGCACTATATCCGCTCCCCACAAATCAGTCAATTGGCAGCCAACTTGGTTATCGATTGACTGTTGCAGTACCATAGTGCTTCTGTTCAATTAACCCTTATTTTATTGTTATAATTGTTCTATTTTATTATTAGTTATTGCTGTTAATCTCTTACTGTGCCTAATTTATAAATTTAACTTTATCATAGATATGTATGTATACGAGTATATAAGGTTCAGTCCTATCTGCGGTTTCAGGTATCCACTGGGTGTCCTGGAACAATAAGGGGGGACTCCTGTATATACTTGTTCTCAACAGTTGAGCCTGGTATTTATTCTCATTTCTGTATAATTCTATATTATAGCAACTGTGCATAGATGATATTCATTTTTTGTCATAGGAATATAAAAATTCAGAAGACAGATGAAAACTCAACTTACTCATTTGGAATGCATGAATACAACAGGAGGCAGAAAACAGATGTAAAATAAACAGCTTTTGACACCCAAGCTCTTGTAGGTGAAACATATCGGATGTAAAGCTGGCATCTCAATTCTATCTAAACAATAAAGTCCTGAAAATGTTTACAGAAGAAAATACTACAAAGACTGTCAGGGGGCGGGGGTATTTTTCAAGGCATTGCCAAATATTAATTTACAGATACATGACTCTTTTCCAGAGACTTAGACGTGTCACATTTTCTCACTTAAAACGAAGTATTATTTGGTGGTTTCATTTGAAGGTAGGCTAGACACCTGCAACTGGGATTAGCGTATTGTAAACAGGACGTTTTGTGTGTGTGTGTATGTGTACGTACGTACGTATGTACCGTATGTGTTGGGGCAGGGCTGTTCATTTATCCACGTCATCCTATTATAACCTAAAATTCATAAAAGGATCACACGAACACTTTTTTAGTTCAGTCTAATATTTAAACTGATTAAAGCCCTCTATTTCTACTCAAATGCTTTAGCAGAAGGAAATACTGACTTGTAACACAGGGAACTTGGGCCTGATGTCCACTTCTAACATGACTGTAGGAGTAGAATGTATTCGTTCTACCGCTCTGAACTTCAGTTTTCTCATCCGAAAAAGGGGAGATGTGGATAATCTCCAAGGTTGCTTTGGGCAGTGTGTGTGACCCACTGCCAGGGCAGGTCTGGCCTTACTGAGGTCCTAAGGATCAATCCTCTCCATCAACAGAGATGTTTCTATGGAATGTGAAAGAGGAACACCCTGACGATATGTTCACTTCATCTGTCTTTCTAAAACAAACTATTTTCAAAACTTCTACTACTGGTCCAGAGTTAATTTCTCAGTAAATGTGTTGACTGCAGTATGCTTCTAGTGTAGAAACACAACCCGTTGTCTCATTTAATATCAATAAAGAAAGCACTGCCAAATCCATAAATTTATAGTGATTTTTCCTTTTTAGTATCCACAGAGATGACTTCATTTCCTGGCTTAATGGGTAATTTCTTGAAGAACCTATCCCAATTTTTAAATAGACAAAATATTTTATTTGGATTTGATGATGATTTCGTTTTCTTTCTCTTTTTAAAGATTTTTGAGTTTTTCCCCATTTTTTAATTGTGCTAAAATACACATACCATAAAATGTACTATTTTAACCTTTCTTAAATGGACAGTTCAGTAGCATTAAATACATTCACATTGTTGTACAAAAATCACCACCATCCATCTCCAAAATGGAGAGGTATGGGGTGAGAAACCTTTAAAAGATCATCCAGCCAGCAAGGCATAAGACACGCCTCTCTTCCTGCCCCTGCTAGGGCCTCGGCTGAATCAGAAGCTGACATCTTTCTAACTGTACCAACTTGAAAAGAAGTAAGTTTCCCAGTTGGCGACAGGAAAACAAAGGAAATAAAAGGACCACAGTCTGAAGTCAATTTCTCCTTCTGTAATGCAGGGGATGCATTTGTAGGAGAAAGAAATACTTTGCTGCAGTTCCCTGAGGCTGGTAGAAACAGCAGCCTTTGAGCACAAGCCTGCAGAAGGAACCAGCCCGGCCCCATTTCCAAGGTTTACACTTTAAACAAAGGGCACAGGGTATTTTCACTCCTGTTATCTTTCTTTACAGCAAACATCGCATTTCAGCCCTGTTGCATAGTGAAACGCCCAATGAGTGCCAGAGCGCCTGGCTCAGGAAGAGCATGCCAGGGCCGGGCATCAATTCTGAAGTAAGCATTCACAGAGGATCTGTTCAACCTGATTGCAAATGACTGCAAGGTTGAGAGGATCCCCAAATCCAAGTAATATAAACCTCTCTGGCTCTGTTATATACAGAAAGTCCTACTAGAAACATCCAGTTGGCCAATACTCAAGTTCTTTTCTTTTTTTTTTTTAATTCATTTTTATTGTTAGACTTATTGGGGTGACATCTGTTAGCAAGGATTACATAGGTTTCAGGCATATAAGGATTCTTCTTCCCCAACACCTCTCCTATGTTCCCTGCTGTGTTATGGCATCTCGTATTGTAGCAAGGACCTGGGATAAATGCCTGTTATTTCATGCTGGGTGAGAGGTGCCAATTCCCTGCTCAGGTGAAAATCCACATGCAACTTTTGACTCCCCCCAAACTTAACTGCTAATAGCTTACTTTTGACCAGAAACCTACAGATAACAGAAAGAGTTGACTAACACCTATTTTGTACATTATATGTATTATATATGATATTCTTATAATAATGTAAGCCAGAGAAAAGAAAATGTTATTTAAAAAAATCATATGGAACAAGAAACAAATTTACAGTAGTTAGTGAAAAAATTCAAGCCTACGTAAGTGGAAGTGTGCAGTCCAAACCCGTGCTGTTCAAGGGTCAACTGTAGTATCAAAAAGTGCGTACTAGAGAATAAGGTGGTAAACTACAATATATAAATGGGGAGTGGAGGAATGGGGCCCTGGACTTGGACTCAAACTCTTCTATCAGCTGAGAAATGCCAGGGATGCAGATAAATTGCTCATCTACCTAAACAGCAATAAAAACAAAACCCCAAACCCTGTCTTTTCTATTCTCCTCAAAGGGCTGGTGAGGATTAAATGAGAGAATTCAGGTGAATGAAGGTAAAGTATTAACAGCAGCAATAGTAACATGATTAGTTATAAGCATGGCAGTAAAAATGGTAGTGAAAGCAAACTGTAGGTGGTTATGGAAATAGATTCAGAAAGGTCTGAGAGTTAAATAGAGAAATTAGGATTCATTCAGTGGATAATGGAAAGAAACAGAAGATGTCTAAGGATGGTGTCATATCGTGAATGCATTTCTCTGAAAACCATTATAAAGAGCAGTAAGACCAATGACAGGAACCAGGCAACAGAGAAGAGGCTCGCTGGGAAGACAGTGCAATAATCTATGCACATGATGAGAAAGTCTGAAAACACTGTAAGAGTGGCAATGAGGAGGAATCAAACAAAAGATGTTTCTTTCCCTTATAAAGAAGTTAGCAATTTACTAAATGTTGTTTTCTAATTCTGTGTTTAAAGAAGAAAATTTGGAAAATGCAAAAGAATAGAGAGAAGAAAATAAAAACCGCGTGTGACCACTGTTAACATCTCGACAATCTCACCAAAGACATTCCCAGGAGCTTGGAGACAAGACTAGGTAGCCAAGACACATTCTAATATGTATGTGAGGTGGGACTGAGTTCAAGTTTTGACACTGAGAAGACAGTGCTGCTATTCAGAGACAGGGACATATGGAAGCAAGAGACATGCAGCTAGGGAAGAAGGCGAGCAGCCAGCAAAAGGATGCAACAGGCAGATCTCAAAGAGGCTGAGCTTCTGAAAGGGGACAGCACTAGGGCTTCTGTTCAGTGGACCCTTCAACCAAATTCAAGAGAGCCAGAGACTGGATCTTATTTATTCCCATGACAAAAATTATGTGATGTGACAGAGATGCTAACTATCACCGTAATGGCAATGGTATTACAATATATAAATTTTATCTAATCAACGCATTATACACCAGTTCGTCACTTAATGTCCTTGGTAGATTCTGTGACTTCAAAACAAATGAAGTATAACAAAACCAGTTTTACCACAGACTAATTGATACCATCAAGGGTTAATTTCCTACTGCGGCACATCAATGTCAGAAGGAAAAATGTCAGGTGAAACAAATTTATTCAAGGACCTGCTATACACCTTATATTTACACAATGTTATATGTCAACTATATTTCTATAACAAAGAAGAAAGAGACAGAGTCTGCAGTGAGGGTGGTAGTGGCTGACTGAGGATGTTGGCACAGTCAGCACTGTAGGGTGACGGGACAAAGGATCCAGTGACCCTGAAGCCAGCCCAGATCTCTCTGCAGCGGGAACCAAAGCTGAATAGAGATGGCTATCGGCAGGTTTGAGTTCTGACCTTTATTCTCAACTCAAGTCACGATACACATACAATTGTGTACATATACATACATATGAAGGGGTGTGTGTGTATGTGCATGTGTACGTGTTTTATAACTAGAACTTAAAAAATAACTGAAACACTTAGGAAAAACCAAAACTCACATCATTGCAAGCTGTTCTGTAATTGGATTTAAAAAAACAAAATACAAAATGAATCTGGGATCCTTGTGGCCATTAATAGTCATTGTATGAAGTTACTTGTGTCTACATTCTGGAGTAGAAATATTAATATAGCAACATGCAAGAAAAAAAATCTCGGGGTAGTGATAGTCTAGTCACATTTTGGGAGATTTGAGTATAAGGTGAAAAAAATGCATTTATTTTTCCACACCTATTTTACATTTACAGCGGATTTGCCATTAATTTTGGCAAAACAATCCAAATAGTATATCCAGTTTTACATGAGTACCCTTATTATATGTGCATTCAGCCACTCTGCCCAGGTAACTATTAAATGAATGCTCAAACTACTTTAAACATCTAAATACAGTGAACTCTCCATTAAGTGGAACTCAAGCAATGGTACTCTCAAGCAACTGGCAAAAAAAAGTCAAAGAAATAATACTACATATTTCCGGCATGGGTGTTGGTTAATTGAGAGTCTATTGTATTCACAATGTTCTAATCAGGAGGCCTTGTATAGTTTTATTCTAGCCTGTGGTCAAAGATTATAGGTCTCTACTACTAGTGACAATGTCAATGGGATTAGAATGGATTCAGAAACCCCATAAGAAAAACACAGCTCTTAGCATTAAAAAAACACACACAGAAATAATGTAATATTATAAATATTTCACCCCTTCAATGCTGGTGGTATAATAAATATTATAGAAACAACTTTTAACAAAAAGGCTTCTGGCAATATGTATCAAAAGCCACAAAACTGTTTATATCTTTTAGTTTGGTGATCCCATTTCTAAAAATTTATCCTAAGGAAAAAATTTTCAGTCAAAGAAAATTGCTAACTGCATAAAGATGTTCATTGCAACATTACCTACCTTATCAAAAAAAAAGAACACAGAAAAACAGAAACAACCCAAATGTCTATCAATGGAGTGCTTGGGCATCTGGGAGGAAGATAGTGTTGCTGGGGGGCACTAATTATGGTGTAGAAAAGGCAATGACACAAGATAAAGAGAATGGACAAAACCATGTTGAGCTAGTGATGCGCGTTAGTGGGTGTACAAACCTCCAAGATTGCGATGAGACTACGGGAAGTCACCACCCAAGCCTCAGAATAGTAGAGACATGTCAAAGCTACAAAAGGAACACTTACAAAAAAAATGATAGCCATGTCAACTATTTACCAACAGCCATTGAAAAGGAGGATGTAATGACAGAATTATGCAAAACGAAAAACTAAGAGACTAACGTATAAAGGTAATTTTCTTAAATATAAAGGATTTATAAGACCAGAGAGTTATTTCCTCCCTTGCTGAACTGCAGATTCCCTTCTCTCCTAGCACTTTAGTCCTGGCTGCAGATGGAAATTTCTTTTCCTTCCTCTAAATTGTCCTCTCTCCCCAAACCCAGAGTTCCAGAAACCAGTGCTTACAGAGTTTTCCAGTATCAAAATATCCCTTACCTACCTGCCTACACAAGAGCTGTGTGAGAAACTTAACTTCTGTGTTTTCAAAATTAATTTCTAAACATACAAAAGAATAAATATGTTACTTTAGAAGGTGAATAACTTACAAATTGGAAGCAGCTCCTGACACTCGGCTCAATGTTACTGCCCCCAAAGGATGCGACTTCACCCAACTGTCTTGGGATTTGGATAGAATCGTGCAGAAGGAGGCCCAGTCTACGCTGGTCACAAAATCCCGTTGAACTTGCCACTTGCTTGAAAAGGTCTACAAAAGGAAGAAGAGAATTGCAATAATCCAAAAGCAGCACCAAATAGATGCTAGGAGAACTTAATGGTCAACAATTCTGGTACCAATTCTCGAGAGTAGCCAATATTTGCAGAGAGGGGTTACTTCTACTGTATGTTAATCTAGACATTTAATATTTTTATGGATGAAGTTAATTATCACTGTGTATATATGAAGAGAGTTAAAAATGTACCAAAATTAGGACTTCTTTATGAAGTCATAAGAACATTAAGTTTCTTGTACGTGTTTCCACAGGATGTTGTACATATTTGTAATTAGCTCACATAATTTCAACTGTCACTGATTTAGTATGTGTCTCTCTTTTGGGCTGAAGAATGATATCCCTTTTAGAGCAAGGGCCATATCCTTCCTGGTCAACTACAGAATGGTAGTAGCTGCAGATAGCAGGGGTCCAATACACGAGGTCTGACAATTAAGTTTGTGAACTCATCCTAGAGAAAGTGCTACATACCTCATTGCTGAGTATCACTATGGTCACCTTTGAAGTACCCTCCTTGGGAAGCTACGCACCGATGCCAGTGCCTAGTCCACCCTTCAAAGTGATTTTGGAACTCTTTCTGGAATGGCCATCAGAGCTGTCATAACCTTGCCAAGGTTACAATACCTTACTGAGCTGCTTGTACAGTGCTGCCAACATAAGCGCACTGTGGCAAGTTTGAGAACTTAATTGTCAGATTTTGGGGACAACAATAGTTCTGATGACCGTGATATTTAGCCATGAGGTACGTGGCACTTTCTCTAGGATGAGCTTGGGAACTTATTTGTCAGACCTCGCATGTGGGTTTGCAGAATGAATGAACATACCAAACATTTGTTACATATGTTTTGTTCTCAGAAATAAAATCACTTTAATCACACCTTGTATTTCAATAAAAACTGCCCAAAAAAGTAATTCCAAAAAAAAAAACTTGTCCTACCATAAACACTTTCAACTCTAAGAAATTAAATATTTTAATGAGATATCTAAAATGGCAATAACAAAAATAAGGTTGCACACACTGCCTTTTATTATGTCTCCAATACGCATTTTTCAAAATTGTGAATTATTGTCAAATATCCTCAGTTTGAAGTTAATATTTTTGTTTTGCCAATGTCAGAATACATTCCCTCTTAGGAGTTATTTGAAACAGCCTCAAAACTCCCTTGGTGATTCAATTTACATTACAATGTGCTGCTGGTACTACAGCAATAATAAGGTTAGATTATAAGCGAACCTATGATAAGTAACTACAATATATAGAGGGAAAAAAGCCACAGACAGATTGTAGTTTTTCCAAAATACATTTTTAAATGGTTAACAAAATCTGTTCAGTTATTTTTCTTGGGCCTTCAGGATGAGAAAACTCAAGTGGAAACTACATAAAAGTCAGAGCTAAAAAGGCCTGTGTTTTCTGTGGCTTTACTCCTAGGGGCCAAATGAGCAGTAGCACACAGAGTGGCTTTGGAGAAATTTAATCTCTTTTATCTCCTGCCTGTCCTTAAGCTCAGCGCCTCTCCTCATTCCTGTGAGGCGAGGCCTTGGGGAAAAGAAAAAAAAAAAGACAAAACGGACTAGGTTTCTTTAATATTCCCACCGAAAAGATTTCTTACAAGCATTTAAAGGGGAAAACACATACAGTTCTTCATCATGGAAATGAATGATTGCCGAGTTATCTCAACTGTCACTCCTCTTGCTTTTAATTTGGATTTACAAATTTTAAGCAGAAGAACCCAATGGCTCATCACAGGGAAATTCTACAAGGTAATATTTACCCGGGAAAGAATGGCAAGCTACCTGTCTCTCAATAAAATGTTAGTCACGTCACAGAACTGGCTGTGTCAGTATACCTTTCAGTAAGATGATTACAGAATAAACAATGTTTCTTGAACATGAATCCCAGATAGTACTCTTTAAATAAGCATCCAAAGACTAGGCAAGAGCATGGATTAAACCTTCACATTTATTTCTCTGACTTATACAAAGGGGTTAGGAAATCAGGCTTGATCCCCGAGGAACTTGTGTTTTATTCAGACACAGTCAATGGGATGTAAAATAATACTCGAACCGGAGAAGTTAATCTTCATTCTCCATTTAAATACCTATAATTTAATGTTTGACAGGGAACGGCACACACCACATTTTATGACATTCTAAAAGCAGTTCTACATTTTACGTGAAGAGCCTGCTGTCAACTAAGAACCGATGTCTTCCCCCATCCAGAACTGGGGTAATTAGCCCATGTTAATGAAGAATACAGAGTTAATATACATGACTTACATCTGTACTTGTCTTCCAAATGTGCTTTACATAGAGAAATGATGCCAGTTTTAAAAGACAGGACCCGGATCCTTCCCGTGCGTCCCCTATTGTGAATAATCAAAGCAGAAAATAATTACTGATACTTGACTACGTGGGAAACACTTTCAGCCAAGGAAAAAACCTTGGATATGGAAACTCTATTGACCATTGTTTTAGTAAGAACTTTTCTGAGTTCATTATCTATTTGGCTGGTGACTTAGAATGCAACGGAAATTTGACCACCTTGAGCAATGAATAGTTACCAAGTTTTCAATTTTTAAAAGCCCTGACTTGAATTGTAAGAGTGCCTCTTTGTAAAACAGGAAAAATGTCTTTCTGTTCATCCATGGAGAGTCACTGGGTTTAAGCTGGTAAGTGGAGGAATTAGCACGAGGCACACTAAGCTATTTTGGTTACTGAAGTGAATTCTCTAACTTGGTTACTGAAACACCCCCACATTACCAGCAACTAAGTGTGAGGCTCTCTTCCAAACTTAGATTTTCATCAGACTGCCCCTATTGAGAAGAAAATTAACCACTTCAGGCCACAGCACACAGAATATAAAACATGAACGTTTATCTCCACTATAAAAATAGGGTATGCTCTATTACAGAACATTCAGATATGTGATCTTAAAGAGTAATTTAAAAATAACCTATTGCTGTATTAACATTTTAATATCTATACACTAGTATATATAAACTTTCAGTTTACATATAAAGCTGAACTAAAGCATTCCAGATGACAAATTTATTAACAAGTTCTTTATGTCCATGGGCAAAATTAAGAATAAGAAGTTTTTCATTTTGTAGAAAATGTCTTTTAATAATTTTCAGCTTTTATTTTGTTTACAAAAGCAACTGAACCTTACATGTTGAGATGTTGACTAATATAGACTAAGTCTCCCAACTAGCACTTGGAAATTTCAAAGGATAGGTCCCAACTGGTTATTTTTGGTGAAAAATATGCTCAACTTTCAAATGGTACAATTTTCTAAATCCCTTACTCAAATAGAAGTCCTGAATCCTAATGCATTAACAAAGTTATTATCACTGGAGGACTGTCTTATCTTTTTTCCTCTTTTAAAAAGGTAAACCAGTTTAACAAACTTTATACAGTAACTCAGGTCTTCAAGGAATTAAAGTGTCTGCAAATAATTTTCAGGCAGATAGAAAGGAAGTTACACACTCAAAATCCATTCATATGTCCTATGTAGATGAACTGGTGCTAAAATACGAGGGCTGTCTAGGAAGTATCCAGCCATGTAATAGGAAAAACAGAGGCATTTATGGCTGGATTCTTTCTGGACAGCCTTTGCATATTTGAGGAAGACCTACAAAGAAACATTATCAGAGCAAATGTAAGTGCCATCCACAATTAAAATCTAGTATGTTCAAGGGCTTAGTAGATAAGGATTAGAATTCAATTGTCAGGTGATCTTAGAATTTAAAAAACAATACCTTATTGAAATAACAGAGAAAAAAGGGTATACATTTTAATCCAGGGGGTGGTAGAAATGTACAGCAAGGGCAAAAAGCAGAATAATTGACATGCAACTCCTTTTTAAAAATCTCCCCAGACTTCCCGAAGAGGATATATTCTTGTTGACATGTGAAATGAGGAGTGTAATAATTCTGAGGTCTAAGAAGAATTCAGGCAAAATTAAGACCCATTCCTCATGCTACCTTCCTCAACTGTCTTCATTAAGCTCAAGACAAAAATCAGAACCTGAGCTCTCTCCTGTGTACTATCCCAAAGAAATAAAACAAGCACTCTCTGAGAGAGAGAGAGAGAGAGAGAGAGAGAGAGAGAGAGAGAGAGAGAGAGATGAATAGAGGTGCCAAACTGAAACTTCGTTAAAAACCTTATTTAAAACAACAACAACACTTCCTCAGTTTGAGGAGCTGCATTTGCTGCATTAAATACTTGTTTTCATTTTGTTGGGCTTGTCAGTTCATAATTTTTCACAAAAATCTCCTGAGCAGCAGCTGACACTACTCAGATCTGGTTGACAGGTGGGCCAGCATCTCCAGGACTATGTCCATTTCTGCCTGAAGTGGATGGAGGAATTCCAAATACACAGGCAAGAAAGGGAAAGGACCAATGGCTTACACTAGGGCTGGGCAAGATGTCAATCGCGTTCCATCGGTGGACCAACAAGCAATTTTGGGGTGACTGCCTGAATAATAAAATAAATAGCTAGTGGACCATGACACTCAAAGAAGTAGCCCTTGCCCTGAAAAAGTCTGCCCAGGCCTTGCTTACACAATGACTCATTCTATTACTTGAGAAAAAGGAGTATCTTGGGGTTTTGCTTATTTTCTAATCTGAGAGCAGCCTATGTTCTAGCTGTTACCTATATCAAAATGTTTTTCAACTCCAATAAGTGCAAAAATGATTTACCACAGGGACAGCATTAAGTCACACAGCTTCTTGAAACTTTCATCCTGAGGACCATTATTACTAGACTGGGGCCCTGGTGTGACGCTAATTACACGCTCACCATTCCGTAAACTAAGTGACAGAAGCTGAAAAACAAGCTTGCTGTACGTACGTGTCATAAACATTCAGCAGCCAATTGAGACACATATCCACGCAAAGAGGGACATTGACCAGATTGTTGTGCTCTTGCTCCAGGCGATCATAAACAGTGGTCAAACAATTAATGATCTGTAGGATGTCCATGGGCTGGTCATTTTGCTTGAGGTTGTGCTGGTCCAAGGCGTCGCATGCAGCTGACAGGCTCAAGAGATCCACTGCAAAAGCCACATAAAATCACAAGTGATTCAAAGTGGGGAAAGGTGGCTTTCACTATGTTTGCTTTTCTTTTGACCATCTTGGCAAACTGTACTCTTATAAAACACCAAACCTGAGCCCTACCCTCTTTTCCAGTATCTTGTTTTCATCCCTCAGTTCTAAGTTGAACTGAGGTTGTTTCTCTCTCCTCTCATTGGTATTGACTGGGTGAAGAAGTGGGAGAAAGCAACAGTTCTCATTCTTGAAGCACTTGGGAATATTTGAGACTTATGGGGACATGTCGTGTTCTATGTAAACCGAGTCATTTCCAACTGAATACGGAAAAAGCTATTTTACTAGAGATTTTGAAAGAGGTCCTGACAATACTTTCTTGGATTAGCATTAGAGAAGGTCAGTTTGATTAATCTTTATGATTAGGGTTGTGTAAACTCTCTTTCCAGCTAGGTATGTATAATCATTATGTGTTTTTCTCCTTGAAATAATCAGTCACCTCATAATCTCTCTGCTACCTTAACATCAGGTGAAAAAATAATCAACTTCACTAAAATTGTTCATAGGCAAACTAAAGTAACTGCACAATCTATCTAGGTTTCAGACCTGAGGCTCACTTGTTTCTCCTTTCACCTTCAAATTGTATTTCATATTGTACTTTTCAAGTCCTCTAAGATGTGTGTGTGTGTGTGTGTGTGTGTGTGTGTGTGTGTACGTGTGTGTGCGTTTGCATGTGTATAGGGGAGGGCTCCCTTAATCTGAGGTGGTATTTAATCATACATTGAAAGACAAAAATTTAACAAAAGGGAAATCTCAACCTTGTCCAACATCAGCAAACTATAAACTTTACTCCCAAGTGTCATGAAAAGATGCTTTAAAAAATAAAGCCAATTTATTAGCCAAACTGGAATCACAACAACGTGCTTTTATAACACCGCACACATATAAACTCTAGTCTGAATTCTCAGTCCTTGGACAGAAAGAATCAATAGTAATTAAGTAAATCTCTCGCGCATTTAGGGGAAAGAGGCAATACAATTATAAAGGCAACTGCAGATAAACATTGGCTGTCCCAGCCAGTAAACAGCTTGTCCAATACTAAACAGATGCAAATTTAAGACTTTAATGTAGTATACTAGTTATTGGTGCCTAGCTCTAATTCAGTGTTAAGGGGAAAAAATAGTGGTTAATACCTATGCAGGTTAATACTCATGTTGTGTGTGTTTTTCTCTTTTAAAAAAGGAAAATAGTAACTCTGTAAGTTTCCCTGGAAGCATGAAGGAGAACTGTTGGTGCAAACAGGAGGGGTATTTTTTTCTCTTTCTTTGATCCCAGTGAGAAAAGCTCTGTGCTTCCACGTATTCGGTTCCCTAACCTGCCCTGGAAGACCCCTCATCCCATTAAAGCAAAGGCTGTTGGGGAAGAAAAAAAAATCCTCTACCCTTCTAAGTTCTTTTGGCTGGTTTAAGAATTAAGTTGATATGGAACAGATTAACAGAAGTAAAAAAAATATTTAATTTCATACATATGGGGACTCCACATAAACATGAAAATTCCAAAGACAGTAAGTCCAAATGAAGTATAGATGTCATTCTGGACTAAGGAGGAGGAGGGAAAGGTCTGGAACTTCAAAGGGAAATAACTGGCAATTCACAGGAAGATGAAGAGGATTAATGTTTAGTAAAAATATGTTTGCTGAGCCATACAGAAACAGGGGGACACAGAGAGGGCTTTGATCAGAGTCTATCACACACTAGTTCATACTAAACTGTAGTTCTCTATGATGACAGCTCCCTTCCTGAACCATGTCCTCTACCTAAATTCTTTTAGGCAGTTAGGGGAAAGGTCAAAGGTTTTTCCTGAGTCTTTTGGATCTTGAGTCTTTTCAGCTCAAAGTATCCACATGCCAAAGTGACACATTTTGGGGGTGGCAAATTTTGCTACCCTACAGGCCCCTACTTCTTTTGCTTAAAAACACGCTCAAGCTAAAGAAGAAACCTCCTTACACAGAAGCCAGGACGTTGGTGAAAGTGGCAGAAAGGAACATATCTTGATTTGAGGGAGGCAGGAAGAAAAAGAAAAGAAGGAATTTAAAAAAATAGCAATGCAAGCAGGCAGGAGCACATGAGGAGGAAAAGGTGAGCAGGAACTGCATGAGAGACTGGACAGAGAAACAGACAAAAGACTCAAACTTTGATTTTTCTCTGCTGTATTCTGACTTCCTCCAAGGGCACATTTTCTAGTGCAGGTACTGGGAATGTTTAGAGATGCAGCATACCATTTCCATTAATGGAAGAGAGAAATGGATTTCTTCTAAATACCAATACTCTCAACATGTTTCTTTATGTATTGAGGGAAGCTATGGGAGACTCGAAGTTTTTCTATTATTTTCTTTTTTTTGTTACTCTGCTTTAATCATTACAAATATTTTGCTTTATATCTAAGGATATGAGAACCGACCAGTGAGAATTTTTAGACTTACTTTCGTATTAAGAGTCTAATTTACCCGTGTGATGGAAACAAAGAGACAGGCGGCAACATTGCATGAATTTCTTTTTATCAGGTCCACTCTTATCTCTGTACAGGTGAATGGGTAACACACAGAATGGAAAATTTGGAGTATAAATAGCTCTAGAGGGGAGCAAGGCAATTGCTCTGAAATAACAGGAGCAAAAGATGACATAGTTAAGAGAGAAATACGGTACAGAGCACTCTGCTGAAACTGGATGTGGTTCAACACAAGCCCAATCCATCACAGAAGATTAGAGAACACATTTCCCAAAACAAACATATGAAACAGAATTCCACTTTCATGGAACAATTTTTCAAAGGATTCTATTTAGGTATGCACAGCTGATACTATGGACTTGAAAAGAGGTGAAAAAAGTCGATAGGGACAATTTAATTGCCACACAGACATACACTTAAACTGTTCAAAATGAACAACTTAAAGAATACATTGAAACTATTTGATGAAACATTAAACATAATGATTAGCTGCTTCTAGAAGCCTCAACCAGCAACCAGCAGACATAATTTTGTGAAACTATCCTTTTACCTCAAGCTAGGAATTTCCATTTAGGGGAAAGAATATTTATCTTTTAGGGTATTCACTAGGGAATATATTTTAAAACTATATAAAAACCCAAGTATTTTCCAATATACCCTCTCTTTCAAAAATTATTATTATTTTTTTTCTTTTCTTTTCTTTTTTTTTTTTTTTTTTTTTTTTTTTTTTTTTTTTTTTTTTTTTTTTTTTTTTTTTTTTTTTTTTTTTTTTTTTGTATGTGGATAGTTCCCTGGCTGGGAATCGAACCTAGGCTGTGGTGCTGACAGCGCCAGCGACGAAGCCTTAAGCCACTACACCACCAGGGAACTCCCAAAAATTATTTTTATATGGCAGAATGCCATAGGTTTTGACACTCTTGAAGAACAGGGACCATTGGGTGGTGGCTCCTCATGCATGAGGGCTGTGGGGCTGAGAGAGTTGGTGACAGGACCAAAATGACTGGCTCTTCAGTATCCTTTGCTCTGTTGGAAAAAGCAAAAATGGAGGGTGGGGGACTTAAACACAGGCTCCCTGTTAATGGTTGCAGAGGCTCTGGTTGTACCTAATCATCCTCTTAACATTCTAAGTTCAAATGCCACAAGCTAGGAGGCGAGGCAGATTGTTTTTGGTGTTTTACAGAATCATAGACTTTGAGAGCTCAAAAGCACCTTTAGAATTGTATGCAGTTGAGATTTACTGTGCGTGTTAAGAAAAGACACCTGGATTACCCAATTCCTTGAGGAGGTACATACTGAAAAGCAGAAAGGGGGTGGAAGAAGCTATCCTTACAGACTTTACTGAAAAACAAAAAGCAAAAAGCAAAAACCATTCCTCACTCACTACTAGTGATAACAATTAGGAGAAAAAAAGAAGCACCAAAAAGTTGGTTAGAATAAGTCCCATGCCCACACAATCCCAAGGTCATTCCATGGGTCAGTGTGAATACTCTGTGTTAATTTATAAATAATCTGGTAACTTAATTAGTGCACATAGAGACAGAGGGGAGTTATGGTGGGACAACTGCTACATGTTTGCTGGTTTTCTTTCTTTCTTTTTTTTTTGGCCAGGCAGCAGGTTTCTGTGGGAAGAGAGAGAGCTGCTCTTGACATCATACCAACTCACTCTATACACAGCTTACACGTCAGGCTGAAGGACTAAACTCTTTGCCCAACAAGAAGGTGAATGCACTTTGATGTAGTGATCTGTGCTGAGGGTCAATTCCAGAGACTGGAGTCTGCATGAGATGTGTTGCTAAAATAGCTACATAATGCAGCCCCTTGATCAAAGAAAGGAAAAGAAGTGACTTTTGTGTTGATGTGTAGCCATGGGTTACACATTATCACTATTATTTCTAGCAGTAACACTGGTCATTTGTAACTGGTCTCAGTGAGACTTGTGGAGGTCACTGGGTTTGGGACTGGCTATATAGGAAGAATATGCTCAGGTTACCAGTGGATTCTAAGAAACCCTGCCTAAGACTCCACTATGTGCTCCCTGCTTTCCCAAATGGTTTGTGTTCCCATTGGTGGTTCCTGCTCCAAGAGAGAAAAGTATATCCTGCTGTGGCCCTTACAGAGAGCGGGTACTTGGAGCTTGCCCTTGGTCTCTCTAGACCCTCTGTATGAGGTAGCCTGTGGTTATGATGCACAACCCTGTTTCAATGTTGTCCATATACTGTAGTCTTTTTCTGCAATGAACTGTAGATGTGTAAGCACTGTCATTTGGGTTCTGTGCATTTTCTTTAGCAACAGAGCCTGAACTGCTGCCACCAGTGCCAATTACTGTCAAGTGAAATTGTTTAGAAGATCTCCAATTCATTCTTGGCTAAAAATATGGGGAAAGCAGTATTTAAAAAGAGAAATGGATGATTCTGATAAAGGGATAAAAATGAATCATTGCTGGTTGTCAAGCTACCCTTGGTTTGAGGTAGCACAGCCTTTGAAATTGGTGATCGATAATACAGCTTTCTAGTGGCATCTGGAAATGATAGACCTGAACTTCAGGGGCTGAACAAAATGGATTACAAGGGAACTGCCAACTGAAGGCAGGTCTGCTAAAAATTCAATTCCCTGCTTACCTTAGCAAAAGCTCAAGGAAGTTCACTCTCCTTCAGCTGAGCTTCACCCTGTCTGGCCTGCAGGTGGAGTTCCAACCAAAGGAACCTGGACAACTATGAGTTGCTAAATGGGCTACAACTTTGGGGCCAATTACACTTCAAAAAATACTTCAAGTAGGGAACTTACAGGTGTTTCCTACTTCACACAATTTCCTTTTTTCAATGCCCTACTCTGTAGTCACTAGACTAGGGCTACTACTAAGACGTCTCAAAGGCTGGTAATACGAGGGCCATCTGGAAAAAAATCCAGCCACAAATGCCTGTATTTTTCATATTACATGGCTGGATATATAAGTCCCATATTCTGAAAGAAGATATGGGCACTCCTCACTTAACAACTGAGTTCTGTTCCTATGACTAGGCTGTTAAGTGTATTGGTCGATAAGCGAGGAGCTTAAAGGTGGATGTCTTATAGTATATCGTGACACCATAGGGTATGTATTTTTCAAGAGATATCATGAAACACGACACTTACAAATGAAAGAGGTAGTCTTGAGTGACTGCGAATGCTTCATGTACTGAACACTAACCTATTGTGGGAATGAGACAAAGACTGAAAAAGGGAATTCCTGAGATTCACACGAGACTGAGAAAGGGGATTCCCAAGACTCACACAGGCTGAGAAAGGGGATTCCCCACACTGGAAAATTGGCCCCAAGTCTGAGTGGTCATGAAATGTGTAGGTCGCTAAGTGAGGAGTGGCAGTATTATGGCTATTAGTTGGTACATAAGAGCAAAAATTCCACAGGAATTGACAGAATAGATTATTCCACACATGGTCTACTTGGGGCTATCACAAATGTTTTGTTGCCTACAGGAAAGGATTAGCCCGATCTTTCAGTACTGATCCAATCTGACCCCTTACCATTGGGAAGAGACTGAAGGAGAAGCCCTGTCATTTGTTATTTCGCTACCAGCTAAATATGGACTAGCTCGGTGGCTGAACCCAAGGGACATACTTCATGCACGGGAGGGGGGCAAGGTTTGAATTCCAATTAATGGTAAGGAAGAAAGGTAAAATTGTAGCTTAAGGGAAGAAAGCCACCCAATGAGTGTTTAAAAGGGCAAATTAATGTAATGTTGGTGCCCAGAAAGAGGCTTCAACTAAGACAATAATATGCTTCCTTAGCTGTGACTCAGATGCCCTTTTAAAGAGCTGAGAAGTGAGCAGGACAACTGGCCAACCTCCTGAACACACAGGATGAAGAGATGGGACTTCTGACTGTGACCATGACTCCATGGAGCAATAGTAACGTGGCTATGTCTTTTGGTTCTTGTTTCACAGAATAGATCTGTTATTTAAGGTCCTGTGTAGGAAAGTGCTGTGTGAGAATATTTACCCAGTCACATCTGGAGAACACTGATTTATAATAAGCTGAATACACACTGTGTGGCCATTAATTGGGATGATGAAGTTTTAAGAAAGGTATTCGGTATACAGTACAAGGTTTATCTGTTATAATATTATATGTAAAAATACAGCTATTTCCCCCATTATTATTATATGAGGAAAGCCACAAATGGGATGCAGGGACAATTAGGGCACTTGGGTCACTGAAGAAGAATTAAGTTTCATTTGGTAGGCCTACTTCACTGAAATTGAAAAGCCAGAAATTTGATGTAGATGGTTAGAGAAATTTCTGTGGCATACCCAAACCAAACAAAATCCATTTAGCAACCTGGGAGATGCAACATTTGTACTTATCAAATGTATTTCCTAATTACAGTAAAAAGATATCAGTAAACAAAAGCCACAATGTGCCTGGTGGACCAAAGAGCATGGGACCACTTGAAGTCAAAGAATCTTAGCAGAATTAGGAGCTGGATGAGGAATATCTGGCCAGGTAGAATCTGCTTTGAATGAAAAAAGATGAACTGATGGAAGACTTCCGAGTGTAGTGGTGTCCAACATTTTCACTTCCCTGGACCACATTAGAAGAAAAATTGTGTTGGGCCACACATAAAATACACTCACACTAACAATAGCTGATGAGCTAAAAAAAAAAAAAAAGGGGGGGGTGGGATAAAAGAATTCACGTTGGGCCACATTCAAAGCCGTCCTGGGATGCAGGTTGGACATGCCTGTCCAGTGCAAAAAGAGCAATTTGAGGGCATCCAATTCCAGGAGGCAGGTTAAGGATGGCCAGCTTCCTAGAATGATGACTGGAAATGGGACCTAAGATAACTGGAGAAGTAACCCAGAAGGTACTCCTGAATAGCTTCAGCACCACGACTGAGGGACAACCATTTATTTGTGCAACTCATGGGTACTGGGCAAATTTTAAACAGGGCTCCAGTGCTTCTCCTGGGTAAGAGATGTGTCCTGTGTTACAGGACCCCCTGCACCCTTCTTTGGGCACTAATACCTATCAAACCAGGGAAGCTGAGGAAATGAGTGTGGCTCTGTCCTCAAGATATTTTGAATTCTGAAATAACAGAGACCTGCCTCTAACCCATGTGAAAAATAAATACAGTGACTCTCCGTTAATTGGAACTCAAGCAATCAGCACTCCTAAGCAACCGGCAAATTTATTTTGCCCCTTGCTTGAGTTCTGGTTAACAGAGAGCCTACTTACATTTATCCAATATCTACCAATCCTCATGGGTGCTGGTGAACTGAGAGTCTACTGTATATAGTATATGGGAAACGTAGGTTTTTGTGGGGAAGGGACAGAATAATTGCCTCAGAGCCCTTTTGCCGTGAGGCAGTCTGTGGCTGTGAACGCCTATCTGGACTTCAATGCTGTTGCCTTATTGCAGCCTCTTCCTGCAAGAGACTGTATTTGTAAGCCATGTTATCATGGGTCCCATGAGTCTTCTGTAGCAACCCAACCCTGTCTAATGCCACCTTAGTGCACTCTCAAAGGTGAGGAGCACTTACCAAGATGGGAGCCCATTTTTTTACCTGGTTTGTCATGATGAGGGTGAACCTTCATTCAGACAACTCCAGGCTACCCAAAATCTCTCTACTGGGTGAACTAGTTGTTAAACAGAAGCAAATTGTTCTGTTTCTTGTTTGCAGAGTATTTGTCACATTTATCAACTGCAGTATATTTAGCCTTATGGTTTGGGCTCTCTCCAACTCACCACACACTAATAAACTAAATACACGTGCTTTAAGTGCATTTTTATTTCTGCTCTTAGAAGCTGGCTATACTTTTAATTTTAGAAGCCACACATCTATAAGACGCCATCAGAACTACAGAAGGAGAAAGATAAAGCTTAGATTTATCTTCTTTATCACTTTCAATAGGGTATCAGCCATATGAACCAGTTTATAAATGCTTCTCACTCTGATTTTCTCTTTGTCTCTGCCTTCCTGTCGAGTTTAATATTCATTCACGATGCCTGGAAAGGCAGTATGGAGTCATGCAACATTAAACCGATTACAAACTGGGGATATTACAAGCCAATAGCGATCTTCTCAACTTAAACAGCAAATTCTCTAAAGTAGATAAAATTGTGTTATGTGAGTTTCTGCAACGCTGAGGCTTTGATGTGAAGTGAAAAAATAAGACAAGTGCTTGATGGCGGTAGCACTGCATATTTTCTAAGGCATCTGTAATTCAAACTCTTCACTGGCATCAGGAAATCATTGAGATAACATCATTAATTTTCATTAAAGTAAGAGTTAGTAGAAGTGACCTTAGGTTGGAAGAGACAGCCAGGACAAGTTTTATTTTTCTGTACCACAGACAATAGCTCTTTATCATGGCTTTGCAGGCATAGAAATGACAAAAAGGCTGGAAGATAAACCTAAGCAAATGTAAAATTAAGAGCAAATTCTTAAATTATTGACTGAACAGTTAGTTAATCAATGCGACCACACACGTTTTCAATAATAAGCGGATTGGTGACATCTTCATTCCATACTCATATGACATATGGAACTCTCCCTACCATCCTTGGGAATCCAGTATTTAAAAACAGATAAGTATACCCTAATTTTGCTGTACCTAAATTTTTTTCAAATATGAGAAAAGTTATTGTCAGAAAGGAAATGCTGAGAATTTAAAATCTGCTTAATTGTGAAAATTTCACATTTTACATTCAGAGCTTAAGTTTATCATAAGATTGTAATCTGAAATGGTAAAAAAATTTTGTAATATCAAATACCCATTTCTCCAATATTTATCAGAAATTTTAACAGAAATTAAAACAATAGTCAAAGAGACATGTCTGTGAATGGGATTTTTTTAAAAAACAACTGAATAATGCCTAAATCCAAGGTCATAAGGAACATTATGGGAAAGGGCAATCATTGTAAGGTTCTCCGATCTACTCTATTTCTCGACTTTTCCACAATGTAACCTGAAACAGTTGATTATATCTTTTAAACTTTTAGAATGTCATAGGAATATACTACAGGGTGTCCCCCCAAAATGTATGTATGTTTTAACAGCTGATAACTCAAATAATTTTCTCTCCTTTTCAGGTTTGCCCAATTTGAAATAATGGGTGAAGTCTGGTGAACGTGGAATACCCTCCATGTTCACTGGACCCCACACCACCAGACTTTTAAAAATGTGGACACAGGGGTTACCGGGTGGCCTAGTGGCTAGGATTCGGCGCTCTCACCACCATGCCCCAGGCTCGATTTCCGGTCAGGGAACCACACCAAAAAAAAAAAAATGTGGATACATATAAGATAAAGTTTACAGTACAAAATCGGCAACAGTCAACGAACTGAAGGCAGCCACTGAATGAGCATGCGCACAAACACAGAATGTAATGATTCTTAGTGTTAGTGATTCTATTGCTTTGCATTGCCAACAGTGCCTGGACCAGAACAGTCATCAGTTTGAAAGCAAACGTCGGCCAAAAAAAAAATCATTTTTGTAGATCTTTTAAATTTTGAAACTAAAATATATGTTAATAAACACAGACTTTATAATTATTCAAAGTGTGTTGACATTTTTTGGGGACACCCTATATGTATGATGGCATTTTACAATAACAACTTCACAATTACCCCTTTTATCAATGGAAAGCAGAATCTCTAGGACAGGACAGAGACAGAAGACAAAAATGAAGCAGAAAGACTTTCTCCATCTAGCCCTCTGACTCTGCTGCAACCCAAAGTGCCTCTTTCTAGGTCCCTAAGGAAATCCTAAGCCTGGGGACCCCTTTAAAAACCATTTAGAACTTGGCGGCTATATAGCTGAAGAATAATAGCTTCGGACTATAAGCTGTAAGGAAACGAAATCCTAAATTTACTTTCAGTCATGCATCTATTTCATGAAAACGTAAACTGTCCTCCATGCCAGGCTTTGTGCTAAAGCATCGGAAAGACCAAGATGAAGAGGAAAAACCTAACTTTCTCTCTCATTCCAAATAGTTTGTTCTCTAACTCCATTTAAAAGAAAGCCACATGACAGTGACCCTCCTTGACCATCTTATCCTGGCTTCTGCAGCCACCTGGTCAGACCCCCTTCATTCCTGAAGACTTGGAAGCCAGAATTCATGATCCTTCCCTCTTCCCCAGCACTGGTCCCCATTCTAGATGATTTCAACATTGGCATGGATGACTTGTGCATGACTGCAGCCTCTCAGTTCCTTAACTTCCTATTTCTTCTCCATGGAAACTCCCATCTGTCCCATCTCCACCATCCACTCTAATGGTCATATCCCAGACCTAATCAATGGAAATGTTCCACTTCTGAAAGAACGTGTAGCTATGCTAGTCTCTCACCACAGCTTCCTGGCCTTCCAGTTGCTTCCGCACTAACTCTTCCTCTACTTCCCTGAGCAATTAGGTTATACTCTGTATCTTTCTACCACGAATTGCCAGCTTCCACCTGAATTCATAGCTTCTCCTATCTAACACAGACTTGACAGGTGTCACTTTAACGACCTACTCATTCTTTTGCCCAAATTCTCACTTCTCTTGCCCAACTGTCTTCTGCCCACTCTGGGGCAGAACCATCCAGCTTCTTACTGCTAAGTGTGCCTGGAGCAATCCCGCCCCATGCTACAGACTGGGGCCACTGTGAGACACTCAACCAACTCTGGGCTCCATAATGCTGCTTCTCAAATTAGCCCCCTCTCTTCTCACAAAGGTAAGTCTCAGTCAATGTCATCACCTTCTGCTGTCAGCTGCAGCTCAGGAACTGCCCTCCACCTTCACACAGAAAACAGAAACCTCTATCCCGACATCCCTCACCTTCCTGCCACCAGGTCACCTCTGGTACCTGGTACTGCACAGACTCTTTCGCCAGCACTGCTCATTACAGTGGAAGAGAGATGCCCCTTCCTTCTCTGGAACTCTGGATTACCTGTGCCTATCCTCTCACAACTCACATTTTTTTATTAGCCTCTTGCGTCAATAATTTCAATTGTGTCCTCTCTTCTCCTCATATTTATTTAAATAGATGCAAGTGTCTCTCAACTTATTTGCATGTACACCTCATCAACTCCTCGGCACCTATCAGCTAGCTACCATCCCTGTTCCCACCCTTTCACAACTCAATTTCTCCAAGAAACGTCCATACCTACCATCTTTACATCTCCATTTTTTATTTATTTTTAGACCTACTTTGTCACATCCACATGCCTCTAAAATCTCACCCAAGGTACAAAAAACCTCCTTAGGTCCTAAATCCAATGGAGACTTTCACCAACTTCATCCTGACCTCCTAGGAGCATGTAACCCTGGTGGCAGGCCCCTTTCCCTCTTAACCTCTGTTATTTTCTTTCTGCTCCTCTGGCTATTTCTTTGCAGTCCCCTCTGCACATTGTCTCCTGTTCTAAATACTCTTTTCTTCTTACTCTATACTCTCCCTGAGCATATACATGCTAATAATTCCTAAATACTGCTTGCATATTTCTACTGAGTGCCAAAGCTTTACATCCAAGTCCACCGAGCAAGCACACCGTTCACCACACTTGAGCACTTAAGTATCTTCCTTGATTTCCCCTGTCACCCACCACATCTAATTCATCACTAAGGCTTATCAATTCCACCTTGTGTTCCTCAATTCTCCCACTTCCCTCCACTCCTACTTTGCCAGTTCAGGCCATCATACTGCTGGTTTAGATGACTGAAACTTCAACAAGTCTCTCTGCTGTCAGCTGCACACTGCCCCTGCCCCCAATCTATGCTCTATTCCACAGCCAGGGCGATCTTTCCGAATGAAAATCTCATCCTGTCATCCCCTTGCATGGCTCCCCACTGACCTCTCCATTCTTTAACTGAAGGTGAAAAAGCCTTTCACAATCTGCCTCCTGCTTTTCTCTCCAGCCAAATATTACACCACATTCCCTCCTGGAATTCTGTGCCTTAGTCATGCCGAAGTAGTTTCAGTTCCTGGATGTATCTCTGGATTCCATGTCTCACCACATGCTATTCCTACTGACTAGAACACTCTTCTTAGAGTGAGCTCTATTTATCCTTCCAGACGCACGACACTTACACATCATTTCTTCAAGCAAATACTTCTTTGAACCTCACCTCCCCCTACTCAACTAGCTGTTCTCATAGTGCCCCATTCTCCTACTGTCCCATGACTAAGTGCAGTAGACACTCAGTTAACCAGCACCCATGGGGATTGGTAGACACCATATAAATGTAAGCAGACTCTCTGTTGACCAGAACTCAAGCAATCAACAAAATCTCAAGTAACCGGCAAAAAAAATGTTGCCAGTTGCTTGACTTCCAGTTAATGGAGAGTCTAATGTACATAACTCTGAAACCTCTTCACCTTTCTCCAGAGTGCCCATAAAGCTTAGTAATAGAGACAGTATCACTTTATTTTTTTAAACAGATTGCAGATGTTCTGGAAGATCGTACATACATTCACCTAGGTCTCCATCTTATGGACACCCTGTATATCCCTCATGAGCTTGAAAGTCTCATTGGGATATGAACTATACCTGTTTGTTTCATGGTCATGTCATTCATGTGCATGGACACTCAATATTATAGTATAATTCACTTTGTTGATAACAGATATAACCTACAAAAACTATCCAATGAAGAGGCAGGGCTGTATAACACTTCATGGTTTTCCCACTGATGTACGATATTTAGCAAAAGCAGAAAAACCATTGTGTCATCTCTCTTCTATGACAGCATTTATCTGAACATTAGCACCCAAGCTAAAAAACAACATAGATATGTGAACTCTGGCTTGGATAAGGTGATCTAATACTAATACGTGTGATACTACATCCATTTTGTAAGAAGAAATAAAGGCAGAATAGGGGGAGATAATTCAAGTTTCATAAAGACTATTCTGGATACTAATACCATTAACAGGAAAACAAAATTATCAATATCTTACTGAGTCAATACCAGTAGCTGAGGAATGGTGACAGGAATGATTCTAAACAATATAACACAGTAGTCTAGGAGAACACTAGGCCAAACATACTTTAAAAAAATGAATTCTATGTTACAAATGACTTGTGGCAGTTATTTCTCCCCTCTCAAAATGAAAATACCACGGATGCACTTTTTTTTTCTTTTTAAAGCAAAGAGTAACTATCAAGCATTTCAAGACCTGGTTAATACTCACAGCAAAGGGCCTTCTGCAGTCTTCGGAGTTTCATGGCAGTCCTATAAGCTGAGAACCTGACATTATTCAGGTCAGCTGAAGAAAAAAGAGGGGAAAACAAAGATCTTTTGTTATTTCATCAGAAAGCACAGACAAAAACTCACAGGGATTTGTCAACAACAATGACAAGAACTGGCTAGGACAAAAAAAATCTCTCGCATGAGCCCCAAGTTTCCGGATGTAAAATTCTGTCAACGTGGGGAAAATACTACTACTAATAAAAAAAATATATCTTTCTGCTCTTTGACAATCAGGAAAGCTAAGGTCTATGAAGGACTATAGTGGCATAGCCTGCAGGGGATTCATGTAGTCGTTCCCAAAGGGAAAAGGAAAAGTATCTTTTTATGTTCAGACTATAACCTTGGCTCTACTGTAGTGAATCTTTGTTACACAAGATTAAAGAGAATTATTGAATATATTATTCGATAATTATCATTGAATATATTATTGAAGAGATATATTATCAAAAACAGTTATCAGAACTTAGCAAAAACCAATTGGCAATATAACTTTTTTTCCTGATTATAAAAGTTAAATATGCTCATGGTGGAAATCTTAGAAATCAAAGGAAAATATAAAATCAAGTAAACAAATCATCCATAATCCCATTATCCAAAGATATACTCTTAACATTCTGGGTATTTCTTACCCAACCTCTTTGTGTGTGTGTGTGTGTTGTATTTTAAAATATAATTGGGACTAAAATATTTAGTTTATATTCTAAGGTGCAATCATTCTATCATTCTACTATTCAACACATATTAACAAGTTAACAATTTCTGCTACTGTGGTTTCTACAGTGACCTGTCAATCAAGCCTCAACTCACCTTACCTAGCAGGAAGCCATATTTAGATGATGCCCTTACTCAAATCTGTATAAGCTTTGATATACCCTGGGCTGTATTTTTTTTCTAGAGTGTCTGAGCTCCAAAAACTCCTTGGAAACAATTACCACATCTCCAACTTCTGTCATATTTCCCAGTGACTAAATATATGACTGCTCTCTGAAAAAGCAGGCCTATATACAGCTAGGGGACTGATTAATAGACTCATTGACTAGATGAACAAAAGAATGAAGTTTAAAAAAATACTGCTGAACATGACTAACTGCAATAATCAAACAGTTCCCACAAAACCAATCCTGACTCGGAGTTAGGCAAGGGAAATAATTTAATTCATATCCAAGTCACTTGGGTCAACATTATTAGCTTTATGGCCTTTGCAGAGACCAACTATAAAAACCTGAATTGAAATTAGGAGGAAGAAAAACAATGCAATTTACTTTAAAATATTCCATGTAAAAATAATAAATACTGACAATACTAAATGTTGACGAGGATGTAGAGCAACTAGAACTCTCATACACTGTTGGTGGGAATGGAAAATACTGTGACTACTTTAGAACGAGTTCAGCAATTTCTTATGACATGAAACATATATCTGTCTCATGACCCAAATAGTCTACTCCTAGATATGTACCCAAAATAAAAACATGTCCACAAAAAGATGAGTACATGAAGGTTCACAGTAGCTTTATCCATAATAGCCAAAACAAACAAACACAAAAAAACAAAAACAAAAACAAAAAAGAACAAAAAAACCCCCCCAAAAAACAAAACAAAAAAAACCTGGAAACAAAACAATAGGAGAGTAAATGAACTGTGGTATAGTCATACAATGGGACACCACTTTGCCATAAAAAAGAACTAAGTACTGATAATGCAACAATGTGAACTGATCTGAAAAACTTAATACTGGGTAAAAGAAGCCAGACACAAAGAGTAAATGCTGCCTGATTACATCCATATGAAATTCTAAAACAGGCAAATCTCACCTATAAGTGACAGACTGCAGGTAGATTGTAGCCTGGGGTGGTATAGGGGTAGGTAACTTGACTACAAAGAGCACAAGGGTATTGTTTATGTGATTGAAATGTTACATATCGTGATTGGTGTGGAGGTTACACAAGTGTATATACATTTGTCGAAATTCAAACTGTATGCTTAAAATGGGTGCATGTTATTGTGTTTAAGTTATGCCTTAATAAAGTAGAAGTTAAGAGTTTAAAGAAACCCTCCCGCAAACAGTACCATATGATGTATGTGTGTATTAGCTGAAGCTCCACCGCAGAGGCGGTTGTCTTAATCAGGAAGGCACACTCCAGGGGTGGTTGGCTAGCAATTAATCAAAAAAACCTCACTCCAGAGGCGGACACTGTAAGTGCTTCGGCTATATTTAACTCCTATTACACTAGGGGTTTCATTAATTATTCTAATTAATGTTAGATGGGTTTGCATTGGTGATATTAGTGGTCTGCAAAATAGGACTAGCTATACAAAGGTTTAGAAACATTCCCTGTTCTTACATGAACAGGGAAGGTGTGAGAAGAATCCAGTAGAAATGGCATCCTAGGCTGGATTCTAAAACATCCGGCCATGGTTCACTGGATTCTTGATTGACTGAATTCAATTGCAGTAGACTCTCCATTGACCAGAACTCAATAAACCAGAACTGTCGAGCAACCTGCAAAATTGGTGTTCATCATAAATAAGAGACCCACATGTATATTCCAAAATTTTTTTGCTGGTTGCTTGAGATTTTGCTTGTTGCTTGAGTTCTGGTTAACGGAGAGTCCATTTACATTAATCCGGCATCCACCAATCCCCGTGGGTGCTGGTTAACTGAGTATCTATTGTAGATGGTTGACAGAATCCTGCTGTTACAGCAGTGGTTCTCCAACTTGAACATATAGCAGATCACCTAGAGGGTTAGCTAAGAATACTGATTCGGGAAATGCAAATCAAAGCCACAATGAGATACCACCTCACACCTGTGAGAATGGCTGTTATCAACAAGACAAGGAATAACAAGTGCTGGAGAGGATGTGGAGAAAAAGGAACTCTTGCACACTGCTGGTGGGAGTGCAAACTGGTACAACCACTGTGGGAGACAGTGAGGAGGTTTCTCAGAAAATTGGGAATGGAGTTACCATTTGACCCAGCAATCCCCCTTCTGGGGAGCTACCCAAAAAAACCTGAAAACCTTTGTCCACAAAGACATATGTACCCCAATGTTCATCGCAGCGCTGTTCACAGTAGCCACAACGTGGAAACAACCCAAGTGCCCTGCGACAGATGAGTGGATAAAGAAGCTGTGGTACATACACACAATGGAATATTACTCAGCTGTAAGAAAAGATGAAATACTGCCATTTGCGACAACATGGATGGACCTGGAGATCATCATGCTAAGTGAAATAAGCCAGACAGAAAAAACAAAGAACTGCATGATTTCACTCATATGCGGAATATAAAACTGAAAGCAAAGAAAAAAAGAAATGAACAAACAAATAACCCATGGACACAATCAATAGTTTAATGTTTATTTGGGGACAGGTGGGTTAGGGAGGGGAGAAAGGGGAGGGGGTGGGAGAGGAGGGAGGGAAGCTAAATATAAGGTGATGGAAAGAGAAGTCACATTAGGTGGTGAACTTATTATACAACAAGTTGACAATGCACTGTAGAATTGTATGCCTGAAACCTATGTAATCCTTGCTAACAGATGTCACCCCAATAAGTCTAACAATAAAAATAAATTTAAAAAAATAATACTGATTCCCAGGCACCACTCCCAGAGTTTCTGACTCTGTAGGTCTGGAGAAGGCCTGAGAATCTGCATCTCTAACAAGTTTCCAGGGGCTGCTGAATGTCCGGAGACCACACTTGGAAAATCACTGTGTTAGAGGACTGTGGCTCATGTGGATTATGAGGTTCCTAAGTCAAGCACTCAAGCACTCAAAAAGGCAGAGCTGTGACTTCATTTTGCCAATGGCACAGGCTTTAAGATTGTTTTGTACCCTGTGGCTAATAAATGTTTACATGTGGCAGGGCTGGTTCTGAGACTTGCTTTCCTTACACAGTCACAGCCAAGACGTAGATAAGTGGACAGGCCTCATCTATATCTAATCACAGGTGGCTACCAACACCCATCAAACAGAACTGTGTGGGCCCTTGTTACGCAAAGTGTGACTCAAGGACCAACAGCACAGCATCTCCAGAGCTTGTTAAAAATGCTGAATCTTGGGCCTTACCCAGATCTATGAGTCAGAATCAACATATTAACAAGATCCCCAGGTGATTCATATGGTCCTTGTAGTGCAGGTGAATCTTTAATTGCACATTTTAATAAAGCTTTTTGTTCCATGTTCAAGCTTAAATACAAACTGTATCAAGGCCTGTGTTGTCTTCTGTTTTTGTATCTTCCTACATTCCATTTTGTGGTCCTTCAGGAGATGATATAATGACTATTATAACCAATTAGACAAAAAAACTCACCTGTGGAATACACTTGTGGGTCTCTTGTTTATGATGAACACCAATAACAGTTATTCAATAAATCAAGTGTCCAAGAGTATCCTGAAAGCCTATGGATTCCTTCTCCTTGAGGTGATTTAACTTTTCCCTGGACTTTGTTCTCTGCTGAGTAGGATTTGATTTATCTGGGTCCCTCTTTGATTGTCCTTCATTCACACTCCCCTCAAGAGTCGTGGTTCTTCCTCAGTATATTTTTCCCAGTCATCATCACTGCTTATCTCTTTGTGTGGTCTCAGTCAACTCATGGTATAAATTGTCTTGTGACATTAATATATGGGAAACTAATTCCTGTCCTGCCCTCCAGAGTGGTTTAACACCATTCACCAGCATGATCAGACTTCTCGTATACTTGCTAGCACAGAGCTCCTGCACACGCACTCATGAATGAGCCCCTCTGGCTCCTTATAAAATATGCAACACATAGAGACACACAAATGTATTTCCAGTCAAGTACATATCACTTTTCCCCTAACACCAGCCTATAGCAGTTTCCAAGGACTAGGCCTCCAACTGCAAATTTCCTTTCATGCATTTACTTGTACGAGAAAGTGTGGAGCGTGAACTATGTGCCAATCAAACATCTTGGCAGAAGGCTCTGGCAGAAACTTTCTCTTCTTTTCCTCTTTCTTTCTAATCCCCCTTTTCAGTGGCCTCTTAACTCATTGGTCTAGTTTCCTACTCTGTTCCTTCTTTCATAGAACTAAGATCTCTCTCTTATGACCCCAATTCTCCCCCTCTTTCCAATTTACTGGGCCTATACAGAATTCAGAACAAATGGTCTAAATTGGGTTACAGAAGCCCCATCCAAATCTCACAGTTCACATCAAGAATTGGCAAATTCCAGGAGCTAGAGATCCAAGTGGGAGAGGCAAGGATGATCTGATTCAGGGTGTGGTTCCTTGTGGAATACTATCAGAGACAAGCATCTGGAACATTCCTGCTCTAGCAGTGCTCTCAGCTTCCCTAAAGCAGTTTAAACTTTCTTCCCTTCCAAATTTTTCTTACTGGGACACATTCTGCATCAAGTTTATCTTCCTTGACACTCTTTTCAGCAGAGCCCTAACCCACTGCAGAGAACAAGCCTTCTGCCATCAGTTTTCTAGGCACCAGAGTTCAACTAGTTCTCAAAAAGTGATTCAGGAATGCCAGAAGTCAGTAGGGAAAATATCTAGTTTTCATCACACTACAAGAGAAGCCATCCAAATTTACATCCAGTAACCATCAGTGAATTGCGACAGAGTTCTGGTGCTCTAAAGGTCCTCCTCAACACAGTTAACCATCTGTGTTGTTTGAGTCTGCTTGTGTTGCTAGGAATCTGTAGTACCACTCCCTCTGGCTTACAGCTGGAAAAGTCTCTGCCTTGTGAAAGTGTGCAGGATGTACACACAAACCTCAAGATGTGGTACAGCTATGGACAATGTGACACTGTCCTGGGCTGAGGCTGGACCTGAATTTGTAGTTAAAAGTATGTGTGCAGAATAAACCTGAAGTCCCCCCTATCGTTGTCCCCATGGGAGGCTGGCCTTCATTCTCCCAGAAAGCTGCCTTTCCAGGACTCTGATCCAAGTTGTAATGAGTTCACTAGCTCTCACAACCGGAACTGGAGGAGTGAGACTCTCCAAGAAACGAGTTTCACAATGTTTCCATGGCAGCTGGGAGACAAGGATAAAAAATGCTGAACTACACATTCCTCTTCACAACTTGAATTATTTTACTCAGGGCTGGTTCTAGCCTAAAAATAGAGAAATCTAGAAACTTCAGGAACAAGGGCAGATCTCAAACCATGTACTTTTTTAAGTTAAATCACCAGCTAGTGAAGTGATGGTCCATTTGGCTTTTATTTTGAGGCACACAACAAGTTAATAGGCTTTTCCTTTTTCACCCTTCAGTTTATTTAGCCTATGATTTCTCTTGACTTGATTAAATATTTCTGTTTTACAACTCTTGCTTTCATTCTGTGGAAGGTAGTGATGGAAGACAAGGAATCCCCAGGAAAAGGAATGACTGATCAATTTTAAGTCACAAATCTATACATGTTGGACATGCTGTTTTGCAAACATAGTGAAAAACACCTCAGCATTTTGAAGCCATTGAAAAATTTAGAAAATATTATAGAAATAAAACAATAAGCCCCTTCATTTTAAGTTTACAGCTGTTTTTTGGCTTTTAATTATACTTCAAAAATCCTGCTATCTATGGCTAAACAGAGGTTTAGAATTTAAAAAAAGGAGTTATTTCAGACCAGCTTTTCAACGGCTTATGGAGACCTTTTGGAAAGGCCCAAAGTTTTAGTATGTTTATCTATTAAGTAGAAAGAATGATAATGACCTCATGAATGAGTGGAAAAAGCTGGATGGTTAGTGATTATTCTAACAGATAAATTAGTGGTGTGGTCTTTGTTTCTTTCTACTAACTTTATTTCACAGGAAAAATGTAACCAAAATCATTTAGGTGATCATGAGTAAAAAATAAAATTTAGAGGAAGTATGATAGTTTTTTTTGGCACAGTTCCAACTTCAGTGCTTGGTGCCTAGTGCATGTCTATTTTAATAATTTTCCAAAGAAGCCAAAACAAGGCAGTCTCTCCCCACACCTCTTTGATTATAAGAAGGTAGCAGATTTTGAAATACAATAATATATGTCTAAATCCCCAGCCTCACTCTTGCTATAGCGTTCTGATGGACTCTCCACATGGCAAGCATTATTCTTTCCAGCTCAAATTCACCAGAATAGAGAAGAACCATGGGTCCTAAATGAGGCTTGTGATAAACTCAGTAATTTAAACCAAGTCTGGCTTGAAAGCAAATTAAGCCAAGATGTCCAGGCTTCAGAAGTTTTAGAGTACAATGCAGAATTATTGGGAACTCTTCAAGAGCTCTTTAAGCATATGGAGGATTTCTGGAACATGTCTTTAAAGAATTAGCTAAGAGAGAAGAGGTACATTAACACATTATACTTGGCCTATAATTTTTTAGATATATTTGAGGCTTTTAAAAATATAAACTCATTAAAATCTCTTCATCAACATAGAGTTTTAGTTAAACGAGAAACAAATAAACCTACTCAGAGATAAATAGGAATTATACATTCATACTTGCATGAACTGCAGAAAGCCAAGTCTGTGAATTTATAATTACTATCAAGTTATGTTTCCAGATGTGAAATGATATTATTTATCTGCCACCAGTGGCTCTCTAGAATTCTTCCAAAAAATGAAAAGGGGAAGTAATAAAGTATTCAGTGTGGCACAAGTTTGAAGGAGACTTAGAAGTGTGGAAGAGAGAAACAGGTTATAAACCAGAATGAAAAAAAAATTGTGTAGTTCAACTGTGAAATAAAAGATAGCACAGAATTCTGAGTGTGGATTGTTCGAGGCTGTTCTGGCTCTCTCCCCTTGCTTGGCCTTCCTCAGCAGAATCTCACTACCTCTTAGCAACACTGCTATCTGGAAGAGTAGAAATTCAAATTAGCTTTACTCATAGCTGCTCTGTTAAAAGGTTTGCTGAGAAAATAGCTTCTTTAACAAACACTCAATATCACATTTTGGAACAGGGGGTAACCATGTATCTTAAATACCATTTCTGTGGCCCCAAAACTCCCCCAGATAATGGGGAGTTGATTCATATCAACACTACCGTGCCATGTTCCTTGTATTTAAGCTTCAAATCACAAAGAATCTGGCTCTAATTCTAAAAAACTTGCCCACCCCCAAAAAACATATGAGGAGAACCTCCAAAAACCCAGAATTTATTTATAAAAAATTGTGTATTTAGTCTTATATGGTTAAAACTTCAGTCACCTTCAAAGTACTCTCTGTTTGATGCAATACACTCGCTGAGATGCTTTTCCACTGCTCAAGACAGTTTCTGAAATCATCAGTTTTGATGCCTTTTAGTGCTTCTGCTGTTTTTTTTTTTTCTTCACCTCTTCCACATCGGTAAAATGTTTCCCTTTGAGGACTTTTTTCATCAGGGACAATAACAAAAAAGAAGTCAGAATGTCACTCAGGCAAGATCCGGTGAATAGGGAGGGTGGGGCATGGGAATCATGCTATGTTTTGGGTCAAACACTGCTCAACACTCAGCTAGGTGTGGGCAGGTGTATTGTCATGCTATACACTGTTTGTGTAAATCACCCATCAGGAAATGGGCAAACACGTTGAAAGAGTCTCTGAAAAAAAATTTCACTGAAGCCGAATGCAGCTTCTCACATCACCAGCCAGTACACGGACACAGATGGGTTCCTAGAACATTCACCTAGTGGGGAAGCCTGTACTACAAGGGGCTTTGCCCTCCAGAAGATCATTCTGTTTTGCGGGGGAGTCCCCTTTGTATATTTATTTATATATTAATATATAATACCTATGATTTAAAAAAACTAGGAAAAAGTGGTTTGTAGCTTTTTAAAAGCTATCTATCTAGCCATCATCCTTCTACCTATCCTTTGAATACTTATTGAGAGTGCACACACAGAGAAACACAGGTCAGGCAGGCTTCTCTGGAAAGTAAAATTTAACCAAAGGTCTGAAGGGTGATGGAAATTAGCCAGGTGAACTTGAACCATGGGAAAAGCACAGCAGGATGAAAGGTCAGCATGTGCAGGAAAAAAAAAAGCTCTTAAGCAGAAAAGAAGATGGATCATTAAGAATCCTAAGAAGGCTGGTATTGCTGAAATCAGAGTGAGCAAGGAGGAAGACTGGCCTCAGATTAGGCCTGACAGGTAGGCAGTGAGAGGCCCTTCCCAGAGCCTTGCACGTCATGTTTTAAGGACTTCGCTTTTCGGGCGTCTGGTTTAAACATGGCAGATGGAACAGCCTCGTCTATCTCTCCTTATTATGGAAACTCTACTAGGATGACAGAAAAGGAATTAAAAATGACATCTACCTAAAAGAAAGGAGACAAAACTGGGGAGGAGAAAACAGACCAGAATGCCAGCATCTTGGAAGATGAGCTAGTGGGAACTGATGTAGGAGACCAGAGAAATCCCAAGCCTAAATTAATGTGAGAGAAAGAGGGGGAAGCTGGGAAGGGGTGTGGCTAACAAGAAGTATGCCAATTTAAACGGCCAAGAAGTCTCAGGACTTAGTGGCTCATGGCTGACAATACAAGGATTGGGTGCGAGTCATTACAGCCTTAAGCACCTTCTCCCACATCACACATAGCCAAACACCCTAGCCACCTCCAGCTTTACCTTGACAGAAGGCTTGGAGGTTTCATCTCAGGAGAAGTTGCACCAGACACAGGGGCATCAGGAGAAGCTAAGCTTGGGAGTGAGATAAAGCACTGAAAATGGAGCGATTAAGTGCTATTGTGTAATGAAAACATATATAGGCACTCCTCACTTAACAATCTACAGGAGTTCTGTTAAGTTCTGCTCCTACAACAAGTGAGGAGCTTAAAGGTGGATGTCTTGTGGTGTGTGGTGGCCACTGCAGGGTATATACTTTTCAATAGATATCATGTGACACCACACTTACAAACGACATATGTAGTCTTGTATGATTGCAAATGCATTGCAAAGTAATACTAACTGATTATGGGAATCAGACACAGACTGAGAAAGGGCATTCCCCGAGCTGGAGAATTGCTCAGTAAGTCTGAGCGGTCATTAAACAGGTAGGTCATTAAGTGAGGAGTGGCTTACTGTAAACCTTTAACTGCATCCCCTACACCATAGCTCCATAGTTAGTATGCCTTTTTTTAGTTCTGCCAGCTAATTGAAAAAGCTCTTCTCCTCAAGCACTTCTATATTCACTGTCCTTATCAGCAGAAGGAACTTCAATCAGCAAGGTCAGTATATTGGCCCTCAACCTCTGACCAGCCTTCCTTGTCTTCTTCACGCTCCAATCATAACCACACCAAATCAAGCCAATGTTCTTTCCTTCTAGCTTCCCTCTTGACAAGGGACTTAGAGAGTCACACAGTCCACTTTGGTGACTGAGCTGAACACTATGATTCCCTTTATTTGACTTAGAACCTCTAGTTACTGCTCTCCTGTGCTCGTCAACGCGAACAAGGGCAACTCTACTGACAGAACTAGGAGAACTACATGAACTTATGAATTTACCCACCCCTCAGAAATGAACACACTTCCCAGATTCTCTAGGGAAGAGACAATTTAAATTTTATTCTTTATAATAAAGGTGACATATTTTAAATGATCAAATGTGACTTCAGTTTTATACCTTTGTACAGCTTTTTAGATAACTGTTAGGTAGGAAGTTAGTCATGAGTGACAGGAGGGGCAGAAGGTCATCACCCCTGTCCACACTGGAGAAGTTAGTGGGTTATTACCAGCTAAAAGTCATCATAAAAAAAAAGAATGCAGAAGAAATTGCCCTGCTGCATTATCAGCCATCCTCCAATTGAAAAGTCAAGGAGAAATAGGTCCACCTTCTTAACTATAACTCCTATTTCCCAGAACCATATTATTATGCAGCTTTGGTCCTTTCAGAAGGATCACAAAAGAGGGAAGGGAAGGGGAAACTTCCACCCATAGAAAGAAAACCCCCCAAACAATGTAAGGAGGGGCTGCTTCCCTCTCTTGGGCCAGCCCCCTCAAAGCCTCAGAGTGTACTATTCTTCACTAACAGACTCGATTTCACAAACTCTGTCTCTTGACTGAATTCTTCTCCAAGAAGACAAGAACTGAGGAAAAATTGCCATTTTCCGGTAACATAACCGAATTCACAAATATTTGTGCCCTACTTTCTTTTTTTTGGATTGGAAAGGCATACTTTCTTCGTAATAGGGTTGACACTATTTATTTTAATCTACCATCCCTTCTTGCAGTTGAAGGAGTTTGTGGAAAACCTACTTTAATTATGAAAATAAACAAGCAATACATTTCCTCATTCCCTTTAATGCCAGCCTTGTCTTTGTTGGTTTCCAATTTTGGAATGACTAGAGAAGATGTTCCTAAATTCCAACATTCCTACCTTGGCCTCACCTTCTCAGCTTACTTATTTTTACACCTTTATCTCCCAAGATTTCAACATAACGAACTTTCTCTCAAAACTTCAATCACTTTCCATTATTTATCCAGTAACCATAGAGTAGAGGTCACAAACAGGCTGGATTTAGTCTGCAGGCTGGCTTTTTGTTTTTGTTTGTTTGATTGGTTTTTGCTCACACTAAGGTATTTAGAATTGTCAATGATTTGCCAATAGTTCTCCAATGACAATAGGGGAAGCTCAGACCCCTTTAGCCCTAACAAAAGCTTTTCAAGTTGCCCCAATTGCCACCCAGCCACCTTCAATCATTTAAATTACAAGTTTGGCCCCAGGAGGCATTTCTTTTTAGATCCTAGCTCAACAAAAGGACTCCCTTATTCTCCCCCAAACTTTACATTTACCCTTCAGTTACATTCTTTCCCTTGTCATTTTCATCTTTTTCTTGTCGTCCAAGCTCCTGACCATGGATTTCCTCCAATAACTCACTATTACCTGGCTTTCACTCAAATTACTCTATGGAAACAGTTCTAACTGGGTTTTCCAAAAACTTTCCAGCTATAAATTCTTTGGACTCCACCTTTTACTAATGCATTCAAAGTAAACAATTGTGCCACCAAAATACTGCCCCAATATACCCATTTTTCGAGTTCAAGAATGGGTGCTGAGGGCAAGGAGGGAGGGAGTGGAGAGGCGGGAGGGGGCAGGAGAGGAGGGAGGGGGAGCCAAATATATGGTGATGGAAGGAGAACTGACTCTGGATGGTGAACACATAATGCCACACATAGACAGTGCACTGTAGAATTGTACACCTGGAACCTATGTAATTCTTGTTAACCAAAGTCACCTCAATAAGTCTAAAAAAAAATGGGTGGGAAGACAACCAAAACCCCAGATGAATCGACTGACCACATTTCATTAAGTGATAACTACTTATACACTCTAAATTCAACAATTAATATTTATCTAAGCACCTGTTACGGTCCTTAACTGTGTAGTATCAGCTCAGGGGTTAAAGATTCAGGCTCCTAAAAAACAATGGGAAGCAAAAAGATAAATTTTTCATGCCCAGAAAATCAGTACATAGTTCCCGGGTGTTTGTGATGTGCCAAGCAATATACACACAGAAAATTCTGGTTACACGATGTTGATGTAAGAAACATCCCAACCCATAGAGAATTTTTATGAGTTCATCTGAGCCAAACTGAAGACAATTGCCGGGAAGCAAAATCTCAATGGGTTGAGAAAATGCTCCAGAGAACGGCAGTTGTGCAGCGTATTTTATACATTAGAATGAAATCAGGAGACATAAGGAGGGTTACATGAAGTCCACTGGTAGATGATGAAGGAGAAAGCAAAGCGGGAAAATCTTTGGGATTGGATAAAAAGGCAAATAGAGAAACAGGTACTTCTTTACCATTCGTGGGTACAGGATAGGCAACAGAGAGATGGTTTGTGAGGAACAGGATAACCATGAGCGGTTCTCGGGTGCATTGGGTGTACCCTGAGGGGTCCGGAAAAAATTATCCTGGCATTTCATAAGTATGTTTGTTATCTTAGATGCAAAAAGACAGTAGACAGGCTCACTTAAGGTGAAGCTTGGCCTTTGTCAAGGAAGCTTCAGGCCTAAGGCATGACTAACCGCCATAATCTGCTTTTAGTGAGGAAATTTTGTGTTCAGACCATCCTGTGTAGTTACTTTCGGTCTCTCAGTTTGTAGGGCCTGCCATGCTGGTCTCCCCTAAGCTTGTCAGCTGTGGCATGTGGCCTCTTTTTCCTCCACAATGAGCACACTTATATACATACACAAACATATAATGCAAATAGAGAATCATGTATTTTCATATATGAAACACAAATGTAGCTTCTAACATGATGTAAGCTGTAGTTACAAGGCACATTTTTAAGGTTAATGAACTGAAAATTTTCCATATAAGCCATGTTATTTAGGAAACTAGTGATTAATTTCTCAGTTAGCCCTCAAAGGTTTACTTAAGGTTAATTTAAATACTCGACAAACAATAAAAATAAAAAAAATAAAATCTACAGCGATACTGATAAAAACGAATGAAATGACTAATTAGAAGCAGCCTTATCTTTTATACTTATATCTGAGGAAGAAAAGATGAAAAAAGGAAATGGGTACTTCTGAAGAGATTGTGTTGTGTTTACTTTATTGCAACCTAGGGCCATAAATGTTGGTGCTCAATAAATTTCGTTTCAATTGAATAACATATTGAAAGGAACTTCCCTACTTTTTACCAGGTTTTAGCTGTGGATGACAATGGTTTTACATCTGGTTTCTCTTCAAGTACTGTTATTTCCCACTGCTAAGGGTGAATCACTATTGATTCTTTTGTTTATTTACCCCTTACAGCCTGAGTTTCTGAAACACACATACAAAGATAACAAGACTTGCCCAAGATATAAAGGAGTTGGAATAAAAGAAGAAATTAAAAAAAAGTAATCTAAAGAGAATGCTTATCCGTGAGAAAGATGACTTAGGTGAATTGAATTTCTGCAGATTCTGCCAGTTGGTTTATCCAACATGCATCTTCAAATTCTTTCTCCCTGGTTTTTCTCTACTACAAAGGCTGGAGGATCTTAGTACTTTAATCCAGCCAGGGGTAGCCACGTGGACACAGTTTTGGCCAATGCTTGAGAAGATATCTGTAAGGAAGGGTTTACTTTTCCAAACTGGAAAACAAAGAGTCTTTCAGAAGAAGGTTCTTTCTCTTTCCTGCCAGAAGGGCAGCAGTCACCAAGGAACCATGAGGTTAAGTGTCACTTGTTAAAGATGGTACAGTAGGACAAACACTGGCCCAGATCTCTGATGGCATCAGAGAACTCTTCCTAAGCTCTCTACTATCTCCAGACTTCTTGTTATTAAAAAAACAAAAACAAAAACAAAGAGTGATCAGCTCTTATGTGGTTAAGATACAGTTGGTCAGATGTTTTATTACTTGAAGCAAAATGTATTTTTAACTGACATGTGAATTGGACCGTAATCAACAAAATGTAGAAAACCGAGCAGAGAGCATCTCTCCATCCCCTGCAATCCTCCTTGGAGTGGAGAAAACAATTAGGAGTAACGGTATCTTAGCTAAGAGTTCCCCATATTTGCTACCATGTGGTGACACTGAGGCAGGACAGCTTGACACTTGATGTTTAAAACCATGTTACAATAGAGGGTTGTTGAAAACAATGTAATAGGCCCCAAATGGAGTTGCGTGTGCTAAGCCCCACATCGCCAAACCAAGATTTAACCTAATTATAGTTTTCACTGTACCAGAAATGGAATCTTAAACCAGTCCATTAAGAATCCCCGGAGGGTGGGAGAGAAGGGACAGGGTCTCAAATATATGGTGGTGGAAAGAGAACCGACTCTGAACACAATACAACACAACACAACACAGCACACACATGAGGTATTGTAGAATTGTACACCTAGAACCTTTATTAATTTTTACTAATCAATGTCACCCCAACAAATTTAACAATAAAAAGGAAAAAAAAAAGGAATCACCTGAGCAGCACTAGTGAGGTGGTACTCTGCTTAGTAGAACCCTGTCATCCCCTAAAGTAAGCTTTGTCCAAGTTGCAGCTTGCGGGCCACATGCGGCCCAGGACGGCTTTGAATGTGGCCCAACACAAATTCCTAAACTTTTGTAAAACATTACAAAAAGAGACTTTTTTTAAAGCTCATCAGCTTTCATTAGTGTTAGTATATTTTATGTATGACCCAAGGCAATTCTTCTTTTTCCAATGTGGTCCAATGAAGCCAAAAGCTTGGACACCCCTGTATTAAGGGAATGTGACCTTGCCACGACCAATCGTTTTTAGCTACATAACTTTCTTGTCCTGCTCCCCTTTGCCTACAAAAGCCTTTCATTGTGTACAGCTACTCAGAGCTCCTTTCTATCTGCTGGATTGGATGCTGCCTGATTCATGAACCATTAAATAAACCCATAAGATCTTTCAAATGTATTCCACTGAAATTTGTTTTTTAATGGGGTTTTATATGGATAAGGCACGCTTCTAGACATAAATAGATCTGTAGAGGGTCTAACTAGACATTTGTTTTGAATGGTATGTTCACACATGTGATTCTGTCCAGATGTAATATAAAGATTAGAATTTTTAAATCTACAATTTCTTTCTCTGGAAATTACCTATGTGAACAACTACCAAGTAACCAATATTTCATTAACTCTTTACACAGGTTCATATTTTTATCTCTCCATTAATGCAAAAATCTCCTTATAGCCAAATAGCATTTTTCCTTACTTACAGCTCTTAAATGTTATTTTTAAAAAATGCTTTGGTAACTTTTAACTATTCAGAAGTTCTGAAACTCAAATTCAGATTTCTAAATCTATCCTTTACCTGATAGTATATGTCTTAGGTTTTCCTTGAAAATAATTTGCATCCATTGTCCACCCCTCCCCATTTTTCTGGTCCCCAACCTCCAACTCCCCCTAGTATCCATTCCCCTTAATACCTTCAAGAATAAAATGGATGCCAAAATGAACATCAGTGGAAATCTGACCTTAATTACCATGGAAAAAGCAAATTCACCACTAGCAAAAAAATGTTTTTGCAACATTTCTGCCTTAGGCTTACACTCACACTTGAAGCTTATTGGGGACAAGAAATTGTTTGGGTTTTTATTATTGTTTTATTGTTGATTGAAAGGCAGAAGAAGAAAATTATTTCAATCCTTAAGCATGAATAATTAGTCCAAGATAGTATACGAACTAAGATGGGTAAGTGTGTAGGGTCAGTACGATTCGCTCATTTCTGTGTTTTGTATAGTTGGAGCAAGGGGGCCGGTGATACAACTCAAACCATCTATTCATCCAGAAGCCATTAGAGTATGATGTTTATAGAAATGAAGCATGTGGCAGAGAATCATGTTTTCTCTTCAGCATTATGTGTTAATTTTTCTGGAGACTACATAGTAGTATCAGATCCTGATAAAGATGCTAATATGTAAATCATTCTTTTTAAAAAAAAACCAATGACTTAGCAGCTGTAGCTGTTAAAAATTAATCAGTGGCAAGAACTTTTTATTAGATAATGGATTGCCTTTTCCTATGACATAGACCGAGTTGCTTTTAAGAAAAAAGGATGCCCTAGGGATGGATGGACCCACATTCAGCCTTCTGTGTGTCTGGGCAATGCATTTGAATCAAGAAAGGGAAAATTTCAGTGTTATTGGGAAAAAACTCTTCCTATCACCTCAAAATTATGTTGTACTTGGAAGTTACTTGATATAAAGTATATCCTCTCTCACTTGACCAGTTTGAGGGTTCAATTCAAGATTGGGCACATCTGCACATCTCATGGAAGCCATAGAAGAGTTCTGTTCCCCTTTCCCCTTCCAGTAGCAATGTCCAGGGCTTCCCCCACCCTACCTTTGGAACTGACTCCTACTTCACAGCTTCTCTCTCCTCCCATCTCAGCTTTCACTGGATGGGACCCAACTTTTTTTCTCCTCAGACTCCTGGACAAAACTACTTGGAAACAAGCTTAAGCAGCCTTTTTCTTTTAAATGCAGGTGACTCTTTAGCTCTTTTCATATCCAAGTATTCCGTATAGAGCAGGGGTCCCCAACCCCTGGGCCATGGACTGGTATGGATCTGTGGCCTGTTAGGAACTGAGTCACACAGCAGGAGGTGAGCGGCTACAAGCCAGCAATGCTTCTTCTGTATTTACAGCTGCTCCCCATTGCTTGCATTACTGCCTGCTTAGTGGCGGCACTGAATTCTCATGGGAGCATGAACCCTACTGTGAACTGAGCATGTGAGGGACCTAGGTTGCACGCTCCTTATCAGAATCTAATGCCTGATGATCTGAGGTGGAGCTGAGGCAGTGATGCTAGCAAAACCTTATCAGTGAGAGGCAAGTGACAAAAATCTGCATCTGGCACTTGAATTATCCCGAAACCATCCTCTGCTTCCTAGTCCATGGAAAAACACTCTTCCAGAAAACCAATCCCTGGTCCCAAAAAGGTTGGGGCCGCTGCTATAGAGTCTAAGAGAAAAACAGAAGTGGTGGGCCAATAGGAAAAGGAGTGCTAACACTCACTAAGTGCCAAGGCCTGATGCCATACACAACACCCTGATTTCCACATTGCCAAGGTTATTAAAGTAAATGAGGCTCAAAGATGTTTACTAACTTCCCTAAGGTTATATCTCATAGCCTGGATTCAAGGCCAGATGTTTTGAATACCCAAAGCCCTTAACAGCCTTACCTATTCCTTTGCTATAGGACAAATGGGGTTTTGTTTTGCCCAGGGTGTCTGTAATCCAATTCTGCATGAGGGTGATAGGCAGCATCTGCAAAAGGACCACTGCTCAGGGCATGGGACGAAGGTAGGGCAGGGGACAGGGTGGGGCAGCGGAGCTGAGAGATCACAGAAACCTTTACACAAATAAAAACAAAGACCATAAAGGGAAGCTGACAGGCCAATGGGGTGGTGGCATGACCAGGTAACTAGACCTCTTATGGTTAAATGTCCAGTTTGTATCCAGAAGTTTCAGCACAGAGAAATCAACCCCAGTAATGTGAGTGTCTACCCCCAAAGCATTTGTTACCACAGAAACATGTAGCTGCACTCTTATTTATACAGTGTAGGGCATCAGACACTCTGAGAGTTAAACAGGATTCTGTGACTTGGGGACATAAACACCATTTATAACACATTTTATTCCAAGTTGTAAGCAACTAACTTACAAATAAACTTTTGGAACACAGCCTGAGGGTAAGTTCCGAAAAGACTCAATCTTGTCTCAAGGAAGGAATGTGGTTCTTGCCTGACTGCTGAGGGATTTAACAGTTACTGGGCAACCAGGAATTAAAGTCTTTAGGTAGCTTTAATTTATCTCTACCTACTTCTTATGGGTATTCTTTGGGGGGATTAAAGAGAACCATAACTTTTATCAAATAAGAAAATGATATTATAGCATCTTAGAACTAGAAATCACTCCTTCTAAATCTTCATTTTCCAAATGAAAAAGCTAAGGACTAGAAAGTTCATAGTAACTTGGCCTGGGGTCCCTAGTCAGTTAGAAGAAAAACGAGGTCTAGGAACCAAGTCTCTCTCTCTCTCTTTCTTTCTTTTTTTTTTTTTTGTTCCTGGAGTGAAAAGGCGGTGCTTTAGTTGAATTAATAAAGTAGCTGAGGAACTCTCTTAAATGGGCAAATGCCAAAATATTTTCACATAAACCAGAAACATCATTGTCCTGCCTATTCCTCTGCCTTCTTTTAGTTATTATTTTATTTTATTGTAGGAAGAACAGTAACACCCCTAAGGAAGCAACCCTTCCAGACTGAGCCAATTTTAAACTTTGTACCCTTATTTTGGTTTATGTCTCATAAAAATACTAACATAACTCTTCATGTAGCAAATTTTCATTTACAATCTGTCAGGCTGTTAATCCTCAGAAAAAATCCAAGACTTCTGTTAAACTATACAAAAGGTGATGGCATCAAAGAACAGAGCATTGTGTCTATTATGCTATCAATGTGTAAAACTGGTTGTATTTATATGCATGTTTGTTTGTAAATGCATAAAATATCAAGAGAAGGAACTACAGAAACTATACTATTAATTGCCTCTGATGAATAAAATTGGGGGATTGAAATGAGGCTGAGAGGGAGACTTATTTTTCATACTACCCTGTGATATTGCTTCACTTTTAAAAATCTTATGTATGTATTATATTACTTTTAAAAAATGACTGAGTATTAAATCCATTTTCTTTTCCACACTACTTTCTATGTTATTTCTTCAAAATTCTTTGTTTTATCCACCATCTTCCAGGAGAGTACTACTATAACGGAAAAACTAGTAGATAAAGAGGAAAAATTGGTGGGTTCTAAGTTATGATGCTGCAGTAAAAGAACAGTAATAATGCTATTCATTTATTGGGTGCTTGTTGCATGTCAGCCATGGATACACAAATTCTCATATAATACCCCCAACTCTGATATTGTTATTGCAGTCCCATCTTACAGACAAGGAAACCAAAGTCCTAAAGATTAAAACTCAAATCTGATACTATAGCCACTCTTGTAAATCATGATTCAGTTTCCTAGTTTGCTTGGGCAAGCAACCTTAACTTCCCCAAAACTTAAACTTCAGTTTCTCCATGTGTAAAAGGAAATACAACAATACCTGTTCTGAGGGCTGTTGGGAAGACTACATGAGATATTGTATCTTAAAAGCTCCTAGGAGAGGTATACCCAGGATTTACTTTTTCAGTAAAAATTAGGACTGTTACCCTATCCCCACCACTCTGTATATAAAGTACAATAAAAATGCAAGGAACATTTTCATCATGTTGATGATTTTAAAATATCTCTTTAGTTCTCCTTTCCAAATGGTTCCAGGACACTTCCTCTTCAAAATGCCACTGTCACAGGAAGAAAATTTAGTTCAGGGGCTAAATCACTGGTTTAGCAGTTTAAAGTACATTTAAATCCCAGCTATGCTATGTGAGCAAATTACCTATTTTCTGTAAGCTTCATCTACACAATGGAGATAATAATATACTTCATGGGGCTTTGGATAAGATTAATGAGAAATATAAATGTATGAAGTGCAAACATGTATATGAGTGGTCCAAAATAAAATTTTTAAAAAAGATGAACTATGTAAATAAATCCTTAAGTATATAAATCAATGCAATTCAGATCTACTTTCTATTGCCCCAATTAATTTGCAATTTCCTCTTTTTGTTCAATGGTATCCCATTCTGTCACCAAGGCTGAAAATCTAGAAGGTTTCATAAATCTTTTCTTTAAAATCCATCCAATCTGTCACCACTTTCAGACAATTCTATCTTGGGAGGAAAACTTCTAGAGTCATGCCCCCTTTTCTTTCTCCCATTGCTATCCTAAGACCCCTATCATCTCAACTGCCACAGAGCAAAACAAAATAAAACCATCAATATCTCCTTTCTCCAGTCATCCTTAAATCATCCCATCAAATTCTTATCTCTAAAAACAGGACATAAACTTCATCACCTCTCACTTCTGAAGATTCAACAATGTTTTCCCTGTTGCCAATAAAATGAAATCTAAATTTCTCATTCTATAATTCAAGGTGCTCAATTTACCCTTAATTTAATGGCACTGAATCAGGGTTTTCTTCAAAAATCTGGAGTGCATTTCTCACAGAACAATGTCCTTAATGACCTTCAAACAAGCTAGTCTTTCTCAGTTATAACCTTGTTAATGCTGCTCCACCCTACCTGTAATAGCTTACATTTTAATTTATCTAAGTGTTACAAAATTCCCTCTTAGAAGGAAATAAAATTCCTTCCTTACTCTTCAAACAGACTTCCCTAATGATTCTAATCAATATTGCTCTTTCTGGGAGTTCCCTGGTGGTGGCACTGGCACAGTCAATGCTGTGGCCTGGGTTCGATTCCCAGCCAGGGAACTACCCACATACAAAAAAAAAATATACCTGAGTATTAAAAAATATATATATTGCTCTTTCTACCTGTATAAGATACTATACAGTTGACCTCGATATTGCTATGTAAATTGGTATACATAATGTTATAGAATTTATTACCTGTTCCATATATGTCAGTTTCATTTCCCAAAGAAGACAGTAAAGTCTTTTGTGAGGCTGAAATATGCTTTTCTAGAATCTATACACAAGTACAAAGATATCAGACAAGGATAAGCTGTGTGTATGTGTGTGTGTGTGTGTGTGTGTGTGTGTGTGTGTGTTTGAATTGAAACCCTTTGGTCATTCCATCTTGAGACATTTAAATTTGCTTTGAAACACAAAATGGGTAAACGCTGGCATTAATAAAGTATTACATCAGCAACATGAGGAAGTAACATAGTTGTCATTTGGATTCCAAAGACAGAAAGGACTTAGAATAACTTAAGCGTTTCCCCACTGGCAACAAGTAGATAGAGCTGGTCCTGTGACCTTCACTGTCACAGGCAAGGACTTCTACTGAATGTCTGAGTTCACACTAGCTTGGGAGATGGACATGGATCATGGCTATGTTGCTTTGTATCCTGTTACTTAGAGCAGGGCTTGGAATATTCTAAGTACTCCATACATACGGGGAAAATATTAATGCCTTATATGGGACTATAAAAGTACACTGTCCATACCTTTGGTATGTATGAGTTTCCATCACTCAAGAGGCAAGAAGCAACCTTTATCCTCTACCCATAACTGATTAGCCATTTATTAAGAGAACCCCTGTAGTTTAGGGCTCTGTATGTATTAAAAATGTGAAGAAACTGAAGTTGGCATAGAGAATGAGAATAAGAAAATCTAACATAATGGGTGGAAAATTGGTTCATTGAGGATGGATAGTGTGATAAGGCTTGTTTCGTTTAGAGAAGAGAAAGCTAAGGCATAATTCAAAAACTGCACTGAGGACGATTCCCAGCCAGGGAACTACCAACAAACAAACAAACAAAACCTGCATTGATGTAATCAGAAGTCTTATTACCAAGAGTTCCTCAACATAATGAAAAGAAGCTTGCACTACATCAGAAAAGTTTGGAAGAGTTTTGTTTGGTTAAATTGGTTTTGCTTTTACAGTACTCACGAAAGACGAAAAATGCTCAGTAAACATTTAAAAGTGAATGTTCATCATCACCGGTAATGAAAGATATGCAAATAACAACCACTAGATTGTTTTATTTTCCCTATTACAATAGCCAAAGTAAAAATGCTGCTCCACACTGGCAAAGCCATGATTCAATGGGCAGTTTCCTGTATTTAAGAGTATAAATGAGTACAACCTTTGAGAGAATTTCAAGGAACATATACAAAAAGACCTAAAACATTAATATCCTATGACTCAGTGATTATACTTCTATGAATCAAGTATGTAAAGGTTTTACACACAAAGATGTTCCTCACAGTCTAACTTAGCATAGTAAAACAAATTGAAAACAAATGTGGAAAACATTATTGGCTCCATACTCTTTAACTGCCATCTTGGCCAGAAAATGCAACTGAAGCAAGATGCTACAAAACTTAATTGACGTTGTAATGAAGAATTTTGAACAGAATATGATAACTGGAGGCACAAATGTTTTGAGAAGATAAAGTGTTCTGCTAGCCATTCTCATTCCAGATAGATAAGTTACAGCCAAGTGAATGTGTACATACCAGTTACTGTAAAAATTGAAAGTCACAGTAACTTATCATAAAGTTGAGATTCTCTCTAAGTTTGTTTTCTAAGATTTTCCTGTAACATTGAAAGTTTCCAAGGACAGTTGCCTTGTCACCTTGGAACCATAAATATTTAGTAAAAGAATTTTTATCCATGAAAATATTTGTGGTAGAAAACTGATCACTTAAATTGATAAACTGTATTTATCATAGGATAAATTTAACTTATCAAAATTCTGATTACTGACTGCCTATTTCTGACCACACAGACTTTATTCTATAACATCTCTTATACATAAGTAGCTTATTAGAAAGAAGACATTAAAATACCTTACATGGCTTTCTTCTTAGAAGCCTGTTTGTAATAAGTCTCCAGAATCTTAAAAATTTAATGCCGTATATTCAACACAAATTTGAGTTTCCCTTTGTCACAAACTAACTTTTTAAAAATGGGAAATTATTTTTGAGAAGTGGTACTTCAAAAAAAATGTAACTAGGAAAATATAACATCCCTGAAGAATTGTTAAGCATGAGAGAAAACTTATGATACCTAATGAATAAAGTAGATTATAAACATAATATTACCTTGAACAACTATATAAAAATGCATAGAAAAAAGGATTGAGAGCAATCCTTTAAAATGTAAAAATGGATTGGAAGCAATTCTTTAAAATGTAAATGGTGGTTATTTCTGGGTGCTGAGATACAAGGGGATTTTTATTTTCTTTTTACAATTAACTTCCTCCAAAACTTCTGGAATGAACAGATGTTTTAATGTTCAAGAAAAATAAGATTATAAAAAATCTATACTTTCAATAAGTCTTATTCTTCATAGTATTTTTAGCTTGTTGTCCTAAAGGTTAGGATTTACAATGCTTGGCACACTCTGAACTGTTTATTGAGAAAATGAACCAATGAATAAATGAAGATATCAGCGCATCAAATTGTGTTGTGTTTCCTTCGCTTGTTATTTAAATTCCAGATCCAGATTGCTTCTCTCTGTCGTGGGTCTTATCTTCTTGATTACTAATGTTATTCCTTTTAGGACACAATTAATTCCAGAATAGCAGTTCACCTGGTTTTACTAAACGAACTAATTGCCAAAGAAATCTGCAACTTAATAGATATTTCCTATTTTTATTATGAACCTTTATCTTCTACATTCTGGAAAGAACTCTATCCCTCCAGAGAGTCCCATCTTGCCAGTTTAATAATCTGCCTTAGGAAAACATCATCTATATCTTTCCATCTTCTTGAATGGTATTTTGTCTTCTTCCTCAGCAAAATCACTCTCACTTGCTCTACTGTTGTTTCATTCAATGAACATTTATTTATTCAGAGGCTCCCATGCACCAGGCACTGGTGAAAAGATGAGGAAGACAGTTTCTGCTTTAAAGAAATTCATTAGTCTTGAGAGACTTGAGAACAAACAACTATAAGCAATACAAGTACTATAATCAAATGCATGGGAGCTTATCCTTAGTGTTTGAAATTCAGTTCAGATAACTTAGTTTACTGTTACCTCCTTTTTTCTTGTTTTTAGGTTAGTTTCCTTGGAATCCAATGTGCCCTTCCAGTGCCTTATCTAAGTCACTACCAACTCACTAAGTGCTAAGAAAGCTTTTAAGGCTCTGTGTTCATCATTGCGTGTTGACATAGATGGTTGGCTGCATCCCTGAGATTTCCTGTACAGCCATTGGCTTGTTGCTTCTCAGATCCATTCTCTGACCTTTTGCCCCACTCTGCTCTTTATTACAGAGAATGGCATTTTCCTGCTCCCTTACCGATTGGCTTTCAGGTAAGTCTGGCCAATGGGAATCACTGGCAGAAGATGAGAGGGCAGGAAAAAAGGATAGGACAGGCTGTTTCTCCCTTTTATTCTCTGCCTGCAGCAAAAGCTCTGCCAAGTAGCTGTGTCTCCTTGCTGGCTCCAACTCTCTCCCATCAGCTTCTCCCTCAGTGATCCTCAATGGTCACTGGTTGTAGTTGCCATTGTAGTTGGCTGATGCGCCTGGCTTCTGGGGGCTCTGGTGATACTCTTTCCACTGTCCCTCCAGCCCTAGGTATAGCAGAGGTTCCTTGCTTTCTGTTTGGATTCCTAGTTCTTCCATCATTATATTATCAATTATTGTCATCAAATTCCCTCTGTTTGAAATAACTAGAGTGGTTTCAATCTTCCAATTGGATCCTGATTGAATTATCACTCAAGTAATGAATCTTAGCATCAAAACCCTCAGCATGTCATATAAAGCTTGTTACAGTCTCATCCCTCTTTAACTTCCTCTGTAGTCATCCCCTCGTCCCCTCCCGTAACATAATAGTGCCACCATTATTTGTTAGGTGTTTATTTACTATGTGTCAGGCATTTTTCTGAGCATGTCACATTATTTTACAGGCTTTCTCCTTTAACTTAGGATTTATTGGGCATGTTTCTCTACCAGTTTGGTTTTTGTGACACATATATTTGATTTTATATTGTAGTTAAACATTTAAGGTCTTAAAGACATACAGATAGGAGGAGAGATACAGAGTTACACACATACATATGTATTCATAAAGTCATCTCATTCATAGTTAAAGGTTATGGTGTGAATTGTTTGCTATTACAAGAGGTGTATTATTTTAGAATTGGGAGATGGTAAAGAACACAATATAAAGTATGTTATTCTTATTTACATTTCAAATTAAAGTAAGTGTGTACTTGTCCGCAGTCAGGATAAATTGTGATCAGGTCAACCTTGGTACCTTGCTAAAGAGGTAAAACTACTTTGGAAAAATTAAGTGGCTCCTCAAATGTCACACTTGAAGACCTAAACCTGGGTGTCCCTCACTATCTTAACTCTTAGTATCTGAACTCAGGAACCCAATAGGTTTTGGGTAAGGAGGAACATAATATACAATAATAACACTAATAATAAATAGTGCGTCATCATAATCATCATCATTAATAGCATTATAATTCTTTGAGCAGTTACTATGTCAGGTATGTTGTGATTTTTACATGTATTATCTCCAATTTCCACAAAACTTCCCAAGGAAGGCAGTATCATAACTACTTAAGAAATCAGTATATTGGGGTTCAAATTCTTAGTGCCTTTGTCTTTGGCCACAGGTAACTGGTGGCACAGTCAGAATTCAAATGCACATCTCACCAGTCAATACATTATTTTGTTGCTATATCACTTTAGCTCCCAACCTAAACTCATAAAGTGACAATAGTAAAATCAATCAGTTCCCCACTGAATCAAGAGTACATATAACACATTTTGCATTATGGATAAAAACAAACTTGTATTCGAAAAATGTCACATCCTATATATTCTATTTAATTATACAGGTGGGGAGGCATTAGATTAGACAGGAGGGGCCCTGTCACTTTTCACGTGACTCTTTCCCATAATGGGGTGAGATTCTATTGTTCTGACCTCCAAAATAATTGCTAAGAAGGGCTGTGAAATGAGAAAGCAGATAGATTCCCTCCTTTGCCTTGAACTTGTCTTAACTCGCAAACTATAAAGTACCATAAATAACATTTTTTAGGTGTTTCTGTTTGTGTCAGTTATTAATTATCCTTCCCCCATCCAAGGTCACTTGATTTGAGTTAACATTTACACTTTCAAAAATTAAGTGCTCTAGAACAGTGCTACTCAAAGTATGGTTGGTGCTTCACAAGGATAGAAACAGGGAATGTGTTAAGCAACTTGCACAGCATTATGACATCCAAATGTATGATGAATGGGTTCATTTCACAGAACAGAATACAGACCAGATCAAGCCTTGCTGAACTTGTGCAGTGAGTTAAATATACTATTATGAGTGCATACTAGTCAGTTTCAGTAGGTCCACCTAAAAGTCTGTGAGGTACTATATGTTTAAAAACAAACTGGCAGACTCTTTGATAAACTAAAAAGCAAACTATAAAATTAGTAACTTTCCCACTTGATAAAAATACCTACATCAATATATAAATACATGTGCATTACCATACACACATTCACTCATATGTAACACAGGGGGGAGGGAGGCAAAAAAATGGAATTATCTTCTCCCTCTTGCAGTACAGGCTTCCCTCCGCCAGGTGAATGTTCTAAGAACCCATCTGCATCCATGTAGCAGCAGGTGGTGTTGTGAGAGACTGCGTTCAGCTTCAGTGAATTTTTTTTTGGGGGGGGGACTCTTTCAATGTGTTTGCCCATTTCATGACATGTAATTTAAACAATGTGTGGCATGACAATGCACCTGCACACACCGCACTGAGTGTTCAGCAGTTTTTGAACAAAAACATGCATGATCCCCACACCCCACCCTCCCTATTCCCCGATTCTCGCCCGAACAACTCTGTTTTTGTTTCTCCAATGAAAAAAGTCCTCAAAGGGAAACCTTTTGCCAATGTGGAAGAAGTGAAACGAAAAACAGCAGAAGCACTAAAAGGCATCAAAATCAAGTTTAAAACTGTTTTGAGCAGTGTGAAAAAGCATCTTGATAGGCGTATTGTATCAAATGGAGAGCACTCTGAAGGTGACTGAAGTTTAAATATGTAAGACTAAATACACAATTTTTTTATAAATTAATTCTGGCTTTTTTTGGGTCTCCCTCATATGTCCCAGTTATATACGAGTACGCTTCAATTTAGGAGAGTGCATAACACAAGGACTTCCCTAGAGTTATGCAAGGGATCAAGACTAGAGTGGCAAATTCTTAAACATTCTCACAGAATATCACCAATTCAGAAATAAGCTAATGATTCATCCACTATGTCATAAGAGAGTCTTCCAGAATATTTTTAGGTCATTTTATTACTACTGTAGAGGATACAAACTTTAAAAACTCACTATCTATTTTATATAGTGTTCTGACTGCTCTGAAATCTCCTTCTAGCAAAATTGTAGCTCTCGAGAGACATACAGAGGTAATCAGACTTGTAGTCTTAAAAAAGAAATACTGGGAATATCTGAGGAAGAGGAGACATATTTTTAGATGGCTTTACTTTGTGTGCAAAAATTGTCTTCTGCAGACCACCCACATAAAATTGTACACATCCAGCACCTTTTCCACAGGCGCAGGTGTAAGCATTAATGCTTCTCTTATTTAGATCAAGTAAACTACAATTTGGCAGCTCTTTTAAATCGTACACTGGTCTAAGTTTGAGAGAGAATCATTCTTAGTTTCCTTCTGAAGTAAGCATTGGAAGATGCAATTCAGAAATATCTATTTATGTTCTCCAATGAGAAGCTTTAAATCAAGTTATCTGAACAAGAAAATATTATAAAAGGATATTCCAGCAAAATGCCATAAATTTTGATTTGATGATCACATTTCTATTTTACAAATGGGGAAAATCAATTGAACCTAACTGAAGTTAAGAGAGCAGATTATTTTTCTTTTTTGTTTTATAAGCAGGATAGGAGTAAAGGAAGAACATTCATAACAGCCTTAATGTCTTATGTCTTCTATTTCGCAAATCTGAGTAAATCTCCTGTGCTAACTTTGTCAGCTAGGGAATAAAGAACGTCATTTGAGATTCCACAGCTTAATTACGCTGATAAAGCAGTTTTATAAATCATGCTACAAGTAATGGATATTCCTTTGAGAACAGTGAACTAGCAGCCATAAAACGTGTGCTCTGGACTTGATTCCTTATCTTCTACCCATATGTCGGTATGAATAAGTCAGAGCAAGTCTTCACCTCAGCCTACTCAAGTCCAAATAGAAGGAAGGAAATAGCGGTGCCATCCATTTATATGGCAGCATTATTTCCCAAATCAAAAACAGGAAGTCTACTGAAAGGAATGGCGGGACAGAAGATCTGAAACTGAAATTGACAGAAAATTCAGGTCATATACTAGCTATATACCTAATTACAGCTGTTAAGGATTAAAAACAGTTATTTCTGAAAACTCTCTGCACACTGTAAAGGGCTCTACAAATCAAAGTGCAATTATTAAAAATTTGGTAATCCTAGTATTCCCATATTCCAGGCGGGTGGTGACAGAAGAAAAACTGAGCAGTTGGGCATAGTGTTCATAAAACCAAGCTCTAATCTAGCCAGAAGTTAAATTAAAACCAGTCACTTAGAGATGGAAGATCACTGTCCAATCTGGTAAGTCAGAAACTGAAGACCAAGAGAAAGCAAAGGACTAGCTCAAGGTCACACACACTTCCCCTGCCCCCCCCCCACCCCCGGCCGCAAACTGGGATATGAATTTAGATATTCTTTACAGTTTGAGGTGTTAGGCTAGTGAATAATCTGAAGGTAGAGGTGATAACGCTTAGTGATACTTAAGGAACCAGGATAAGAGACAAGGAAAGGAATGCAAAAGGAATTCACTGTCATTCAGAATCCCGCAGCAGTTCGTAAACACAGAGCATTCTCAGGAAGGTATACTTAATTAGGCTGACCAGACATACTGTTTGAAATGGGACAGAAAACAATGGGACTGTACCATTTTAAATGGTATGTATGGTCAGCCTACTGACCCTTTGAATTTAGCCCAGTGAGACTAGGCTGACCATGCGTACCATTGGAAATCAGGACAGTGCTGTTGTGTTCTGTCCCATTCAAAATGGGATGTCTGGTCAGCCTATTAACTTAATGGAATATAGAGAGCTCATCAAAAGAGAGGAAGAATAAGTTAACTCATTTTCCTTCCTCTTGGCAAACTGAGGACAGAGGTACAAGATTTCTATGACAGTGTTTCTAACTCTATCTTGACAGGTGCAATTATTTATTAATAATGATATTTATGTTCCTTGAAGAAGCTCTTAGCCTCTTGACTTAACTGGGACTTAACTAGTCCTCTTAACTAAAACTACTGAAGAACCACACCAGCCTCAGACCCATCAGATCCTAAAACTAAGCCCTTATTTTAACAGTCTGAAGCTTTTCTCAGGCAATAGACATGAGGTGAAGGGCCATGCGTTGATGGCTTGCCTTCAAATCACAAGGGTTTTTAAGACCACTTTCCTTGAGAATTCCTACAACATTCTTAAGTCCATTTCTGAAAACTGAGAGCTTCTGCATCACTTGGGTGAGCATCGTAAATACTGAGTTCCAAAACTTGTGCAACAGATAGGAGGAGCTAGATCCTCCTAAAGAATGCCAGAACTGCAGGAAAAGAGGAGAACCAGTACTCCTAGAGAAAAAACTGGTGGTTAAAGGGGCTTTGATGAAGGAAAAGGAAAGTGGGATAAGTAATGTCAGATCATGGAGCACATTTGGATCACAATCAACTGCTTGCGATAAGCAGTGGTATCCAACCTTTCAGCTTCCCTGGGCCACATTGGAAGAAAAATTACCTTGGGCCACACATAAAATACACTAACCATAGTCGATGAGCTAAAAAAAGCTCTGTGCATAATTTTTGTAATGTTTTAAGAAACTTTGTGAATTTGTGTTGTGCTGCATTCAAAGCCCTTTTGGGTCATGTTTGGGCCGCAGGCTGGACAAGCTTGATTCATCAAGTCAGTTCATCTTCTAAAGCTTAATGATTCTCTCTTCACATTACCCTATTTTTAACCTATGACTATCCTTTGCAAACTACGCTTTCTTTGTTGTATTGTTGGTATCACTAATGTAAATACCTCATATTGTAGTTCAAAAAGGAATGATGGAGGGCACCACATAAAGACTTTATTGCATTTATAAATGTAAGTACAATAAGACAAAAAATACTTAAATTTTAAGCAGCACATATTGTGTGTGTGTGTGTGTGTGTGTGTGTGTGTGTGTAAAGGGGCTTTTAAAAATGTTTACTTAAAATCTTAAAGATGAACTTAACAACCTAGACATAAATTGTGAGAAAATGACAGGCTTTTAATCATATAATGACACTTCACGTAAATCAATACTATGTAAGTATTTCAAAATAAATTCCAGAGCATATTGCTATCTACCATGTAGTAATTTTGTAAATGCCTTTTGGAGCCTTAAAGAGGTTTAAGGTTTTAAATCACCAAGATAACCTATTGGAACAACAGTCTTTCCATTACATTTGTAAAGATGCCAAAAGAAACCTGAAATTCACCTTCCGAATGGAGCATATTAGCATTTCCAAGACACGATGAAGAATAAGCCTTCTCAACAACAAATGGGTGGCCCAGAGGGCTTGTGGGAAATAGTTATCTCAAAAGCCTCCCTACTTGATGACAACTTGTCTCACTCTGCCTGTAAGACAGGGATGGGTGGCAGGATCTTCTCCCTGCTATTTGTTTTCCCAGAATGAGTATTTTTAAAAATAGGAATGATTAAACTTTCAGAAACCCATTTTGTCTGCAGTCAGTCAAACGTACTTCTTGTAAAATTAAGATCACAGCAAGTTTTGGAAAGATCCTGCCTTACCTCAGCCCAAAGTCAGAGAAAAACAAAATTCTTAAGACACTTTTGGCTAATACCTTAATTTTAAAGATAAGGATACTAAGGTCCACATAAAAATAGATATGGGCAACTTTGTTTTCTATATACCATTCACCCCACCACAGTGGAGGCAGTCAGAGAAAAACGCTGACAGAAAACTGTTTTCGAGTTATTCTTATTGATTTCTTTCTTGTGAAAACAAGACAATGCATCTGCCAATCCGTTAATGTTGCGTAAAAAATTTTCTGGAGACCTTCCAATGCTCAAATTCCTAATGACTGTCAGGTCGTCATTGTAAACATTTAAATTATTTCTTGTGTTTGTGTGGGAGCCTGACAATTTTTCCCCTCATAACTTGGAATTTTTTGAATGGGTACACTGCTTAAAAATAAGGGGAAAACAGAAATATTTTTTAACGTTTGATAAAAGCTCATTAAAAAAACCATTTTAGATCTGTTGAGAGTAATCTGAAATGAACTCTTTTACATTTTTTAAATAAAAAATGTTAGCCATGTCTTCTCTACCACTAAAAATTTTTAAGTCTGATTTTCTGTGAATGGATATATTTAGAGAATAACAACACATGAGAGGATCTCCTTGTGTTTAAATTTACCTGATAAAGTCTATAGAAATCAGGGTACTTAAACTAATTCTGTGTGTGTGTGTGTGTGTGTGTGTGTGTGTGTGTATGTATGTATGTATATGTGTATATATTTACCTGTGTGTGGCTACGCTGCATTTTTGTCATAGGTTCTCATTGGTCAATGAATTATAGCTGTCGATACATTGAGGAATGGGGTAGGGAGTTTTGATGAATAATTTTTTTAAAATACGTAACTGTAAATAGTATAAATTCATTGTATAAAATCAGGAAAAAAGAATGAAAAGGGAACCCACCTGGAATTTTATTAACTAGAGATCTCCAACATTACCATTTCAAGTAATAGAGACGTCCATCAGTTAACACTCAAGTGCTCTTTTCTCAGTCCTTACAAAATGTTTTTAGCATATAATATAACACTATGCCATTCAAACCATGGGTGCAGTGGAACACTTAAGTGCTTTGGGGAGCTGGTTGGGGATTTTGACAAAATGGAGAATGGAAATCTCCTTAGCAGTGGGTACATTTAGGATGAGTAATGTTTCATGCATATTGTAAACCATTGCAGCTTCTACAGCAGAGATATGTCTGGAGTGGGGGGTGTGGTGCGGACGTCTTGATATTGTCAACATGTTACCACAGACAAGAGGTTCAGGTTCTATTAGGAGAGTGACTAAGGATGGTGTAAAACATTTAATGCACCAGACAGCACTAGCTTCATGAACTGAGTGCAACTGAAGGTTTCCAACCATTTCATCCAGCTCAAAATAGCAACCTGGACTTAAAGAGCTAACTCTTGAAGACAAATGGGAACTGATATAAAAAGTAAATAAATAAAAGGTTTCTTTCCAGTATGTTATGCTTATATTTTAACTTTGAAACACTGTAATTTGGGGGTGGGAAGGGTGGTAATGGTAATTAATCTTGTAGGTTATCTTAGGGATATAGGCACATAACAAACCAAATCAATCATTCCACATGTGCCTGGCAATAGTGAAAAGTGGAGTGTCTACTATTTAGGAGCCCACAATACTATTGCTAGAAATGCAATGGTTTGTTCCAGAAATACCATGCAAGTAAGTAACAGTCTATCTATAGGTAAAGCGGTCCATTTGTACCTAGTTGTAGCAGGTGCATAGTAACATACATGGACATACTTTACTAACTTAACAAAATCAAAGTGAAAACACTAACAGAAGACCCAGAGCAAATCCAAGTGTAGCCCCATAGAGCTATGTGTCCCTGATAAATGACTTTGATACACCACACTTCACTACCCTGCGAAACATGGCAGTGGATACCATTCATCACGCATGATGGCTGCTGACATGGGTGTCCAACCTTGTCTTCCCTGGGCCACACTGGGAGAAGAAGAATTGTCTAGGGCCACACACAAAATATACTAACACTATAATGATAGCTGAAGAGCTAAAAAAAAGAAAATGCAAAAAATTTCTAAAAATCGCGTGTTTTAAGAAAGTTTACGAACGTGTTGGGCTGCATTCAAAGATGTTCTGGGCCGCAGGTTGGACAGGCCTGCAATAGACTCTAAATAAATAGAAGATGTTATTTGCTGAATCACTGCTCAGTAATAGTTAGCCCCAGTAATATTTGATTGTAACAAAAATACTAGATTATTAGTTCTGAAATCTAAAAAACAGATTTCAGCACCTAGTTCATTTCTAAGATGTCTGTTATTAGGATAGGAAAACCCAGAATTTCAAATAGAGTTGGAATCAAACACATATTTATGATAGCTGCCTTTTATTATATGTAAATAATCTCAATAAAATTGATTTCATTCAAGAAAAGTTTGAAATAAATTAGCTCTAAATTCCCCAGCAAGTGTAAAATTCCATTATCATCCAAAGTCAGGTGATTTATCCAAGGTTTCAAATAATGCTAGAACACCAGCTTTGAATTTAGCACCACATTCAAACCTACAGAGAAAACTTTAGAAATATGATGATGAAAAGTGTATTTAATTCCTATTGAAGGTACAAATACCTATTCATCGGTAGTTCATAATTAGCTTTTTATCAACCATATTTGTGATTTCTCATTACAGAGTAATTAAAAGTAAGTTGGTAGAGAATACAATGCAATGAGGTGGAAATATGGCCATGGTTCATTACCTTTAGGTGAAAAAAAGATGATTATACCACAGAATGATCCAACTTTTGTGAAAATGTAGGTATGGAAAGAAATTTTTGAAGATGTCTGCTAGATTATTAAACATTAGTTAACTCTAAGAATTGGTTTATAGATGATTTGCCTTTTCCTCTTTTTTATTACTCTCTATTTTTAAACTAAAATTATGAACAAGTATTAATTCCACAATAATAATACTTTTAAAATCAATGTCAATTAAAATATTACAGCCAGAGATCACTGTGATTAGAGTGGGAATTACTAGTTGGCTGAGTCTGTGTAAACCATAGGTTATAATCAGGAGGCCCACAGACAAGTTTTAATTAGCTCTTTATTGACAGAATTCAAGTTTCTCTTGAAAAATCTGAAGTCCCAAGAGCACCAAGACTACCAACACCCCCAGCACAGCCGCTGCCCACTTTAGATGAACTGTTCATTCTCTCATTTGCCAATACACAGGGCCTGGAAGAAGTAATGCCCCTTTTGAAGTAGTTAAAATATTGTTATGTTGCAGAATTACATGCTTAATAAAAGATTTGGTATAGATTCCCAGCTCATAAAAAAGGGCATTACTTCTGCTGGACCCGGTAAAAAGCATTCAGGCTTTCCACCTGTGACCTAAACAGTGCAGTACTGTAAGTCAGGAACATTCCGAAATGGCTGAAATGTAGCATTTTAAATTTAGCTGACCACTGGGGAAGAAGGGATAGGGACACAAATATATGGTGACAGAAAGAGAAGTGACTGGGTGATGAACACATAATGCAATGCACGGAGGATGAAATGTAGAATTGTACACCTGGAACCTATGTAATTTTTACTGATCAATGTCACCTCAATAAATTTAACAATAAAAAAGAATGCAAAAAATTTAGCTGATCACAACTTTCTTTAAATTTTAAAAAAGTATGTGTGTGCATGTGTGTGTGTGTACATACATACACACGCTGCTAGACAGACATGGCAAAATATTAGTTAAAATATACTAGATATGTCTGGCTAGTAGAATTATGTGACTTCTTTTCTTTTTTATGCTTTTTATTTGTCTTTTTTAGATTTTCTAGAAGGAATTTATATAATTGACAAGTAGAAATAGTTAGGGAAAACAATTTTTTGGCTAATATCTCTTATCCCATTCCTTAATATCTGCATAGCTGGTATATATTAACCAATGGGAAACTATGACAAGAAGATAGTAATAGCTACAGACAGGCAGGCAGGTACACGTACACGTACACACACACACACACACACACCCTCCACATACATATATGTATATAGAATTTTTTTAAGCCCCCTGATTCCCATGGGCTTTGTCACATAACTTGAAACCTAAAGATTTCACCTCATGCATTTTTTATCTGTCCAATCGCAAAAAGGCAGACCAAATTTTGTTTTAGTAGTAGAAGCCATGGCTATTTTTATAAAACAACAACTAGAACTAGTTATGATGCAACAGAATTCATTTCAGATTATTCCTGATGGAACTAAATCAGTATAGAATGGACGTTTTCATCAAGAGTGGAAAAGATTGGCATTTCCCCCTTATCTGGGGGCTGTGTATGTATTTAAAAAATTCCAAGTTGTGTGGGGGTGGGGGTGGGGCGAACTGTCAGGATCTCACACAAACACAAAACAAACCACAGGAGAGAAGTCATTTAAATATTCGCACTGATTACCTGAAAGGCTCAGGAATTATAAGCACTAGAAAGACTGCGGAAAATTCCTTCACACATTGGTGGACTGGCAAAATTCTGTCTTGATTTTTCAAGGAATGGATCAATGAGAGCAACTTGAAACAGTTTTATTTCATGGTAGGGGGAAAATAGCCATAACTTGCAAGTATTTTTTCCATCCTTTTAGGCAGCAAGGAAAACTACAAAAACGTTTTGGCCCTCTCAGGTATACTGAATTTTCAGGAATCAATGAACTTCCACAACTTGTTTAAGAAATCTCAAAAAAAAAAAAAAAAAGAAAAAAAAAAGCTGATCGTCCATTTGGGATGAAAGAAAGTCGTTTTCACCCTTTACAATTTTGTGATATAGTTAGGCAACAAATGACTGGCACACTATAAGTGACTTTATGCTAAAAGTCGTCTGTCCCTTAACCAGGAAGAAACAGGGCTGTGTTCTTACCTAAAGACTGGTAGAGCTCCGTCATTTTGGGATGGTCCCAGCAAGTCGTTTGGGTCTCATGGCTAAAACACAAATTCAAAGAGAGACTTTAGAATTTATAATGGGTAGTAGAGCATAGGAGAAAAAAAAAGCCCGGTTTGCTTTTGAAGCACTTGGCTTCTTTACTTCAAAGGACTTCCATTGCATAGTGCAGAATGTTTATCTACCAGCAGAGAAGTCCCTACCTTTGCTTTCAAAGGTAAGCACAACATGAACAGTATTTGGTAACCAGAATTTGCTTCCTTTGTGCACCTACAAGTCAGTTGCCCCTCAAGTCAGTTGCACTCCTGTTATAGGAAAAGGACCTTGTTATGTAATCAATAGTCGAAAATCAAGATTTCTTCACCTGTCTAATGTGGGACATTCAAAAAGGACACTGACAAGTGTTATTCAACTCTGTCAAAGTGAAACTGGACATTAGTTCAATAAAGAACCCACCTCACTTCTCATTTGCTTTCACCATCCCTGACATTTTTCCATTACTCTTTTTTCCTCCACATCCAGATCTCCTATGAGTGATAGCTCTATTTCATTTCGGCTTCAGGTATAGCCAGTGCCCAACTAATATATCATAACCTCCTCTCTTCCCATTACTTTTAGAATCTCTTGTTCAACTGGTACTCTGTACACATCACTACACCTTTTCCTGTATTTACTTGGGCCTGAATGAAGCATTCACAGCTCTCTTCCATTTCTTGAAGTTTAGCTTAAGCGTGGTTGCTGGTTATCAGCTCCTGCCACCAAAAGAACAAACCGCCCTTGTTTCTCATTCAATTACGTGAATAAAGCGAGGAGAGATAACTCCATATACTTTTCCTTACTTTGGCCCATCTACATAAATCAGCATAGCATCATATTACCAGTTTTCAGGGATTACATGACTAGGCTTTAGGCTTTGATACTGTAAAACGCAGCCCTGAACGAGATATTTTGGTCCTCATATGCAGAGCTTATCCATAATCTTTGGGGGAAGGGTGAGGATGGAGAGGGGTGAAACAGTTTAAAGGTAGACCCTTCAAGGGGAGCAGACAGTGCAGAAGCCTCACATTAGAAAGAGGAATCTGGGGAGGCAACAATGTCAGGCGATCTCAGCATAGGTTGTATGTAAATTTTAGGATTAGATTCTGTCTCTGTGTCCTAGTAGCTGTGAAATTTGGGGCAAACCTGCTCCCTTGGGAAAGAGAAAGGAGTAGTTGATATAGGTAAGTGACCAGCACCTTCTGGTACTCACTAAGTGGTCATTGGTGTTATTATGTGGTCCCCTAAAAGCAAACCTTTCATTCGTTAATTATAATATAGGTAAGTCAGTCAGGCCTAAGACCCTTTGTAGAGAGCAAAAACAACATTCAATGTGATTTACCTGTTTTTTTTTTTAATAAATATCAAGGAAAAACATTTGTTGTAGTTTGATAAACATAACATAATCATAATGCCACAAAAACATGTGGCAAGTCCCCAAACTGTACCACTTCAAAGACCATCCCTCGGATAATCGTCATTCAGTGACTGAGTGGTGGAGGCTACTGAACGAAATTTACGAGATAATGTTCACTTGGGAAGGGCTGTTTCAACTCTTGCAAACACGCTCATTTCTGTTTTACTGTTCCATAGAGACAATTCACATTTACGCTGTGCGGACAGGGGCTTCCTTCTCAGTCACTGGAATGTACCAGGGTGACATCTAAGTTTTAAAGAGCAAGAAGGGAACGAGACGCCATCCATGCTTTAGGGGGATTTGGAAGCTTCCAGACTGAGCCAGTTTCTGATCTGGATAAGGGTGGGTGGGGCAGGTACTTTACATGCACCACACAAGGAGGCTGCAGCTTGCAGCTTGCAGCTTCCCGGAAGAACTGTTGCTGTTCCCAGGCTTTTTTTTTTTTAAAGCTTGGAAAAGTGATTGTTCACCAATTCTGCACACAAGTGCTCAGTAAGGAAAGGTTAACTTCGACTGAGACTACCTTGCATGTGGGCCTCCACCATGTGCAAAGGCCATGCACTTGTCAGCACCAGGGATGCAGGAAGGGAGAAGAGGGGGAAAGCGCAGGTATCCACATGAGTACTGGCCATTTTTACACATGCTATGGAATAATAGCATCCCATCTCCATGATGCATAGGAGATGCATTTCACCATCTTCAATGGATGGGCAGAAAAAAAACGTCTGTCTGAGTTGATAAATGTACCCAGACAGAGAGAGCCACTCTGAAAAGCCACCATGCAATGGACTTCAAATAGAAGGAATATGGATAAGAAATAACTGGTATCAAATGCAATTCTAAAAGAAAAGAGATACTTGCATATATTAATGAGTGACAGGAGAATCCCATATAAAGTGAATAAGAGCTTCAAGCACCACCCTCCCTCAAAAACAAAAACAAAAACAAAACCTCATGATGGTTGATATACTTACATTTCTACCTTTTAAAGAAATTTATTCCAGTGATTAAAAGTTATGAGAATGATTTTAGAAAAGACTTTTTACTCCATCAGTCCTTAGCTAAACTGAAATGTCCTTTATTGGAAGACAGAAGAAATTCTAAGCCTCGACTCCTATCCCCCACTTCATGTGTTACCAGATACTAGTCCTTTCTAGGTACTCATTGTCCCAAGTACCTGTGATTCTGTGGGACATGAATAACCTAGACGAATGACCTCAAACAAAATCCAAAAGCCAACCTTCTTTTACCTTCTTCCCCTCCAACACACAAACCCTTTATTTTTAAGCAATGCAAAGTAACTAGGAAAACAGATTTGTATTTCACCTTTGCAGTCTTAGTTTCACTTCAAATGCAAACCAGTACCAACCAAGCAAAAAAAGTGAGCACAGTGGAAAGAATAAAGGGTGTGACTAAGCCTCAAAACTAGAAAAAAAAAAGATCTTTTAATCATTTAATGCTAAAAACAACTAGCAATATAGCTGAATGACTTCAGATTTTTGGGTAACTATATGATACACCAAATATTCACTTCACTGTATGTGGGTATTTTCAATCTGTGGTGAATTCAAAGCCCTAGTTAGACATTATTTAACCCCCAAATAGATGGGAAAGATGACTGTGGACAGGATGAATTGCTAAACACAAATTTGCATAACTCATATGTATAGTCCACCTTACAGAATAAAACGATTTTTGTTTGTGACCAATATAGATTTTACAGTTCTATTTATTACTTTGTGTCTATCTCCAAAAACAGTAGCAAATTCTCAGTAACTCCAAGAGAAGCAACCCAGGTTTACCTGGAACACATGTACAGTATAGAAAAATATGCTGTGCTGGGAGGTGGTGATGGAAGGGTGGGTGGTACTATTTCGGGTAACTGTCTCTTTTGTACACCTCACTTTTCATATCAGAAATGCACTCCCCACATACCATGCCCAACCAAAAAGGAAAATTCTGAAACCTGTTCACACATTAGTAGGTATATCTTCGTCCGTTTTTCCTGAGAGCAATGATGTTCAACATAGATCAAAATTCTGCATATTCATTAACACATAGATCAGCTTCATAAATAATCCTTAAAACACTCTATAAATCTTTAAAAAATGTTATTGATTTTGACCCTGCTGGTTCCAAAGCCTGGCATGAGATAGGCCTCTCTGAACAAACTCTGATCCCCCCTCCTTATTTTTCTAATGTGTACAAACTACAATAATCTCTTTTTCTCTTTTACTTGAGGCCTGGACAGGAACCTGATGCAAATTAAAATAACAAAAGACCCTGGCAACACCTACTTGTCAATAATAAGAAATTAAAGCATTACTCTACTGAGTCCAGGGCTGACCTAATTTCCTACCATACAATTTAAATTTTCTCTCACCTTCTTTAGTTTCAAGTAGTGTGCAAGGTTATTATAACTGCCTCAGAGCTGTTCGTGCTGTCAGTGCTGGAATAATCAGACTTATTGAAATTGCTTTTTTAGTTTCTTAAAAACAAACACTAAACACTTAATAGAAAGTAACAAATTTCTACTGCTCTTGCCGGGAAAATGGCAGTTGCCTAATTAAAATAAGATTTCTTCTGCCACCCCTGTTATCTGGTACTGAAAATATTCCCAACAGTTGCCTTTAAAAAATATACATATCTTTCCACTACTTCCCAGGGAAGAAACTAAACGCTATGCAGAGATATGAAAAGGTAGTGTTTTCTTGCGATTTGCAGAGGATTAGAGTTTGACTTCATATAGAATCTGGAGCCCATTGATCCACACACACAAAATCATTTCCCTTTAATCTGGGGATCAGACTCTCTTTCTAGAGGAACCTTGGCATTTGCATGCTTAATGTTGAACTTGGCTTGCATTGCTGGAATACTGGCAGGGTGGGAATGGTAAAATATATTTAAAAGTTTCTGCTACTGTGGGGAGGGGTTTTAGAGGGGTGGGTGTCAATCAAAGCATCAGATAGCCTATCCTAGTCCGATTTCTTTACCCTGGGATATTTAACATCTTATTCTGCTTGGCTCCAGCCAGGGCAGAGATGATTGCCTGGGTGACTGTTCCAGCTGTTACTTGTCCTCGGTTCTATTTGCTTTCCAGGGCTTAATTCCCACCCACCCTTAACTTTGGCTAAAGCAATTTCACTTTAGGGTCGTGTCCAATCCAAGATCAAACAATGATGACTGAAATCAATTCCACAGTGATCAAGGGTCAGAGACCTTTCATATAACCGCGTTGTTTCATTTGCTCTACTAGCTTCTTCAAGAGTTAACTGTATCCTCTGAAGAGGGGATTGGCATAAGGAAAAAAAACAACGAGGCAAAGGAGAAAGGGTGATGAGGGGTAACAAGGATAAAGAAGCAGAGAGACCAGGACGAGCTTGTTGGCCAAGGAAGAATGTAGATTTCACCTAAAGACTTTGGTTCACGTCAGATGTTTTTTTTTCCCCACGTCAAAGCATTTTATATTAATAATACACTTCCCTCAGGCAACTAAACCCCTTCGATTTAAGCTTCAAACTTAACTTCAAATTTAACTGAGATAAAGTGTCCTGCCCTTTTCATTGCCACGATCAGGTCCGGAATGGCAAACTTTGCTTAAGACACCTGGAGAAATGGGAGAGAAGGACACTCAGAAATGACTCCACACTCAACCCCAGAGGGCAGAGAAAAAAACAAAAACCCAAAACACCCTCAATCTTCTATATCAAATCCCTGACACCTAGCCTTTAAATTGCTTTTTATTTCTTTCCTGATTTCTACAAGTCTTGGAGTATGAGACGAACACAGTAGAAAACGCAGCTAGGGAAATGTCAGTTGGAATCTTCGGAGGAAATCAGGCAGAAAGTTGACCTTTTGGCACTTGCAGTGCAATGGAAGGTAGAGCCGCGCGCCCCTTCCTTCTGCGAGGTCGAGCGTCGGTTTAGGAACAGCCTGTCTGGCTCACGTCCACACAGACAGCCCGGAAAGGAGCAAAAAGCTCCTGCGGCCCCAATCCCCGCGTGGGGGCCGCGCTGTCCCCTCTCGGTAGGGTAAGAAATCAGCTTTTTCTCTCCGAGCTCGACCCAAAGAGGAAGGGGGCTCCCCGCGAGCTCGGCGCCAGGGAAAGCCCCGGGGGCGCACCTGCAGCGGCAACGCCAGGGACCCGCGGGGGAAGTTCCTCGACGCCAGCCGCCCGGAGCCCGTGGTCCAGCCGCCGCGCCTATCCAAGTTTTGGCCGCCTCAGCTTGTCCCCAGCTCGTGCCACAAGTGCACGGATTGAGGCGATCCGAGGGGACCACGACGCACTTACCCTTTGAGCTGTTCCCTCATGGCTGCAAGGGCTCCGCGGTCGGGGGAGGGCGAGCAGAGGAGTGAGCTTCCCAGTACCGCCGGGATCCCGAAAGTCGAGCGCCGCCGCCGCCCAGGCTCGCAGCTGAAAGCACTGCGGAGGAGCCGGCGCGGGCTGGCGGGCGGGCGGGCAGGCGGGGGAGGGGGCGCTGCGGGCAGACGGGGCGGGGCCGGGCCCGGCTCCGCCCCCACCTAGCGACCTGGGAAGCAGGACTCCCCGAAACCCCGCAGTTGGGGCTTTCCAAACGGAAAGGCAAAAGAAAAGAAAAAGAAAGACGGAGGGGGAGATTTAAGGTATTGCCAGGAACCTGAAAACCACACACTGCCCCTCTGGCAACCCCTTGAAACCTCCAGCAAGACTACTTGTTGCCTAAATAAATGACCTAGGTGCAAATGATCTCATCGCAGATCATTAAGTGTGTGGGCTCAGAGTTTTCTTTTCAGAGAATGAAAGACAAAAATCACAAGCATAATTCTACCCCTCTCGATTGAAGATTAAAGTGGTGAGGCTGTAAGGACATGAATTTCAAGGTACGCTCATCATGGGCTAAACGAGCTTCTTTTAAGGTTGTGTGTGTGTGTGTGTGTGTGTGTGTGTGTGTGTGTGATAACAGTGGTTCTGAAAGTGTGGTCTTGGCCAGCAGTGTCGGCATCGCCGGGGAACTTCATAGCGACTAAGATTCCTAGTCCCAGCCGAGACCTACTGAATCAGTAACTGAACTCACTTTAGTTTGAGGGCCTCTGGAATAGACTCTCAAAATGAATCACCACCACCAGTGGTGTGGCACGCTTTGGTCTTTCAGTATTCTTTTGAGAAATCTACAAGGAAACCATTTCTTTTGGAACATTCTATTGGAAAAATACAGGGCCTAGACAGTTCAGATACTTCTAATCTTGGCGCTATAATATTGGTAATACAGGTTAACCATGCAAAATTATTTCAGGCTTGAAAATACTCCTAAAAGAAGAAAGCCTTCATTAACACAAGAATTTTTCGCAGCCTTTGCATATCTTCTATTAGAGTCCAAAGAGTATCTTATGATAAACTCCCTTACTGCTTTCATTATCCCTCTTTGTCCATTAATTTTGTTGGCCTGCTGCTCTTTTTATCTTCTTTCAGTAATTTCCTTTTCACTCTCCTGGTTCTCAGTGTAGAGTTTAAAACACGCTCTCCTTTTTTTCTTTTTAAATATCCTTTTATTTTTTTGCTCAACCGTTTTTCCCATTAGAATGTTCAAGCTGAAAGGACTCTAGATCTCAATCTCCCTTTACTGTCTGCTACAGTGTGACACAAAAGACAAAATAATAATAATAAAGTATATGAACAAAACGGAAAGGGGGTGCCAAGTTTCTTCACTACCCTGACAAACCAAATACAAATGTAAAATGTTATCACTTAAGACATGTGCCTATAAGTATGATTGGTATTGCTATTTTAAAGCAAATATGGCACTTCTGGCATTTTGCCTGATACACTGAGACTTATTAGTGCTGTCTTTTAGCAACTTTGAGCCAGTGAGTTGTGGAGGCAGCTGCTACTCCAGTCTGAGGGGGGGCACACTAGGATTCACTTTGGGTCAGGTTGTCCCTTGGTCTTAGTGTAGATTCCAGGTCTGCTTCTCTCTTTGAGTAGAGAAGGATTGGGTTTCTATGATGAGGAAGTCTTGGTCTTTGCAATTGATCACTGACAAAATCTCTCTGTGAGTGTGGCAAATGAGTTAAATACTGTTTCTGTTTATTTCAATGAAAAGACACAAACTTCGCAGCCAAAGCATTTGTAAATATTAGAGATCAGTCAGGTAAAGGTTTGCAACACCGTGTGGTGAGTCCTGTTGTGTTCTCTGCCCTTCTTGTCTTTTTGTTTGTTTTATACTTTTAAATTACCTGCTCAAAATTCAGGAGTTCTCATATGTTTCTCTGAAACATAAATACTCGTCTATTTTCCCAGGGTCCAAGTAGAAAACTACTAGGGACAACTCGTAAAAAAAAAAAAAAAAAGGAAGGACAGAAGATAAGAAATCACTATTCAGATTTTTTTTCTTAAATTTGACAGATGGCAATCCTCAAAAATACATCTTTAATTTCTTTTTTAGACTAGTGTTATAGGCACTTGAAGACTTGTTCCCAAATCTTGATGTTATTTTAGAAATTAAATACTGAATGTATTGTTAAGAAATGACATGGACATCACAGCAACTGTTCTGTTATCAATTTCAGTTAGATTATTAATTTTGCTTATAGGAAAAGGCATGAGAACATAATTTATATATCTTCATTTCACATAAATTACATAGTGATGCCATGTATGATAATATATTGATTGCCTTTTTATAATAACCCTTCTCCATCTTACATTGTTATTACTGTTTTAATGTGAACCACGGGCATGAAACGAGTATGAGGGCTCTGCCACCAGAAAAAACAAGTTGAAATCCTGCCTCCAGAACCTACCATGAGCTACTTGTCCTCAGTACCACGGCTAGAATGTGGCAGTGCAATGACTGGAACTAGACAGTCTGACTGCAACACTCATGCTCTTAGCCATGCTGCCAGGCTGCCATGGAGAGATGTGGCTTATTTTATTGCAGGGTAAGATCTGTATTTTTCTTGTGTGCTCATAAGTGATCTCACTGCTAGCTAAGAACAAAGGATAGTAAATTTGCTGGAAATAGGGATAAGGAATAAATGAGTTGGGATAAAGTCTAGGAAGGCCATCCCATACATTTTTCTATATCCCATACTCCAGTCTGTGAACCATTTAAACATTGTAGGTACTTTAGAAAAAACCTCCCAGACCTATAAGGGACTGTGCTGGACATTCCCCTACTCTCCCTACAGCTCTATTCTCTGCCTTTTTCCACTTGCTCTGTGCCCCAGGAGGTGAGACCTCTGTAGATTGTATCAATCAGGCTCTCCTGCCTTTTGGCTTCCCTTTGCTTTCAGCCAATGAGAGGCCATGATGAAAGGTCTATAGCAGGAGATGAAAGGATAGGAGGAGAGAGATGACTGGGTAATTTATTCTCCAAGCTCCTTCCTATTGGCCCTGAGCCCAGCAGTGGCTGAGTTCCCTTACCCACAGCCACAAGTCTCATGGGGCAGTCTTTTGTATAGCAACAGCACTCTCCAGGTTCCTTAAACCATCCCCCTCCACCCTTGTTCTTTCCCCTTCCCTACTCAAGTTTTTATAAATAGCCTTTTCATTACACTCACTTCAAGTACCACTTCTGAATGTATCATCTGTTTCTCCTCAGACCCTGACAGAACCGGGACCCACCCAGTCAAAGCAACCCCCTGAGGCACTAGACTGGTTGCTGAGGGTGGGCCATTGATGGAGGAGAAAGGTAACTCCACTTGTTGGAGCTGAAAAGGAGACTATGCTCATTCACCAGACAGGTATTTCCAGAAGCCTTCTCTGTAAGCCCCAAAGGAGCTTCTGGCTATTGGGAATAAAGGCAAGTCAACAATTATGAATGATGATAACAGCAGGAGTGTAGGTAAAAAGGCCACAAGCAGCGTCTTTCCAAGAGCTTCAGTGTTGTGCTTGGTCTTTGGGAGAGAATGTCAAGATGGAGATTAGAGGGGTGGGAAATTTGAGAAGGACCTAGTGTGATGATCCAGTGTTTGACCTGTATCATGAAGGGAATGAGGGAGCTTTTTAGAGAAGAAATTGAAGCATGAGTGTGGCTCTATCAGATCTGTCTTTCTGAAAAATCACTTGGGCAATGGTGTGGGGCTGGATCAGAAGAGTTTGAGATTAGGAGACCAGAGGTGACTGTAATAGAATGAGGATCTGAATGATGGAAGTGGCAGAAAGAGTGGAGAAATAACAGAATAAGTTAAAAACTAGAGGAATCTGGACTGATTGGATGTACAAATGGAAGAGAGGGCAATAGCCCTCAAGCCTGGCCACCATCAAAATTATTATATGTGGAGTGCTAAAAAATTCAGATGCCTGCTTCTCACTACCCTGAGGTACTGATTTAACTTAGCCTTGGGCATTGGGGTGTGTAAGGCTCCTCAAGTGATTCTAATATATGATCAAAGTTAAGGATCATTGTTCTCAGGTGACTCCCAAAACTGGATGAGTAATATTTACCAAGCTAGGAATTTCAGGCTCGTATCTTCCACAAACACGTCCTTTTCCTTTCTAGGTTGCATATGGTTGCCACGTTAACCTGTTTTTTACCAGTGTCAAAATGAGGACCAGAAAGTGAAAGGAAGAAGACTGGGAATGGTTTGCATTGGCACTTACTTGCCTGAGGATGGTCCCAAGGGACTTCATCAGCCTACACCAGCTTCTCTCTAGCTCCAAGAGTCTCTATCTGAACTGCTCTTTGTTCCCTATCCAATCTTAAGTGTAACCAGCATTATTTTATAACAATCCATTTGGAATATACACATAGGTATTGCTTTGATTAATCATAACCCATATTTCATAGTAAATTTTCAACATTTGGGTATCCAGTAAACACATAAGGATTCCATGTTTCCCTTTGCATAGTACAAGTATTAGCCTCAATCAGTGAATCAGACATCTAACAAATGCTGACAATGATGGTGAGTCATTGCTCATCAGGGCAAATACCATGGTGTACTAATTAAAATATGTATAACAATGCCTTTAGATCTATCGGAAACCAGCATCTTCTGGATATAAGAATATCCAGTCAGTTCTCATTAACTACTAAATGAAGAGGCCTCTACATTCAGACACAGAGCACTTCACATCCACACAAAAGCCTATTTTTCCAGGTCCTTCCCCCACAGGGAGGCAGAGTAAGCCAGGCTGAGGAAAACTCTCGGAGCCAGCTGCCATCTACACGAGAGATTTCACCAAGCAGGTTCCAGATAAAGTCAAACCCAGCCTTTACTCTGGTGTAGTTTTCTTTTAATAAGGTTCCCTCAACTTCCCAGAGCCACCCATATCACAATGAACATCTGAAAAGATGCGAAGTTTCGAGTCTTCCCTAAAATAAAGCCACACTTCCTGAATCTCACAGGCCTGTAGTTGCATCACAAAAAAGAATCCCAAGTTCCTATTAGCCTGGCAGCTCTAGTACTACCCCATAACCACCCCTTGCTAAAAATGGATAACTGGTTAAGGTGGTTCAAGCCTATCTGACAACAGCATTCCGGATCCACCTTAACAACAGCTTAAAGCTGTAACTCTTTGTCTGCCTTTCCCCAGTGACTGTGCCAAATAACAGGAATTTCAAAACTAGGCAGAAATTCTGACACTGTATAATCTCCCTTCCTCTTCAGCTACAAATAAGGCTTTGTATTCGATTAGACTCACAGCAGGTGAAAACCCCAATTAGTGAATTCATTCTGGGGCCTCTTTCTACCTTCCTCCCACATACCCGTTTAAAAAAATAAGGGAAGTCACACTCTTCTCTCAAATCACAAATAAATTAACCCTTTGATCTACCCAATTAAGCTGGCTACCACTTGAAGAATTTTCACAGGAAAATGGGAAGATGTTGAAATATTTGTCCTTCTTGAATTCATAATGGTGGCTACAAAAAAATTCTGTTGTGCCAGATTTTATTGTTTCCTTCAGATTCATAAATACTACATTTTCTGTTCAATCTAGAAATTAGTTTTTCTTTCTACCTGAAAACTCACAGAGCCAATATTAGCTAAAAAATAATTAATGGACAATGTGCTACAAGAGAGAATTATTTTTAAGTTATATTCTTATTTTGGTGTATTTGAGATGAGAGAAAATATTAAATTTTAGTTTAAGCTCTATGCGTTGGCCTTAGGAAGTGCACAAAGTCTATATTTCATACTATGTAAATATTTATTTGTCAGAGGAAATTTATCGTTGGACAAGGATAGAGGTTTGATTTGAACATTCAAAAAAACAGCAAGACAGCTTTAGTTCTTAGAGTGATTTACTTACACTTTGTCAATTGCTTCTCTGGAAATAATTCACAACCCAGTTTTATATATGAGCATATGATTAAAAAAAGAGCAGCTTTGTCTTTTTTAATTGTTTTAGTCCTGTCACTTTTCTTGAAACAAGTCGTAGGACTTATTATCCAGACAAAAATATTGAACATATATCAAATAGTAATGCAGCTTTTAGAAGTAGTCATCTGTTACTGTCAGAGGTTCATTTCATTTGGAGGCTTTTTAATTAAAATGCAAAATTCTACATAAATGACTGCCTAAATTACCCCTTTCCAAAATACTCGAATTTCATAAAAAATGTTAAATGCTAATGTAACCATTTTTTAATAAATAAGATTTGGTTCTTGAGATTTTGGAAAAAAGTAAACAAAGGAATTACCAGTCAATTACATGAACAAGGAAGTCACCTAAAGTTAAAACAGATAAGGAAAATTAATATTCAAATGCTACTGAAAGAAGACACCAGAGTTTTTTTTTTTTCCTCCTCGCTTTGGAGATGAATATCTACCAGAATCAAAAGCAGCCTCTTAATCTTCACCAGGCGTAGCTGTATATTCCAGCAGAGGCATTAAGGCAGCAAGGCAGAACTCCAGCCCAATTCTGCCCTTCAGAGCCAGTCACTTAACCCTTAGAGGCCAGTCACTTAACCCTTAGAGGCCAGTCACTTAACCCCTCTGGAGCTCTGTTGATGCATCTGTAAAATTCCAATAATACTGCAAGAAGGCCATACTGTGGTTCAAATGACATAATGACTCTGAAAGTGAGTTGGAGGCTGGAAATGCTATGCTAATGCAAAGTAGCTTGTCGTGAAGGTATAATTCCTTAAAAAGAAAACCCAATTATGTCCAGGAATACTGTTAGGACTGTAGCACAAAATAAATTCACCAGAGTCACTTTAACTTTTCATTTTTAGACTGTTGCAAGAGGGGAAATGAGAGGTCTAAGAATTTCCGTCTTTCCTCTTCAGCAGTTTACAAAAGGAACCTTTCCTCCTTTTGTTTTTTATATTTAACAAGGGAGCAAGTGGGTAAAATATTTTTTTTTGGCAAGTTAAATCACTAAACACAAGCCCAAGAGGGGAGTAAAATTCACCCCACTGGCTATCATTCTTTGAGGCTGAGGTTAAAATATAAATACTATTCACACACGTTAAAAGGTGTATCTACATTCATATTGTCAGAGAGCAGAACCCTGGAGTAGTGACAGAACAAGTGAATATTGGTTTTGGGTGGGGGGGGGGACAGTGGGAAAGCAAGATCCCCTATACCAGTGATGTCCAACCTTTTGGCTTTCTTGGGCCACATTGGAAGAATTGTCTGGGCCACACATGACACATGCTAACACTAACGATAGCAGATGAGCTATAAAAAGGTCACCAAAAAAATCTCATAATGTTTTAAGAATTCGTGTTGGGTTGCATTCAAAGCCATCCTGGGCCGCAGGTTGGACATGCCTGCCCTACACCCTGATGGAGGGTTTCTCCTCTTGACCAGCCAGGATGTGATAGCAGTTCTCCACAAAAACGGTAATCCACAAGAGGGCGAATGGAGGAAAATAACCTATTTAACCAATTAATGATTTACCAAAGGCTGAATCTTGTACTCCAGCTCTGGTTTATTTTGTCAAGGCATTTTTTTTTTTTTAGTGAATACTATTTTGACCAAATGATCACATTTAATATAACTAGTAGCAGAAGAAACTAAAATCATCTATTTCTTTTTTTTTTAAATTCATTTTTATTGTTAGACTTATTGGAGTGACATCTGTTAGCAAGGATTTCATAGGTTTCAGGCATACAATTCTACAGTGCATTGTCAACTTGATGTATAATAAGTTCACCACCTAATGTGACTTCTCTTTCCATCACCTTATATTTAGCTTCCCCCCTCCTCTCCCAACCCCTCCCCTTTCTCCCCTCCCTAACCCACTCATCCCCAAATAAACATTAAACTATTGATTGTGGCCATGGGTTATTTGTATCTTCATTTCTTTTTCCTTTGCTTTCAGTTTTATATTCCACATATGAGTGCAGTCATACAGTTCTTTGTTTTTTCTGTCTGGCTTATTTCACTTAGCATGATGATCTCCAGGTCCATCCATTTTGCTGCAAATGGCACTATTTCATCTTTTCTTATAGCTGAGTAATATTCCATTGTGTATATGTACCACAGCTTCTTTATCCAGTCATCTGTCGCAGGGCACTTTGGTTGTTTCCATGTGTTGGCCACTGTGAACAGTGCTGTGATGAACATTGGGGTACATAAGTCTTTGTGGACAAAGGTTTTCAAGTCTTTGGGGTAGATCCCCAGAAGGGGGATTGCTGGGTCAAATGGTAACTCCATTCCCAATTTTCTGAGGAACCTCCACACTGTCTTCCACAGTGGTTGTACCAGTTTGCACTCCCACCAGCAGTGTACCAGAGTTCCTTTTACTCCACATCCTCTCCAGCACTTGTTATTCCTTTTCTTGTTGAGAACAGCCATTCCCACAGGTGTGAGGTGGTATCTCATTGTGGTTTTGATTTGCATTTCCCTGATAGTTAATGAGGATGAGCATTTTTTCATATGTCTGCTGGCCATTTGTATTTCTTCGTGGGAGAAGTGTCTGTTTAGTTCTTCTGCCCACTTTTCAATTGGGCTGTTTGTTTTTTTGTTGTTAAGTCTTATTAGTTCTTTATATATTTTAGATATTAGACCCTTATCTGATGTGTTATTTGCAAATATTTTCTCCCATTCAGTTGGCTGTCTCTTTGCCTCGTTGATGGTTTCTTTTGCTGTGGAGAAGCTTTTTAGTTTGATATAGTCCCAGTCATTTATTTTTGCTTTTACTTCCCTTGCCTTTGAGGACAGGTTCATGAAGTCTTCCTTGAGTCCTAGGTCTATAAGTTTAGTATCAATGTTTTCTTCCATACAGTTTATTGTTGCAGGTCTGATATGAAGGTCTTTAATCCATTTTGAGTTAATTTTTGTATATGGAGAGAGTTCACTGCTCAGTTTCATTCTTTTGCTTATGTTTTTCCAGTTTTCCCAGCACCACCTACTAAAGAGGCTGTCTTTTCTCCATTGTATGTTTTTTGCTCCTTTATCAAAAATTATTTGTCCATAAATTTGTGGGTTTATTTCTGGGTTTTCAGTTCTGTTCCATTGGTCTATATTTCTGTTTTTCTGCCAGTACCAAGCTGTTTTGACTATTGTTGCTTTGTAATATAAATTGAAGTCAGGAAGTGTAGTGCCACCAGCCTTGTTCTTTTTATGTAGTATCGCTTTGGAAATTCGAGGTCTTTTAAGGTTCAGTATAAATCTAACAATTCTTTTATCTATTTCATGAAAGTATGATTGTGGGATTTTAATGGGTATTGCATTAAATCTGTAGATTGCTTTGGGCAGAATGGCCATTTTAACAATGTTAAGTCTTCCTATCCCTGAACAGAGGATATTTTTCCATTTCTTAATGTCTGTTCCAATTTCTTTCAAAAGTGTCTTATAGTTTTCCGTGTATAAGTCTGTCACATTGTTTGTAAAGTTAATTCCCAGGTATTTCATTCTTTTTGTTGTGATAGCAAAAGGAATTGACTCCCTCATTTCTTTTTCTGAAGATTTTTATTTTTCTTTACTGTTAGTAAAAACTGGGAATTGTTTGGAGGATGGATATGAAAATATATAAAATTTGCAACATTGTAATCGGGTCCCTTTACTAAGGGGACCCATATACGGCCTTTACCTTAAGGAACTTGAAGTCTAGTATGGGTGGGGGAGGAAATGGACTCATACATGACTAAATACACTATCAGACAGATTATAAATACAGAAATAGAGAAATTAAAAAAAAGGACACAGGGAAATGTGAGATTAAGGCATATACATTTCAAAGAAAAGCTACTAGGCTTAAATCACTAGGTTTCATGCATATTATTATTAGTATGTGCAGAGCTGAAGCCGATTCTTAAATTGACTCTGTGGGCTAATATCTCATATTAATAATTTATTAAGGCATGGGTTTTAATGTTAACATACTGCTGTGTTATAAAATCAGATTATGTGTTTTTTTGGAATTCAACAAAACTATTGAGCCAATATTGGGTTTTATATCTCCCAGGAAGACTAAATATGCAGAAAATACTACTGTCCCCCTTTGAATATCAAATCACATTCTTGAGTTAATATCAAGACTCTAGTGTGGGAATCTGGGTCCTCACAGCTTGACTTACTCTCATTCCCTAGGAGCCAACGAAGAATTGAAAGCCTCTTTTAATATGATGAATAGAGAAGGAAAAATTGACACCATCTGTATTTTTGAATATTTTTCTTTTTAAAAAGAACTAAATTTGGCATGGGAAGAAATAAGCATGGAAAAGAGGGTATGGATCAGAATGGGAATGTATGCCAAGGAGACCTATAATAGTCCAGTTAAGAGAGGATGAAGGCCTGAACTAAGAAAACAGCACTAGAAATTGGTGGAAATATTGAATTCAAGACAAGTTATAGAGTAGAATCAATGCTACTTTTCAACCAACTGGCTGTGAGGGCTTGAGGAAAGGGAAGACTCCAAGATTTTGGACAATGGCACCATTAGCTGAGGATTTGTATTTGTGTCCATACTATGTCTCTATTATACCTCACATTGTTCCATAAAGGTTTTAGTGCAACTTATTAAGACTATAGAAATTTCCAAAATTAACAGATAAAATCCAGGATTAAGAAACTATGACTAGAATAAAATATTAAGAAAGGAAGAAACATTAGCACACAGATGTGAAGATCCTAGGGCTTGATACAGTTATTAAAATTTAGCTATGCACACCTACCAGAATGAGAAAGAAAAACAATACAAAGTGTTGGGAAGGATACAGAACAACTAGAACTCTCATGCTTTGCTGATAGGAATGTAAGTTGGTATAACACACTGGAAAACTGGCAGAATCTACAAGAGCTAAACACACGCATAACCTATGACCCAGAAATTCCATTCCTTGATATATTTCCAAAAGGGATGCATATGTATATGCACCACATGATGCCTTTTAGAATGTTTGTAACATCATCCTTTGGACCAAATTCCATTCACAGTAGAATACATAATCAATTATAGTATATTCATACAATGAAATACTATATAGCAATGAGAATGAACAACTTCATACAATAGTATGGACGAAGCTGAGCTTAAAAGAGCCAGACACAAGAGAGTACATGAAGTATGATGCCATTTATATAGAGTATAAAACCAGGCCAGATTAATTTATGGTGATCAAAGTCAAGATAGTAATTACCCTTGGAGGGTGGGTAAGGATTAGAAGGGGCACAGGGGGACTAATGGGGGCCAGTAATGTTCTGTTTCTTGATCTGATGGTGCTTACGTGGGTGTGTTCAGATTATGAAAATTGGTTTTATGGTATATTTCAGAGTAAACCTTTTTTTTGCTGTATGTCTAAAGTATTTCAATAAAAAGTTTGTTAGAGGTACTGAGGGGAATTTAGGCCATGGATGCAGTAGCAGCTTAAGTCTGTTCCCCTCAGTTTGGGGAGTGTTGGCATGAGGAAAAGTGTCCACTGTTTGGGAAGATGAGTAAACGTGTGGAGTTAAGGATCAGGGCATTGCAGATAGATGAAACACTATGCCTAAGGCTTTACAATGGTCCCCAATCCTTATACTATGTGTGGGCAATTCAGTTCCTGTTCAGCTTAGTAAGGAGCTAGGGAGATAAAGACTGATAACAAACCATGGAGCGAACTGATTTATTCCTGCTAAAAATTAGAAGAATGCAATATATGTACGTGTATAAAAAAAGTTTTTTAAAAGGAGGTATAATTTGGCTCTGGACTTTAAGGATGCCAAAGCAAAAGAAAAGAATGTAAAAGGAAATATGATTGAGTTTATTATTTGGATTATTGACAAGGGAAAAAGAACATAATTTGTTAAGTGAAGCAAAGCAAAATCTAAATTTTCTGTTCTCAGATCTAAATACAATGACTACATAGGTTTTTCAGATGGGAGACACTACATGGTGTCAATATTCAGCAAACTCCCTTCTGTAGTTGTCTTTAGAGTGGTCCTCAACGTTAAGCTCAGGGTATGAGGCACCTGAGTTGAAGCAATCTTATGGGGGATCAAGGCAAAGTGGCCCAAGAAGGCAGCTTTCTGATGGTCAGGCCATAGGGAGTGATAAAAAAACATGGTATAGTGTTTTCCCAAACTGCAGATCATGAACCATTAACAGGTCATGAAATCTAATATAGTGGCTCTTCAATAATATTGTTTATAATGAAATAGAAAAGAATGGACAACATGAGAATGAATTCCAATACACTTTTAGTTAACCAGCACCCATGCTAAATAAATCTAGTATTATTTATTTGATTTTTTTGGCAGTTGTTTGAGAGTGCTGATTGCTTAATTTCTGTATATAGTAAGGAAGGGTAAGTAACCTTTTGTGAAACTCTTCTTTCCATTATACAAATATAGATAAATACAGAAATATTTATTGGTATAAATACACTTGTCTGTGTGCCTTTGCACTGGGATGATATGTAAAATATAATTTTTATTGTGGATTGGTCAAAAAACGTGAAAGCTAGAGACCTCTACTGCACAGAGAAATGGATGGACTGCATGCCGATTGGACAATTGTGCACAAATACAACTTCTTCAAACTAAGATTCGGAAATAAGCTGGGGACAGCTAGTTTGTTGTTTCAGTCCCTGGTAAGGGCTGGAGCATTACAAGAGACAGGATGGGGATTAAAAGACTCCAGAGGGGGAACAATTTCGGGAGCCATTCATCAAGTCTGAAGTTCTAGCCACAGGAGGTACTACTGCAGGGGCTGCAAACATGTTTCAAGTTTGAAGGAGTGTCTTCCCTGCCAGCTGTTTGTTTCGGTGGCTGTTGGAGAGGATATTCAGAATCATTCAGCCCTTTCTATTTTTTTGTTATTGTTAAATTTATTGGGGTGACATTGATCAGTAAAAATTATATAGGTTCCAGGTGCACAATTCTACATTTCACCCTCCATGCGTTGCATTATGTGTTCATCACCCAGAGTCAGTTCTCTTTCCATCTCAACCTTTTTTTTAAATTCCAAATGGCATGGTGCTACTGGCACATTGCAGAAGGAAAAACCTTGCTGCTAAAAGTATAGTCAAGGGGAGTAACAAGTAGCTCACACTACTAAACACAACTGCATGTTGCCTGTGGATGCAATATACTGCAAACCATAAGCTGAGAAATAATCCTCCTGCTCTCACCCTGCAGTGGGACCTCCTTTGAAGCTCTTGCTAGCTAGTGTGCCCAGGTTTAAGCCACCGAATTGGCAAGTATGTGCCTGATGGAATGGTGACATTTTAGGGCAGAATGGTCCCCTTTCTATTTAATATCTATAAATTCATCCTATTAAGTGTGTGGGGAAATTTACCTGAATAAGTATTTGTGAAGACTAATGATGATTATGCTTATACGAAAGCAAAAAAGAGATTCTCATATGATTGTAGGAACATTTTAGACAGCATATGGCGATGGGGAAATTAAGCATCTTAAGAGTAAACATAACAACAGCTTTAAGAATAAAATTCCTTTCAAAAGAATGACCAGCTAGGGGAATAACTAGACAGGAAGTCACAATTTTTCATTCTTCAGTATTTAATCACAGCAGCATTCATTAAATTCCTAGTAGTAATAAATGGTTAATTAACAGTAATTCTCATCAGTATTTTGTACATTTTAAAATCAACAGACTATGGATACTGTATTTCTACCATTGGCTGTGAAGCTATAAACCAACTGCCTGGCCTTGAAATGATTACTCACAAAGCAAGAATTATCATAGCACATCTCATTTTACCTACCCTTAAATTCAAAGTCCTCTCAGTCTATGAAAGTACCTGCCGATAACTTTTCTCAAATACCTTGTGATATTCTGCAAAATGGCCACAGATCTGGCCTCCTCCTGGTATCTAGCTTTTGCCATGTGACTTTGTATTTCTTCCCATTAGAAAGTGGAATTTTCCCCTACCTCTTGTATCTGTGATGACCCTATCACAAGACTTGCTTTGGCCAGTAGACAACCAAATGTGACACAAGCAGAAACTTGACAAGTCTCCATGTGAAGAAGCCTGGGTTAGCCTGCTGGATGATGGGACACACAACCTAGCTGCATCTGTTCCTATGTGACAGCCTGCCAACCATTAGACAGGTGAGTCAGGCCATGATAGGTCATCCAGCTATTAGCTGACTGCAGATGCATGGGCAGGCCCAGCATATAGTAGCTGGTCTAGACATCAAAAACAGTCCAGTCCATCCATCACATAGTGAACTAAGTAGTGTATTTTGCCGGGTATAATGCACTCTTGTATATAATGCACACCCATGTTTTTGGCCTAAACTTTCAGGGAAAAAATATTTTGTTTTAATTCAAATTATTTGTTTTATATTTAAGTACTTGATTTTTGTATTATAAAGGAATTGCAATATTTAATTTTTAATGTATTATGGTACAAGGCATTTAATGTAACAAATAATTACAAAACACAAGAACAGATATAAGGTACAAGAAATTTTACATGTAAAAACATATTTTATATAAAAATAACCAATTATCTTATTCGGAGGTATTATTTTGCATACGGATATCATTATTGATTTCTAGAGTTACACTTTTAACTCATAAGCATAAATAAAAGAATTAAAAACACTTATGTAGATATGAAATTAGTACTACCATGTATATAATGTGCACCCTCATTTTTCCTTCCCAAATTTAGTGCACATTATACACGGCAAAATATGATAAGTAATTGTTGTGTTAAGGGATCTACAAACTAGGGCTCATGGGCCTAATCTGGTTTGTACATAGTAATCCTGTTTTCATGTAGCCTCCTACCTAAGTATGATTTTTATATTTTTTAATAGTCATAAAAAACCTAAGAATATGCAACAGAGACTATATATGGCCAACAAAACCAAAAATACTTACTATCTGGTCCTTTATAGAAATGTTTGCTGACCTCTGTGTTAAGCAACATGGCTGTGTTAGTTATACTGCAAAAGATAGCTGATCCACATCTACTCGCAAGGAAGAATGTTAGAAACTAGGAATTTCTCAGAGAACTTGGATGACACCTACTCAATTTATCCTTGTTGCTTGTCATCTAGTTGCTTGTTACTTAAGATAACTCCTGAAATGAATGCAATAAACAAATGCACACATAACCTGTGAAGTTGTTTTTGTAGTGTGCTTCTCAAAATGAAGATTTCTGATGGATCTGGAGATCATCACGCTTAGTGAAATAAGCCAGACAGAAAAAACAAAGAACTGTATGACTTCACTCATATGTGGAATATAAAACTGAAAGCAAAGAAAAAAGAAATGAACAAACAAATAACCCATGGACACAATCGATAGTTTAATGTTTATTTGGGGACGAGTGGGTTAGGGAGGGGAGAAAGGGGAGGGGGTGGGAGAGGAGTGGGGGAAGCTAAATATAAGGTGATGGAAAGAGAAAAAAAAAGATTTCTATGTTTGATTATGAAAAAAAAATGAAGATTTCTAAGATAGGTAGAAGAACAAGTATACATGTTTTAGCAACTTTTTTCATAATATCCCCAAACTGGAAACAATCCAAATGTCCACCAACAGGTAAAGGAATAAACAAAATGTGGTCTATCCGTACCATAGAACAGGGTTGGGCAAGACGTCGATCGTGGTCCATTGGTGGACTGCCAAGCAATTTTGGGGTGACTGCCTGAATAATAAAATAAACAGCTAGTGGACTGCAACCCTTGGAGCAGTAGCCCTTGCCCTGAAAAACTCTGCCCAGGCCTGCCATAGAAAGTTCTTCGCAATTAGAAAGATACAAAGTACTGATATTCAGAAACATTACACTGTGTAAGAAACCAGACACACAAAAATACTGTGTCATTCCACTTATATAAAGTTATAGAAAATGCAAGCTAATCTGTAGAGACAGAACATAGATCACTGATTGCCTGGGGTCAGCAGTAAAGGGATGAAAGGCCTTCAAAGAAGCACAAAGAAGACCTTTGTGAGGATGAGAATGCTTTGTACTTTAGTTGTAGCAATGGTTTCATGGGTACACATCTGTCCAAAATCAGTGAATTGTATACTTCAAATGGACGCAGTTTATTGGATGTAAATTATTCTTTAATAAAATTGATTTTTAAAGTTCTTTCTTAAAAAGGCATTTGCCCTAAAATCAAATTTAACATTTAAAAAGGTACACAATTGGGCGGAAAATGAGATGCATTACACAAGATGTTTATATAAATATGGGACAGATTCAGGTCAGGCTATCAGTCCCCTCTGATTAATTCTGAAAGTATCAAAACATTAGGTTTAGAAGTGACCTTAAAGGTTAATGAATTACATCCTCTTATCCAATACGGAAATTGCCTTTAGTGATGAAGACAGTCATTTCAGCCTTGAATAACTACCGTATAGGGAGTTTACTGCTTTTCAAGGTGGTAGATTCTGGTTTTTGGTAGCTCGGTTATACAATTTTCTTTAATATTTAGTTAAAATTTGCTTTCTTGTAACCTCCACATATGTAGCTGAATCTGTTCTCAGGGCAAAACCAAACCAAACCAAAACAAAACAAAACAAGGAAAAACAAACAAAACATCAATAACCAAAATGCAATAAAACACATCTTGTCTATCAAACGATTTGAGGCTCCCTATTACACTCTCCTTAATACCAATTCTCTCTAGGCAACATCTAAATTTACCTCTATTTTTTTCTTGTATAATATGGCCTATAGATTCTCAGCTATTCTGATGAAACTTGGAAAAACAAGATTCACTTAAAATGTGATGTCCAGAATTAAGTGGGACGCTTATACCCGCTGCTTTGTCACTATTGCTATCTACAACCATAGTAGCATTTTAGGTTTGTAAATTCAGTATCACACCTTTTGTTCATACTGTACTTATAGATTATGAGAAAACCAAGGGTTTTGAATTATAAGATGATATTAATTAAGGTCTTTTCCCACCTGTGTTTTTAAATTGATCACTTGAGTCTACATGTGAGATTTGTCTTATTTATATGTGTTCCTATTTCTATCTTGTAATAAGAGCTCATCTGATTTAAATCTATTAGAATTTTGATATATTTATCATTCAAAGCATTAACTTTTGTCAATTTCAAATTTATTAACAAGCATCACGATCGTTTATAATCATTCATTCAACAGAGTACCTATTATGGATTTGGTTATATTAATATTAGGTAGCAAACAGACCAAAATGGATGGAAGTGGTGCTTATCTTCTTGGCATTTATAGACTAGAGCAGAAGACATGTATAAACAAACAATCGCAATTCAGTTAGATAAGTGCTGGTAGAAAGCTGTGCTCACTGAATACAGTCAGAAAAGGGTTCACAGAGGTAATGATGCATGGGCAAAATTAGCCAATTAAAGTATTCTGGTAGAGGGCCAAGATGAAGGTTAAGAGTCAATTGAAAAAAAAAAAACAGTTACATTTTTCCAAAGGCATGGATATCTTTTAAAATTTTTTTAAATTGTTTTTTTCAATTACAGATGGCATTTAATATTATGTTAGTATTAGGGGTACAGCATAGTGGTTAGACATTTATATAATTTATGCAGTGATACCCCCTGCCTCCATTAGTCTAGTACCTACCCGGCATAATATAATACATAGTTATTGCAACATTACTGACTATATTCCCCTAGGCTGTACTTTATATTCCATAACTATTTTGTATTAATACTGAAAGGCATGGATATCTTAAATACAGGGCCAAGGACAAAGACTCTGTTGCAGGTTAATCCTGATCTATCAATTGGTTTTCTTTGGATGTTTCTGTTTATCACCTGCAAATTCATTCTGTTACCCAGTCTACTGCTCTTTATCTTGTTTCCTAAACTGTCAAAAGACAACTTGAAAAATAAGGTGTAAACCCAAAAGGTACATTGTTTATAACAGTCTTTTCCTCTAACTCTCAAGTACCCCTAACAGAAATAAAAATGAGGTGAATCCGGCATGACAAATTTTGAGGATAACTTGCTGACTCCCAAGAGCGTGGTTTTTGAAGTATCATTATTAATCTCTTCAGTGTGTTCTAGGATTGTATTGCTTGTCAACAACAAGCGTATTGGTTTGGAATTTTAAAAATTTGTCTTCTTGTTTTTTATTTTAAATTTTATTTTGTTTCTGTATCTTTTTAAAAAAATTAGTTTCAGGTATACAAAAAGAACATAATGATTAGACATTTACGCACATCACAAAGTGGTAACCCTAGCAAGCCCACTACCCATCTGCCATCTTACATAGCTTTTACAATGCCATTGACTATATTCTCGTTTTTTAAATGTCAAAATAATGCTTTCTCATGTCCTTGTATGACATCACCAATCCCCTTCCCATATTTTCTCCAAGCCTAGCATGAGTAGCTTTTTCAGGGGAGGAGGAATACAGTTTTAATTACTATTAGGTGAGAAGAACACACTCTTATTGAGTAGAAAGAGGGTCTCTGCACCCAAAAGGAGGCTGGACATTAGAATCAAATGACAGCACTTCTAACAAATTAGATTTGATTTCTGAATTGATTTTATTTATTTTACAACAAAAATGTTATCAATTGAGATCGTCTCTAAGATAGTCTAGAAAAGAATCCTGTTGCCATTAAATTTGAATACAAAATTTGGTTGGATTTAAGTCATTTAAAAAACCAGAAAACTAGCCTAAAAAGCAAGTGAATTGGATGTTTTGGACTGCATTAAGTTGTTCTTTACTTATCTGTGACCCTGATTGTCTATTGCTGATTTGTAAGTCATGGCAATGACAGTGGACAGATTAAGAAGGTTAGAAAAAATTTGTTTCTTTGCTTTTTGATGGTTGTTTTTTGTCTGGTAAGTAAACAAGATAGCATACCTAGCTGTTTTTTAGTCATATAGCAAAAATAATGTTTATTTATTTTTCTGAAATTAGACTTTAAATCTTCACATCTCCAGTTTGCATCACCCACAAGCCAATTTAACTAAAGATAAATCATTGGCATACATTTATATTTTATTGTAATCAAATGTAATAACATGTATACAAAACATAGACTGCTCAAAGCTTCTTTTATAGATGAAATGTGATTATGGAACTTGACAGATCATTCAGTAGGGGGAAACGTGGTTAATCTACTTCTTGCCTTTACTTTTCTATCCTTTGGTGACAATGGTTGTATTTTAAGGTTCTGAATTCTATAAATGAACACTTCGCTAAAGAAGCACCTTACTCATGGCAAAAAGAAGTGTTCTATTCATGACAAATAAAGTCATTTATGAGTTTCAATGACGAGCAAATGCAAATGATAAAAATTCAATTATTTATTAGCACTAAATCCAATATTTTTTTGTAAAAGTTTTCACAGAAGCTCTACTTATGCTAGTGTTTCCTAAACTTTGCTGCAAAGTGTCAGTTCTGTTTAATATATAATCAAGGGAATTTTGTGTCGGGAAGAAAACTTCTCATCTCTGTAAAGGACAGTTAGAGGAGAGGTAGGGAAAACAAGAAAGACTGTGCATGAGAATTAAGTGTGAAGGTATGAACTGAATGCATTTAACCATTATTTTAAAAAGACTTAACTGATAGAAGGTGTTTTTTAAATCAAGTGGAGTCTGATTTCCAACTTTATAATATTTCCAAATTTAATAATACACGTTATTCTGAAAATGAAGTCAGGTACACACAATATCCATGAGTAATTTTGAATAAAATTCATCCACTGGTTTTTCTTCTTATATTTCATAATTTTCTGTATGAATCTATCAACTTGTGTTTTTTAACTTTTCTAACTGAAAGAAACTCAAACAAATTTTAATAATAATGTATTTAATGAAATTTTAAGTGTAATTTCTTAGTGCAAGAGTCAGTAATAGGGATGAATTAGGTTGTGCCCAAATTTTCAGTTTTTACATAAAAATTAACAAAAGCACAACAATTGAAATTCATCCCCAAACATCCTCGGAATGAAAATGGTTGTTTTCACAGATGGAGTTTGTATTTAGATGTATCTTTTCAACTTGATGAATTTAAATCTATGATATGAATTTAGACATTATAGTGTCTGAATGTTGAGGAAAGCCCAAATTATATCCAACTCTCCTTGTCTCACTGAATTATGTTTTTTTTTTTAATTCTTTTTTAAAGGACAGGATATTTCTTTTTTTCTCAGGTTAGCTCTCCAAAGCAAATGCAATCAACTTGTTAAAAATAGTAATTATAAAAGCTTTGTTTGTCACAAAAACTCATACTTAATTTGATCCTCATAAGTGTTCTGGCTTGGTCTATTTTTCACCTTATTCCCCATTTATTCTCTGATATAAGAGTAATATTAAGAACCATGAACATTATGTAGAGAATGATAAAACATGTGGCCTAACTTTTGCAGAGAGCATACCTGTACAGAGAAAAAGGAAAACAAAAATATCAAACAGATAAAGAAAATATTGTTTTGACTTCATCTAAGAATGGTAGTGTTGTCGGCAGACAATTAATACATTCCTCCCCAACAGAGTGGCTAGCCATGAGATGAACATGTGTGTGACATGCATGGTGGTACAATCGCATGGTAGTCCAATTGGGGAAACAGTTGATATACGGAGGCATTACTAGCAATACTTCTGTTCCAACCCAGATACTTTATTGACAGTTCCCAGCAAGAGACTGCATTTGAGGGAAGAATAGAGAGGCAAAAGAAATTCAATGAAGACAAAGAATTCTTGGTGATAGGATCTTGAAAAAATAAAAAAGAACCAACTAACTAAGGAGGCTCTGTGGAGCTCAGAAGTCTGGAATGTCAGCATAGAAACTGAATATATGTTGAGCCATAGAAAACTCAATTGTCATTTTTGTTATCATTCCATTTTTATCACTGTCATGGTGAATTGTCAGAAAGAAAATGTAAACTCCTTCTTAAAGAATTGCGATAAAGAACTATTCCTTATGATTAAGTTCTACTCTTCGCATTCCAACTTCCAACTTCCCTTACAGATAATGCTAACACCTTCCATACCATTAGCATTAAAATATATAATTTATAAAATATATGTGTATTCCTCTTTTATTTTCATCATTCTTCTGTCCCTCTTAACACCTTGTTTTGGAATTCACTGGTGCTTTGCATCTCCAGTCATTTATCACACATTGCATAGATCTGAGGTTTTAGATATTAAACCATTCAGTCTGTCAATCTATGTAGGAAGCACCCTCAATGTCTTTAAAATGCTATTCTGAAACATTTAAAGAGGGCCATCTGCAATAAGAATGATCATTAGATGATGATAAACAGCACTGGGTCACAGATGGAGAAAGTAATAGTATTTGAGAGCCATTTTCATGTTAATGTTATAGATTACATATTAAAGAAATGTGCCAGTAATGAAGCAAAAAACAAAGAGGGCCATTGGAGAAGAACAGTTATGCCACTGAAAGCAATGATATAATAAGCAGAATGGCCCCAAGCCATCTGCTTTTAAAGCTTACCATATTTAGGCTGTTAAGACCATTCTATTATCTATAGAGGTGCTATTCTGAGATAACAAGGAACTGGGCAAAACTAATATGAATTAAACTATTGTCAATAATTAGAAAAACCTTATTAGAAATTATTATGTCCCCTCACAAACAAATCTAATGCTCCCACAGCATACCAGTGGAACAATGTAAACTTTTCCTCTAAAGTTGGTCCTTTTGCCTTGGTGTATTTAGAGTACTTGGTCTTTTACTTACCCACTACCCCCACCTCATCCCTCCTTTTTTGAAACTCTTTTCTAGGGCCTAAGACGGTAATGCCAACTTGAGATATTTACTATTTGTGTAGAAGAAAGCAAAGCGAATTCTTAAACACGTAGAGGCTTGTGAATGAAGAGACAAAAATTTCAACTTGTTCTTTCAACATTAGAAGCATATCTCTGTAAGAGATTTATAGTGATAGACACATATGCATGCACGCACGCACATGCTGTATGGAAAAAATCCAGCCACAAATGCCTCTATTTTTCATATTACATGGCTGGATCCTTTCTGGACAGCCGTCATATATAGTTATATAAACACCAAATAATTTAACAATGGAGAAAATTTTGGAAAACATCTCAATTGCTACCTTTCTAATTAATGATCACCATATGCACTATGGAATACATAACTGGTTGAAGGGACTTAAGTTGTCACATTTGGGACTGTTTTTATGTTTTTAATGTTTATTAGCGTTAACTTATGCACAGCACAACCCCAAAGGGACTAGAAAAGAAGCTTGAATGATGGGGCTCACAGACTGAAAATGAGGCTTTGAGATATCAATTTCCATTGGTGCTCTCCTCTAAAATGGTTTCAGTCACCTGTGCTTCCAAAATTCAAACTTTATCCTGAGGTTTGGCAGTTCGGGTCTTGTAAGGAGATAAAGAGGAAAGAAAAAATGTTTATGATTCAGGGGTGTAATAAACTCCAGTTGGCATATCATGAGCCTAGTTATGTCAAAATAAATAAATGATCAAAAATAATCTTATTAAAAAAGAAAATCATATTGGGACTTTGAAAAATAAATTTAGGTGAAACAAGTGAAATGAAAATAGGAAGGATATTAAAATTCAGAAGCTGATTGATTATTTATTAGTCAGATCAAAGCCTCCGGGTGATAATGAGGCACTGAGCAGGGATTACCACCTGTCCTGTTCAACTAACAGCTGGACCTACCAAGAACAGCTGGACAAGAAGCCTTGTATAAAATTAGCCTTTAGAAGCATAAGCTAAGTTTTTTCACCTGCTTCTTCATTCTGTATCTTTATCACTCATACCAGATGTGAAAAGGTTTTTATATTTTGATGCTGTTTTTGCCTTAGGGAAAATACAGCCTTGAGTACCAATACTCTCAGCAGCTGGCTACCATGTACTGGAGGGTTGTCTTCTAGACCTCAAAAGCACAGATGTCAGATGCACTTGGGTTTTCCTGTCACTGGCTCAACTTGTGCTCTTGCATTTAAGACACCACAAATTCTTTCAAGAGCAAGTGGAAGTAAAATTCTAAACAAAAACCAAATTATTAAAAGTCATTTATCCCTATACTCCTACTCATAGATCATCATTTCATTGGAACCTGTTTAAAACAACAATAGATATGCACACCTGGAAAGTTTAGCAAATAATTTGGTTTCAAGATGGTAGGTTACAAAAGGAGGCACCTGACAATGTTTATTTGGGGCCCTGATTTGTTGTCAAGTCAGCAATTTGTTTTGAGCATTATCATGGAACAAGTGACTGGGTAAATGAAAAATAATCTACTGCCTTGCCGTTCCAAGTGTGGTCCATAGACCAGCAGCAGCAGCACCTGAGAAAGTGTTAGGGATGCAGAATCTCAGGTCTCACTCTGGACTTACTGAGTCAGAGTCTGGACTTTAATAAGATTCTCAGGTGATTCTTATGCACATTAAAATCAGAAGAAATGCTTCTCTGAGTTTAATCAGAACCTCTCTCTTTGTTCAATTTGTATTGGAATGCCTTTATTTTAATATTACATTTTAGCACAAACCAGAGCCTAGGAAGCTGGGATATTAAAACAACTAATACTTACAGCATGTCTACTATGTATAAGTGTGGCCCATACAGATTGAGGATAAAGAGGAGGTTCAGCATAAGGGTATTATAGGAGGTGTCATGATGTTTAGACATTTGTATGTCTGTATCATGGAATAGTTTTTTGGTTTTCATTTGACTCTAATTTGAAAATTTCTCTGTGTGCCAAAAGGGACTGAGAATGGAAGAATAGAATCTTTCCACTCCCACAATGCAAGGTAGAATATGGAAGGAGGAAAGGAGAGGCAGAAAGAGAGGGAAAAGAGGGAAGGGGGAAGAGAAAGAGGGGAGTGGAGGTGGGGGAAGAGAAAGAGGAGTGGAGAGGGGACGGGGAGGAGTGGGGGAGAGGGGGAGAGAGAGAGAGAGAGACAAGAGAGAAAAAACATTGTACATGGCAAGTAACTGGCAGCGAGCACCTTGTATAACATGGAAGTAGCAATGTCTCAGTGAGATGATGAGGAATCCTTATTTCAAATCTGCACTTGGAGCAACTGCAGACAGAAAGACCAAGAATTTCATCAATGAGCATGAGACGCTCTGATGGAAGAAAGCAACCTATGTGGCTCAAGATTGGACTAAAGTACAATGAAGAGGATCAATAAAAACTAGATATTGGGGGAAAAGTGTAATCTACAGTAAGATCAGGATATAATCCTTTTCTGATTTGTCCAGTTCCTACTAAGGAGAAATGAAAAGCCAATATTAGAACTCTTTGTATACATTTAGATATTTCTTTATTTATGTATTTAATTTTTTAGTTATATGTTTTTATAGCTAATCAGCCTCCAATTAAGTGTACATAGCAAGTGGTAAATCATTCTCATTTGTATAACATGAGTTTAGTCATTCTCAGTGAATCTTTTCTGATGCCTGAAAATCTCCAGAAGCTAAATATAAGGTGATGGAAAGAGAAGTCACATTAGGTGGTGAACTTATTATACATCAAGTTGACAATGCACTGTAGAATTGTATGCCTGAAACCTAGGTAATCCTTGCTAACAGATGTCACCCCAATATGTCTAACAATAAAAATGAATTAAAAAAAATAAAGACTTCTTCAAACACTCCAATAAAAAACACTGATTAAGGACTCCTCCTAGTAAATATCTGAACCTGGCTGTCTTCAAAATGATGAGTAGTGTCAGAATTTTAGTGTTCAAATAAGACAGAGCAGTAATCAGTCTCCCAAGCCAATCGATGGAGTGTGACAATTTTATCCTTGGCTAAAGGGAGAGGAAAGGATTGCTTCAGAAAAGGTGAGAGAATGGTGAAAGTGAGAGAAAAGAAAAAAAAAGAGAGTGGAATGAGATTTAAAAGGCAATGGGACAATAAGAAGATGTTCTGTCATGGTTTGAACCTGGACACGAGTTGGGGAATAGAATGTTAAAGGAACACAAGAGTGCTTCTGTTCCTCTTGAAATAATAAAAAAAAAAAATCCAAATACCTTAGACAAGCACTTCACCAGTTACGTCTGTCGGTATCATCTACTCAGGGCAGGTAGGCCAATTGGTATGTTCAATCTTTTTCACAGGCTTGAAATCTTGGTGTATCAAGGAGTAAGAAAGCTCTCTTCCCTTCACTACTTACAAGATAAAGCTGGTCAATAGCTGAGTGAATTTTATGTCAGTTAAAGGAAGCAATGTGGGTAGGTTGCCAACAATTTATCAGATAACCAAATACAATCCCATTAAGATAACGGTTATACCCTTGAACTGAAGACTTATAGAGCCATATAGAGGTGGTTTTTGTCTGTAAAGGATAAAGGGACTGAATAATGTTCTTGGTTCCTTGCCACTGAGACAAACCAAGAGATTTTATGTGTGCTTTCCCCATTTTATCGGAAATAACAGGTGATTTTATTACTTACTATCCTGTTCAAAATGCTAATAATAACAGCTGCCAACTTTGGAGAAAAGATTCCTACCAGAATTACCAAATTCCTGCTGCTTTTACTTATTCAATTAATCTAAGATTTAAAATAAAAAATCGAAAATTCTAAAATCTTACTTTTAGGCTTTTCAGATGTATAACTAGTATTTATATTCTCTATGAGCTGCATTGCTTTTCTTAAAGAAATATAAGGTCATAAAATTTTCACATTCTGACACAATTATAATTAAATGTAATTGAAAATGCAGATACAGTTGTGTTTATTTGGTTGTTTTGATAGTTGTAAATGGAGAACAATTCTAATTTTTGTTCATTCCATAGCAAATAAAAATATTTAAAAAGTGTAAATAAGAAACATAACCCTTAAAGTTATGTTTCATTTCTTAATTTGCTTAACAGAACACTTTAAGAAAACATGAACAGAAAAACGTGTGTGAGTTTGAAGATGAGAGCTAAGCCTGCTCGGCTGTTACTTCTACATAACTTTGGAATATATTATACGGAATAGAGAGGGTTCGAGACTTGACTTAGAAAATGCTGGTTTGAACCTAGGCCCTAACACTGTGATGCTGGGAAAATACCCCTCCTGTGGTCCGAATCTTTGTTTCCTTAAAATTAATAAGTGGAAATCCTAACCCTCAAAGGTGATAGTGATGGTAGGTGGGGCCTTTGGGAGGTGATTATGTCATGAGGGTGGAGCCCTCATGAATGAGATAAGTGCACTTATAAGAGAGGTCCCACAGAACTTCCTAGCCCTTTCCTCCTTGTGAGGACCCAACCAGAAGTCTGCGACTCAGAAGAGGGCCCTTACTTGACCATGTCAGCACCTTGATCTCAGACTTTCCAGCCTCCAGAGCTGTGAGCAAAAAGTTTCTGTTGTTTATAAGCTACTCAGTCCGTGGTATCTTGTTAGAGCAATCCAAACAGACTAATACAACCATAGAATCTCTTTAAATACTAGATGTTGACTATAAAAATGGCAACAACGCAATCAATCCTACATACTTTATAGTGTTTGTTTAAGATGAAATGAGATCATGTATGTAAGGTACTTTATACACTAGAAAATTAAATAAATATTTTAGTTTTCAGGTTAGTGAATTTTATAAAAATATTACTTAACCATACATCAAATATAGTCACTTAGATTTTTTTTATTTTAAATTATTTTATTGTTTTTCTTCCATTCTAATTTCTTGAATTTTCCCTAGAAGTACAGATAAATAGGTAATGTTTGTGGTGATGGTGATAATGAGATAATACCTAATCCTGAAAATGGCTCAAAAATTACCTCAGACACATACGATTCTCCAAATAAATATATAAACTGATGTTTGTCAAATAAATACAATTTGAAAATGGGTGCCTTATTCAAAGTTCTTGTAGTTTTAGTATACTATTTTATACTTATGAATATATTATTAGACTATAAGACCATAGGCTACAGGGACAGTAGTCTTTATGCATCTTTGTGGGTTCCCCTTGCCTAGTTCATGGCTATAAGTTCTTGATGAACTAATGAAAATAATACTCTCAGAAGGGTGTTTCTATGAATAATTTTTCATTTATGATGCTTCTGTCCTAAGCACTTTATCTGTAGTATCTTAATCAAAAGTAATCTAAATTCCCTATAAAAATTAAAAGGAATCTGAGATTTCTTCACTGTATAAACCTTGAAAAGTAAGTAGGCAAAAACCCCAATAACCTAAAACAAGACTACCAGCTTAACTTTAGGAAAGGGAAATTATGAACTAGACAAGAGTAAAAACTTGAGTGAGGACAGCTTAATTCAAATCAGTCTCTTGAAAAGTCCAAAAGATAGTAAGATTCTCATCAAAATAAGATTTAGGAAAAAAGCAAATGCAAAAACATGAGAGTAAATGAAAATATTCTAGCTGTTCACAGACTTAGGTGTTTTAAAATCTACACTTTCAAAAAACGTATCATTTTTCAGTAAATGACCAACAGATTCAGATTCAAGAGTGAGTTAAAAATAAATATGAAAGAAAAGTGAATTTTATGATTTAAAAATTGAATTATGTCTGTGCTATTGTGCTTTTCATTAGTTTGGAGTAAAAGTTGCAGACTAGAGAACTTTGGGCTAAATATGCCATACACGCATTTTGTTTAAGCCACACAGCTTTTTTTTATTTGCATGTTAGATTGTTTGAATTACTCAACGTTTAAATATTCAGAGAATTTTTTTTTTACAGAGTAATCTAACTTGCTGACTTCTCATCCAAAGGGAGTGATTTGGCTGTATTGGGCTCATATTCTTGCATAGTGATAACTGGCTGGAGCTGACAGCTACCACTCTGTAAAGGGGCATGCATGTTGTAGTCCCCACAGGTTCTGATCACTTTACACTTGGCCTGCCTTGCTCACTTACACTAGCAGGTTAGCCTGTTGGTTTACACCAGCAAGGCTTGACCACAGCAATCTTAATGTATTTTAGTCTGTTTTTAGTCAACCAACAATAACATGCAAAGAAATAGAAAATTGCAATAGTCCTATACGATTTTAAAACTAAGAAATAGAAAATTGGAATAGTCCTATAATGTTTTAAGAAATTGTCTGTGTAATTATGAACTTTCCCTCAAGGAAAACTCCAGGACCAGATCAACTTACTAAAAGAAGTACCAATCTTATGCAAACTCTCCTGGAGAATAGAAGAAATGCTTCCTTACTTTCTTTTGTGAGACCAGAATCATCCTGGTACTAAAGCTTGATGAATTATAGACCAGTATCACTAATGAACAAGGGTGCAATAATTCTAAAAAAAATTGGCAAATTAAAAAAAAAAAATTGGCAAATCAAATCCAAAATTGAATGTTTAGAATCATACATCAAAACCAAGTTGGAATTTTCTCAAAATTAGAAGTAGTACTGGGCCAAATATCCATGTTGTAAGAAAAAGAAGCTCAATCCCCATCTGACATGTGAGACAAAAGTGTCAGTTCCAGGTGGATAGAATATCTAAATGTGAAAGATAAAAAAAATCAAGTTTCTAGAAGACAATGTAAGAGAAAATATTTATGATATTGGTTATGCAAAGATGTCTTAAATAGGACACAAAAAGAATCAACTATAAAAAAAAGTAGATACTTGACCATATTAAAATTAAAATCAATCCATGAAAAGATATTATAAGCAAGTTAGAAAGCAATCTACACAATGAGAAAAAATGTTTGCAACACATATAGTTTACAAAGGGGTGTAAGTTAGACTATGTAAAGAAATAAAAATCAGTAAGAAAAAGAGGGATGAGCCAATTAAAAAAATAGGCAAGATATTGAATTATTACACAAGAAGATATGCAAAGTGACCAACAAATGATTGCAGTAGTAATAAGCTTATAACCAGGAGAATGCAAATTAAAATCACATATATATTCTACTACACACTCATTGCAATGGCTAAATTTTAAAGACTAACATTACTGAGTATTGTTGAGATATGAAGCAACTAGAACTTTCATATACTGCTAGTAGGAGTGTAAATTGGTACAACCACTTTGGAAAAGTGTTTGGAAGTATCTACTAAACCTCCACATATGCATACTGTCAACACAGGCAACTTTACTCCCAGATATATGCCAAATATAAATGTATGTAACATGTGCGCCAAAAGATAAAAAAAAGAATATTCATGGGAGCCTTATTCATAATGCCTCTAAATTGGAAAAGAATAAAAATGGCTACCACCAATGGAATGCATAAATAACGTTCTATTTTTATAATAGGATATCATATAGCAATGAAAATGAGTGACAGCTATGTGCAACAATAGGGTTAATATCAGAAACAAAATGTTGAGTCACAGACATAACAGTTTATATACTGTACAATTCCATTTTCATAGTGTTTAAAAACAGGCAAACTAAACCATGGTATTAAAATGCAGGATAGAGGTCACCTTTAGATAAGGGAGGAATAGTGACTGGGAAAGAGCATGGAGGTAGGTTGGTGCTTTCTGAATTATTAATGTTTTATCTTTCTCCCCAACTTTTTTATTTTGAAATTTTCAGACCAACTGAAAAGTTGAAAGAACATCATAAATCATTCACCTATACTCACCAACTGGTAACATTTTACCATTTTACCTTCTATTATCTCTTTCTCCCAGACAGGTAGGTAGGTAGGTAGGATCTTTTTTGGGGATGCTGGTCATGCTGATAGATAGATAGGTGATAGATAGATACGTAGATAGACAGACAGACAGTCTCCTTTAGAGATACTAGTAATGTTTTACTTATTGTTGTAGATGGTGAACATGGGTGTTTATTTTGTGATGATTGCACTGAGTTCAACACCTATCATTTTTAAAAAAAATTGATTAAATTTGTTTGGGTGACATTGGTTAGTAAAATTATATAGGTTCCAGGTGTACAGTTCTTTATTGTCTATCTGTTGCATTGTGTTCTTACCACCGAGAGTCATTTTTTTCCATTACCATATATTTGACTCCCTGTCCCTCCTTCCCCACCTCTCCCCCCTTACCCTCTGGTAACTATTAAACTAACGTGTGTGTTCCCAAAAATATTTTTCTATTTTGATTGTTCATTTATTCTGTTTTTTAGATTCCACATATAAGTGAGATCATATGGTGGTTATCTTCCTCAGTCTGACTTATTTCACTTAGCATGATATCTTCTAGTTCTATCTATGTTATTGCGAAAGGTAAGATTTCATTCTTCTTTATGGCCAAGTAATACTCCATTGTATAAATGTACCACAGCTTCTTTATCCAATCATTCATTGCTGGGCATTTAGGTGGCTTCCATGGAGGTTCCTCAAAAAATTAAAGATGGAACCACCTTATGATCTAGCTATTCCAGTCCTGGGTATTTATCCAAAGAAATACAAAACATTAATTCAAAAAATTTATGCACCCCTAAGTTTATTGCAGCCTTATGAACTCCTATCGTTTTGGTACACTTTTGGAATGTGTTATTCTTCAAGCCAAAAAAAAATCTGATTTAAGCAACTTGTTTTGAAAATGTCCTTGAAAACAATGCATTCAACACAATACGTTACTGAACTACTACTGCCTAATGACTTTTTGTTGTTTTGACAGCATTTAGGCAAAACAACATCATATTTTCTGATCCATTAATTGAACTAAGATACTTTCATGTGGTAATGAGACTTAGGTTAAAATTATAGTGTCACAGCCTCACCTGCTGGTAGTTTTCCATAGCTATGTTATATATTTGCTTCTGTGTTATATGGAGATAAAAAATTTTCCCATGCTCAATTCTTTTAAGATATAGTAGCATAGGACTGTGTAGGGCACAGGGAGACATAGGACAGGGTTGAGGGGGAGGGAGTTGGTGGCAGTTTTGGGTGGGTAGCAAATGGTCATATCAGTTAAGTGACTGCATAAAACACAGTTCTGATCCTCAGACAAATGGTTAAACCAGCAAGCTAAAGAGAAGGACATAACAGTTTCCAAAGCTTAGGTGAAAAGTGGAATGGCTGGCCTGAGGATGAAAGAGGGACCTGATATAAAAGCTTTTCCTTTGTTTCGCTTACCAACAGGAATGAATTAACAATATGGTACAACAGAACAAGCCCTCAGCTTAGAGAAAAATGGCTTAGGTCCCACCTTTCACTGCATGACAAGTGATCTTAGGTAAATCAAAGTACCTCAGAGCCTCACTTCCCACATCTGTGAAAATGAGAATAACCATACATGCTATCCAACCCTCCATGGGACACTGCAAGAATCAAATGGGATAAAAGACATAAAAGGGTTTTATGAAGTGCTATACAAACACCTGGGAGTCCTTGTAAATTTCCTACTTGCATATGCCTTCTACTCTTAACAATCATGGCTTGTAGAAGGACTTCAGGACCAGGTATCATAAGATCTGTTTTTCTAGGCCAGTTTAACCACTTTACCAAAATTATTTTCCCTTTTAGTCTTCTGTTTTCTCATCTGTACAATAAAGAGTTGGTGTTGGAGTATCTCTAAGATTCTTTCTTCCCCTTACGTTTCCTGGTTTCACTGGCTTCACACTTCAGTCAACCCATTTCTGCAGTCTTATGAGCTTACTGTAGATATCAGACTGATGACACATTATAGAGATGTGCTGTCAGAGGTAAGTTAAAGGACAAGGTTTCAATTCGAGGGTAATGCTAGGGTCCTTGGAGGAGACCTGTTCCCTTGAGTGATCATAGCAGAAAGTGACAAACTGAAAAAGACTAAGAATGCTCTGTTTATGGCATGCTGAATCTATTTCCTTAAATATAACTCAAATGTGAAATTCCCATGTTAAGAGAAGTAGTGTTGACTGAATAATGCTGATCTAGGAAGTGCTCTTGAATTGTCCAGTGTACATGTGTGTTTCAGTAGAACATACTGAGAATTGGGTATTTGTTTGTATGAGACATTTTAAGTTTGTTTTCAATATACTTTCAGCGTGTGTGAATTAGTGTTCTATACTGGTGATATATGGAATTGGTCCTAATTTTTTGGTTGCTCTAATTTAGGGGGGAAATGTGCTAAAATAAATTTGAGACCTTATAGCAGCCAAAGAACAGGAACTTTTTAATTATAAATGCTGAAAACAAGCTTATAGGAGAAATTTAACTTGGATGATGTAATAGATTCATTTGCATTACCTAAACTTTGAAAACAAAAGTCGAAGTGTCAGGCACAGAGAAGCATGTACTCTGGACATGAGAAAAACAATTCAAAAAGTGACCTTTCATAATGGGAGCCATTGTGGAGTTTGGTAACTAACTAACTCTTCAATATGTCCCTGAGCACAGACCAAAGATTTAAGATCAGGGGAAGCTATTAAGAAAATCTTCCTGAGGGTTAGACACCGAACACAGATTATGCACAATGGGGATTCTCCTTTCTGAATTTGAAGAGAATAGATTCTTGTTGACCTAGAATGGTTTTCTTGGCTCCGCCATGGGAATAAACTGAATGATAGCCCTACAATTGAATAGTCCTTTAAACCATATTCTATAAATTCTACAACTATCCATAAGTATGGCTTCTAAAAATAAAACAGATGGCCTGAGGGTCTCTTGGTTGCAAAAAACTACTACAAGCATTGTTGAGAAGGCCCAAATTTTTCCATTTTCAAAAAGCTAAGAATAACTGATTTTTTGATCCAATAGAATGATGACTTCAGTAAAGACAACTTTATCACAAAGATCTTTATGGGGACCTGCAATGTACTGAACAATTCCCCTGAGAAAACTGTGTTTATACCCTCTTTACAGTGGGTCAAGAGACTCTGATTTACAGAACTATTTTATAGGCATGTTTCTAAATCTCACCTAAAAGCAGACAAATGGGTCCTCATGTTACAAAGAACCACTTTTAGCCAAGTGAAAGAACTATAGTTGGACAAGTGGGGAACAAATAACAGGGCTCATAACTGCAATCATTGATCACATGAATTCTGCTCGTAATATTCCTGGTGCCAAGTCTTAAATGCTTTCACATCTTACGCAATTGGTCGAACTATCTTATTGGCACCAGAGTCCCAGGATTCTCATTATCCTTTAGGTTTCATGCTCTGCACATGGACTGGCATGGCTCAAAATTGGATTAAACCTTAGAGCACTTGAGGTCAGGTAGGATCTTTCTAAACCGTTAGCTGTTCTTAATCATTTGAGTGTCTATGTCTCAACACATACTCTGGTATTTGTAGAGTGGTCTACTTCTAAGAAAATGAACGTTTTCTCAAGTCTGTACTTACTTTCCTATCCCTTACATAATTGTGTATATAGGAAGCATGGTCACTTGCAAATGCTAACGTTTCAGCCAGGGAAAGTGATTTATGGAAAACTGGAGAAAAGCCCCTGAAAACTAGTCTATGATTGTACACTACATCTGTAACTGGACTACCTGTATCAGTTTATAGTCCCCATTCCTCATGTAGTGGTAAACTAAGTCTTCTCTGCTGCTCTATGTGCCTACAAAGGAGGAGAGGGGTTGTAAAGTGGTAGAGATGGAATCCAAAGGCCACCATACTTAGAGTGACAGAACAAGTGAAAAGTAGTGAATGTGAGAACCTTCTGTTTGTGTGGTTTCTTTGGAAATCTGTAGCATAAGTCTTCTTTGAACTTATATGTACGTTATAAGGGAATACATCAGAATATTGAGAAGAACAACATAATGTCTGGGAACTATTTCCATTGGGATTCTATTTAGTTTTGGCTTTGTAAGATCTGTTGGAATGAAAAGCTAACTCTGAAATCTTTCCATTATGTAAGAGCAAAAAGAAAAAGAGGTCAGAGGTGGTTTTCATAGTAGTCAGTCATGGATCCCTGCCTAATGGCTTTGAATTATCCTTACATAGTGCATATTATGAATACAGACATCTGATTGGCTTGTTCTGCCTCTCAACAATCATGGCAGGTGGAAAACCTAACATCAAAGTTCTTTCCTAATTACCATTTGATGACCGTGTGGATTAGACAAATAGTGGGTGTAGCTTTGGAGAAGTGGGGGTGTGTGTGCATATATATGTGTGCATAAATATGAGTTCCATGGTCCTACTGTCCTGGTGCACAGAGTGGGATAGGTGGTGTCTGGGGGTCACTGCTTTTCAATACCATAAAAACACTGGATTACAGCCCATTGGAAGAGTGACTCCAGTGATCTAGAGACTCACCCATTGTGAGAAAGAATGATAACACAAATGCATCCCTAACTGAAAGCCATGTCCTTTGCTCCATTTTGTTTCTTTAGTGTGGGATAGCACAGGGTTCTCTTTAGGTATCTGAGTGGAATGCTGAACTTCTTGTCCTTACATGCAACAGGGAAGACAAGTATGATTCATGATAAAAAGTAAAAGTGCATGCATACCTGTCTACATCCAAGCTTGGGGCAACACTTCTAGGTTTGAGCTATGACATTTTCGTATAATAAATGGAAATGAAACTACGTTTGAATTTCATAATTACCTACTACTGGTGTGATTTAGGAGCAGCTGGTACTCTTTTTTAATGCATTTTAGTATTGAGAAAAAAACATAAATGCTAGATATACCACTGTTAAAGTTTCTCAGATTAATAGAATGCAATAATACGCATAAACAGTAATTGTGTGATACTGTGCTTGAAACTTGGCTAAGATAACACTGGTTTCTAGTTGACTCACTTTATTTCCATCTAAAGGTGAATGATAATAATCATTGACCTATTTCTACAACATGGTTCTATTCTTTTTTTCTAAATGAGTTTGCTAGAGGAGCTAATGGAATAAATATATTGCTTACGAATTAAATGCAGAACTCATGAATGCATACAACGCTTTTAGATTGAACCAAGTATTTTTATGAATACAGATTTTCTTGGTCCACCGTATTGGTGAGCAGTGGGTTGGCAATGAGTAAATGCTGCTCAGCAGGTCAGACGTGTGCAGCTGGAGAAAGATCATGAAATTTAACTAGTATACTAGGGAAAACGCAAATCTGGAGAGAAGACAGTCCACATTGCAATTTAGAAATTCTATATAGACTTAGAGATCTAGTATAATACACATAAATACAAAAAAACATGAATATCTACCAAAAGAATTTCATTAGGATTTGCCTTTGAAGATTATGTTTCGTTTTTTGGGAAACAAAACACAACAAAACACCTCCTGTTGCCCTGAATGCTAATGATGGAAGACTGTTGCTATGGTGATGCTAATTTCAACACTGTTGCCTGTGGACTTCACATGAACTCGCTGTTTTAACTTGTGCAAATGTCACTTACAAAATGAAAACCCACTAATGATTAGTGAGGGCACAATGTTCCACTTTAATTAAAATAATAAGGAATCCTGATGCACAAACTACAGGTTTGTGAATCGCTACTGGTCCTACATTGTCAAAATTAATTACTACCAATGAGGATTTGGTCCTATTTTTTAAACAGGAAGCTTTATAATAGAACAGTTGTATTTTGACTTAAAAAGAATGGAAACTCTCCCTTTTTAAATTTGAAGGTTAAAAAAAACATCTCCCATACACATAAAAATTCACTGTAAAAAGTAAAAGAGAAGTTACAACTAGGGTCAGGTCAGATATTTCTAACTGAGTAAGAATTGAAGAGAAACTAATTGTTAGTTTTAATAAAGGGCAGGGGGGATGATGGAGATAAATTGTTTAAATATATGAGGGCTGTCTGGAAAGTATCCAGCCATGTAATCGTCCATATTGACAATGGTTGAATTTTTTCTGGAGAGCCCTGTATAAAAAATAAATATCTGCAGATGAAGTACTACATATGACAAATGTATTGATAGTAAGTATATTTTGATACATGTGTCCACACAAGAAAATGTGGAGACCAAAACAACTGGAAACAGACTAGAGGAAACAAAAATAAGTCATATTCTCTCTTGACGGCAAAAGATTAACAAAGATTTTTTTTTTAAGTTGAGTTTGTTTATTTCTAGAGAAAAATATGATAAATATGCAAGACTTTGAAGCAAATCACTGTCCTGGAACTTTGGAGCAGGAGGTAAATGATGGTCTTCAAAAAATACCTGGACTTCACGTCTAGGTTTATATATCTGTGTAAGTACTTTGCCAGGAGATAGCCACCTTACCTCCATATGCAAAAGTAACATGCTGTGAAGGCTTTACCTGCACAAATTTTGAGGCAAAATCTAAAGACAGATTGGGAGGGATGTAACCACATTTAAATTCGTTTTCACATGTTTTGCTGCAAAGATTGTCTTGGACAATTTTATTTTCGATGTTCTAACTTGCCATTCTGGGCCATCCTCTAGTTAGTGAAATCATTTTATGGCACTGGTGCAGCCAACCAAATAGTGGTGGTGTTTTTGCTGGATGTAGAAGGAGCAAAACATTTTTCAGTATTAGACAAATCTTCCTAAAGAAGTCCCAAGGCTGTGGGTTTTGGAAAGATGATAAAGCGGAATGACACCAATCAATACTCTATACCGGCGATGTCCACACTTTTGGCTTCCTTGGGCCACATAGAAGAAAAAGAATTGTCTTGGGCCACACGTAAAATACATAACACTAACGATAGCACATGAGCTAAGAAAAAGGTCCAAAAATGTCATAATATCTTAAGAAAGTTTACAAATAAATGTTGGGCCACTCAAAGCCATCCTGGGCCACATGTGGCTCACAGGTCATGGGTTTGACAAGCTTGCTCTATACTGTCTCTAGAATGATCCTTGAAAAATCCTGTTACGTACTGGGTCTTGAGTCAAGCAATGTTACAGTGTCTGTATAGAGGTATCAAATTACCTGGGTCATCAGGGTGAAAGCAGAATTTGTGGTGGCCTTACTTATTAACCTGATGTTAAGACAAGAGTATCTTACTGGGGGAGATAGCTTGCATTTGTTTTCAAAAGGATAAAGTAAGAAATTAGAGCACCTTCATATCTAACTATAAAGTTTCATTGCTCAACAAAAGCTAGAGTACAAAATCATATGAATTATAACTTCTATATTTTATTAGGAAAATTTTAGAACCTGAAAGAAGATATTACCGATATGTTCATAGCAGTTATCTGGGTGGTTGTGGGTAATTTGATTTTTTTCTTTCCTCTATTCTATGTTTCCCACAGTGAACATTTATTACTTTTGCTTTAAGAGGAAACACTTATAGATATTAATTTTCCAAAATACTTCTCAGATTTCTAGTTTCATCTGAGAGATTTAGAGAGGTGCAAAGAGGTAGCTCTCATACTTAAAACAAGAAAAAAGCTGGACAGTTAATTCATTTTTCATCAACCTTATGAGAGAAATGAGGTCATGGAACAAACAGCTACCCTGAAATCTGGGGGGAGAGAATCATTTTCAGCAAGACGTAGGGCCTGAGCATTTGAATACTTTAGGCAGAAGACACCAGATGCTCTATAAACTGGCAGGGAGATTAAATTTCTGGAGGCCACCTGATGGCCTGAGAGTGAGAAGTTCCTGGGACCCTCGTTCTAGCAGGTTCCCAACTTTTTGCAGGCTTTCCCCTCCAGGAATGGCATCAGGCTCTCACAGGGATGATGGGAGAATCTGGAGAAAGCTCCCCTGAATGTTGGTGGTGCTAATTGGGGAAGGGTCACAGCAGCCCGCCACTGTGAATCCTACCTCAACCCTTCTCCCTTAAGGATGGGAAGGCTTAATCTGGAAAGGGAAGCATGTCACTTGAGGGCACTAGTGAAATACCATGAAAGTTGAGGGAAGGAACTATCACTCATATCTAGACCCCTCATTTCATCTCGGTGAAGAAAGAAAACAAAACAAAACAAAAGGCTTAATCTGCAGTGGAAAGGGTCTTAGGGCCACAGAGAGATAGAACATTGGTGGATACCCACCACAGTTGGGGGAGGGGAATGTGAGGTTGAAGAAGTTCTCCTCTGGTGGAGGGAAAGAAACAATTGTGAAGGTGACAGCCCCAAGATCCAGGCCAACTGTGTATTAATCACAACATTAGAGAATGCTCCTGCCCCATGCTTGGTGCCCATAGTAACAACATAACTCAAAAATGACAACTGCAGCTACAACAAATTCAAACAGAGCCCATCTCCCACCAGATCGATATAAATCACCATACTGTAAGTCTGTTTACCTCAGTTTGTACTACTGTATATAAGACATCCAGCTTTCACTCCAAATATACAAAGCATGCCTAAAGGAAGAAAAATTATAGTCTAAAGAGGTAAAGCAATAATCAGAACCAGACTCAGATATGTTTCACATATTAAAACAATCAGACAGGAGATAATGGGAAAGGAAGACAGCATGTAAAATCACATAGGTAATTTCAGCATTGATGGAAACTGTAAGAATGAATCAAATGGAAATGCTAGAAATCAAAACACAGTAATAAAAAATGAAGATGGCCTTAAGTGGGCTCACCTGTAGATATGACACAGACAAGGAAAAATTCCATGAACTTAAAGATAAAACAATAAAAATTATACATACTGAAAAGAAAGAAAATGAACAAAATTCTGCAGTTTTAATACAAATGTAATTGTTTTCAAGCATTAGTTCTGGATGTAGACAACAGCTACTTGTCAGATTAAGTAACTTTGGTACAATTACTCTGATCAAGTATAAAGAATTAGTAATTAAAGAGTTTACTCACAGAAGTAAGCTTTGATAGGTAACCAAGTTGCTACAAAGCATTGAATGGTCTAATGACATCCTAGTCCTTTATATGATGTAGTTTTTAAATGCTTGTTTAAAGATGAAGAGTTTTAGGAAATAAAAAAGTGGTCCCGAATACCAAATAAAAAAATATGTTTTCTCCCACTGTTCAGAATTAGTAATGGTTAACATTTTGCCTTTGCAGAAAGCTTCTTTTTAAACAAAATAAAACAATGAAGATGAAATTCAAGTTCCCCTTGATGCCCCCTCCTTTACACTACAACAATTACCATAACTTTGATCTGCATGTTTCCAGGCTTTCTAATTATTTTGTTATTTTTTAAAAAATCAGTCTTAAAATTTTATTTTTAATACTGCAACTGTACTTCAAAGAGCCAAGAGCTTTAACAATTTTCCTTATAAAATTTAGCATTAGATTCTCATTCACACCCATGGTTTCAGTTTCCAGTTAGATACGAATGCTATCTAAATTAATAACCCTGACCCAAACCCATCCACCTTTCTTCTGGACTCTAGACATACATTATCTGTCTACTTGGAAGTGCTTCTTAGATGTCACAAACCACCTCAAATTAAAATGTCAACAATCAAATTGCCATCCCAAATCTGGTCTTTCTTCATGTTTCCTATCTCACTATAGACTGTCATCAACTGTCAATTATCCAGAAATCTAGGCTTGATCCCTTGACATATTTGTCTTCCTCTTTGCAGCCCCTCTCCATATTATCTACCCTCCAGCCCTAAGGATTTTTGCCTTCTTCATCTCTTTGAAATCTCTCTCATTTCTAACATCTCCAACCCACCATCATCTTCATCCAAGTACCATTCTCACTCACCTTGATTTCATCAATGACCTTCAAATATTCATAGGGTCTCGATCTAGTTCATTTGCATTAGCCTGAGAGCTTTTTAAGTTTTCTACTCACACCTTCCAGCAACAGTGATGTTGTCATTTTAATTCCTTGTATTGACAAATTCCCTCCTGCTACAGTGCCTTGACACATGATCTCCCCTTTTTTCTGTGTTAATACTTATTCATACTTAGTGTCTCAACTCTATGATCTGCTCTTTGGCTATAGTTTAAAGATGGATAATGCTTACCAAAGGTAAACACCTGCATCTAGAACTGTATCTGACACATGTACTATGGTAAATAAATATTTGTTGAATGAGTGAATCAATCAAGCAGTCAAGAGCATATCTTTAAATAACTATGTGCTTCAGGCTTTTCTTAGGTAAGGAGAATCTATTTCTTAAGTGCATTAGAATTAAAGAACATTTTAGCATTTGTATGAAATTTTCAAAGTAGTAACAAATGGCAGTCTGTTTTTATAAATATAACTAACTGATGTTAAACAAAATATACCAAGTAAAATATAAGTTCATATTAAATTGGCTAATTATGGGTGGAATTGGCCATTTATGTTATGACAATGATCAGAGACACCCTTATAAACTATGCCTCTTTAATGAATAATAATGCATTTTATAGTTTTATGCTTCCATTTTATCATTTCAGAACCATTCACAGATACACCAATTAATTTCTGCAACAATATTGTGCTCCCATATTACAGGCCAGTTCAAAGAAGTAAATTGCACAGTTAGATTTCAAAAGCACAAGGAAAATTCTCGAAGGCATAAGAAAAAGCTCTCTATTTCCAATACCTCATTTATATATGTTTTTATAGTTTTATATAGATCTCTAATATAGAATTAAAATAAGAAAAATGATTATTTTACCTATTGTATTGAAATCCTAAGGGAATTTATTACTTAATTCTTTTATTTGGGGGGGGGATTTATTTTATTGTGGTAAATTATACATAAAATGAAATTTAACATTTTCACCATTTTTAAGTGTAGAATTCAGTAGTATTAAGTAAGTACCTTTACAATGTTGTATAGTTACTACTATCCATTTCCAGAACCTTTTCATCATCCCAAAGAAAACTCTATCCATTAAACTATAACTCCCTTCCTTCTTCATCCCATTCCTAGGCAACTGCTATTCTAATTTCTATCTCTGTGAATTTGACAATTGTGGGTACCTTACATGGGTAGAATCATTCAATATTGCCAATGTGTGTCCGACTTACTTAACTTAGTATAATGCTTTCATGGTTCATCCATGTTATAGAAATATCAGAATTTCCTTTTGTATTTTAAGACTGGATAATATTCCATTGCATGTATATACCACATTTTGTTTATCTTGTCATCTGTTCATGGACATTTGGGTTGCTTCCACCTTTTAGATACTGTGAATATTGATGCTATGAACATTAACATACAAGTTATTTGCTTGAGTTTCTGCTTTCAGTTCTTTTGGGTGTATACTTAGAAGGGCAATTGCTAATCATATGGTAATTTTATGGTTAACTTTTTGAGCAAGTACCACACTGTTTTCCACAGTGGCTGTACCATTGTACCTTCCTGCCAGCAATGTGTATGGGTTCCAATTTTTCCACATGCTCAATCAACACTTTGTATTTTCCCTTTTTATTTTTTATAATAGCCATCCTACTGGGTGTGAAGTGGTGTCTCACTGTGGTTTTGATTTGAATTTCCCTCATGACTAGAGGTCGAAATGGGCTTAATACCGTTTGTAAGTTGTTTCTATTGTACTTGAAGCATTAAACCTTTTAAATAATCAGTTTGACTTTTTTGCAAAAATATGCCATGTTAAATTATACTGGTGTAGTTAACAGCAAGTGCCTGCCTTAGTGGCTCATCTTGGGCCCCAGGTTTTATTTGTTCCAGGTCTATTTCCTCCACTAGAAGGACGGCGACTGTTTCAGCAATCGCAAGAGTTCCAGGAGGGCAGGACTTATGCTTGTATTGCTGATTACCATATCCCTGATGCCTAATATAATATCTGGCACAGCAGCCCCCAATAAAAATAGTTTGATTAATTAATGAATTTGTTAATTAATGCACTCACCTTTGGCGGAGCAGAAACAAGTTTAATATTGAGAAGTCCTAGGGTTTCCTCCCCCATCCCAGTGTGATGGCATCCCATCATATGATTCTAAGAACCATATACGAGGACTGCCTGGAAAGGATCCAGTCATGTAATATGAAAAATAGAGGCATTTATGGCTAGATCTTTTCCGGACATTGTTTATATACGTATGTTAATGACTCTAAAAGTTATAGCCCTTGACTTGACCTCTTCCCTGAGCTTCAAATTATATTTCCTGCTGCAAGATTAGATACCCAATAGGTGCCTGAAACTTAATACTTCCAAACCCACGCAGCTTCAGGAGATCTATATAGAAGAGTGGCTATCTAGTGGGCAAGCTCATTCTTTTGTTTAGATGAAATGTTTGCCTGTTGTTGCTTGGAGTAAAGAGTAGCCAGTGGGTATTACTGGAGACTGAAAGCTCTTCAAATCACCCTCTGGGGCTGTCAGTGGTGTGTAAAACAGATCTCTTATTTTACCCTTTTAAAGTTGTTCACCTTCAGGGACCTGATCCAGCCAAAAGCTCAGGAGACATCTGCATTGTCCTCTTTCCCTTACTCCTGACTGCCAATGCATCCGCAAGACCTGTTGTTTCCAAAATCTTTTCCCCAACCACTTCTCATGATTTCCACTGCTACCATAATCTAGATCTAATGTACCCACCAGTGCTTTCCACATACCTACTAGTCTCTTTTCTCCCACTCTGGTTCTTTTTATGTCCTCCCTCACACCCTGCCTCACATGTGCCACAAATACAGGCACTCCTCACTTAGAGTTCCATTCCTACAACTAGGTTATTAAGGGAATTGGTCAATAAGCTAGGAGCTTATGTCTTGTGGTGTGTTGTGGCATCATAGAGTATGTATGTTTCAATAGATATCACATGACACCACACCTATAAGTGAAATACATAGTCTGGTGTGATTGTGAACGCTTTGTGTTGTGAATACTAACCAACTGCAGGAACTAGACAAAGACTGAGAAAGGGGGTTCCCAAGACTCACACAGTCTGAGAAAAGGGATTCCTCAGGCTGGAGAACTGGTCATAAGTCGAAGCAGTCATTAAACAGGTAGGTTGTTAAGTGGGGAGTGGCTGTATATTCACAGCAGTCAGTGATGTCCTGCCAATCTAGTCTGGTCTCAGACTGTACTCTAACCAAGCACCAGCACAAAACAAAACAAACAAACAAACAAAAAAACAAAACACAACACCTCTATCAAACCTTACTTGGAACACTGAGAAAGGTCAGTATTTATATTTCAAAAGTTTTCCTCCTTGCAGTAGTAGAAAAAGTTTATTTAGGGCTCAACTTCAAGAGCCTTCTGTTTACAAACCAGGTACACTTTGCTAATTTGTAACAAAATTGGAGGTAAGGTTTGGCAATTAGTGTAATTTATATTGTGAATATTAAAACAAACAAAACATATTGTCTGCCAAAATATTTCCATCGTTGTTGTTATTTATGGTTACAATTTGAACTATCATAGAAGATGATCAGAGGAAGTCCCAGGCAGTTAAACATTTAAAGAATTGTCTTCTCTCATAGATAAAGAGAACAAACTGAGGGTTGCCAGATAGGAGTGGGGTTGTGGGGGGTAAGTGTAAGAGGGGAAGGGATTAAGAGTACAAATTGGTAGTTACAAAGTAGTCATAGGGATGCAAAGTACAGTATGAAGAATATAGTTAATAATGTTGCAACAACTATGTATGGTGTTAGATGGGTATTAGACTAATCAGGAAATCACTTCGTAAGTTATATAAATGTCTACTCTGTACACCAGAAACTAATATAAAATAATATTGAATGTCACTTATAACTGACAAATTTTTTAAAGAAGGGTTGTCTTCTTTCTTTGAAAAGGGTACATGAAGCTTGGAAATTGAAAAATATATTTACTGTGATATACAAGTCAAAGTATCAAGAATTGCCCAATTAGGGTTTATGTGAAGTTAATTTTCAAAGTTTAAAAAACTGGATTAAATTATCCCTTTATAATGTATATTATACATTTAAGATTGGCTTTTATATCTTCTGATTGGTTTATAAGCCAGAGTGATGCTATTGTGTTCAGGATTACTCCTCTTATTTCCCAAAGTAATGAAGTTCAAAGAATACAGTTATATGAGGGCGTCCATATCATTTTATAACATGTATAGAATTTACATTTTTAGATGCTTATGCCTAAATTTCATCTCCTATTGGTTTATTATTTCAACTCTGTCTTACTTCAGTGTTTTATATCCTAAATTAAATTTCCCACATATTTCCTTAGGTAAATTTTTAATCTATACAACAATAATCTGTTCACTATATACAGCCCTATTAATTATTTTTGTAATTGTTTTACCACATCTCTATTTTTGTTTGGTAATACATACATTTAGGCAAGGACAAGCAAAAAAGAATCCTAAATTGATAAAGTACTGTGAATAATTTAGTAGAAGTTGGTATAGGCAAGCATGAGACTCTGAATAAATATCATCTTTGAGAAATATACCCACCAACCCTTAGCAATCTTTTTCTTCACTTTGCTATTTTTAAAACTTGGTGATAAAGGTGTTTGTTCACTACAGAACTAAACGTCATCTGGATAAAAATATTGCTGGTCTGGGATTCATGTTTCCCCAGGCAATATTGATTTGCTGGGAGAGTTTTTTCCCCCACTCTCACTCAGTGTTTTTAATTTAAAATATTTTATGTTTATGTTTTTTTTCTTCCAGTGTTTTATTGAATTAATTCTATCTTTTTGTGGCCACAGCTACTATTGTGAAGGTATGGCCTACACAGTCAGATGATATTATTCAGTAATTCCCCTGCTCATCTTTGATCCTTCAGAGGTAGCTATTTTTATTCCTTTCATTAAACATCAGGAACTTTAAGTTTTAATTTTAAAGAAATGTTCCACATCTGAGCCCTCTGATATACCCCGAATGATATAGTTACAGTCAGATGACTTCTCAAGAAAAATGAGTTTGTAGTTTGAATGTGTTTTCTCCATCTTTCCATATTAATTTTTTTTCAGTTCACAAGTCAAAACAAGGTTAGTATGCTTTGAATCTACCAGTCAGTAGAGAAAGATCAAGCTTCTCCCTCTACACTGAGTTGCTTCATTTTAGCTTACACATTTTCTCAAGCAATACATTCAAGGAGTTGGAATATAATTGGCAATTTTGTTGATGATGAACAAGGCTGAGCAGGGTAAGGATGACCTTTGTTACTCTGCCATGCTCACAGTAAAAAGAAATGGCTTGGTGGCTGAGTATATGAAATACTAGTTAGATAAACAACTCTAACTTCCTTGATAATAAAGTCTATTGAAAAAGCCATAATGAGATGACTTCCCCCCTACTAAACCAAACCAAACAAAACCTTATTTGACAACTAAAAAGAATAAAACTACCCAAGCTTCAAGAATCGGGGCTCTTGAGCCATTTGTCTGCTTGAGCCCTCTCCCACCTCTTAGGAGTGTACTTTTCCCTTGTCATTAGAGGCCCTTGAATCACTCCTGCTCAGGCCCACTCCTACTTCTTTGGAGTGTACTTTTTACTTCTAATAAACTATCTCTTTCACCACTTAAAAAAACAACCTTATTTGAGAAAAACAAAACAAAACAAACCTGGGTATCTTTTTGTCAACATCAGACATTTATGCATTTAATCTATGTCTGTGTGTTTGATAATGACAGCTAATATTTACCAGAGAAAGGCAAGAACTAAAGGCCAAACTGGGGGTCTTTTCTTCCCCACTGGATGCTGCTACAGTTCTGTCTCAGTGTCTCAGATTCTACCACTTACCTCATCCCCACTTCTTTAAAAATTTTTTAATATTAAGATATAGGCTTATATGCGCTCACTAAACCACCTTGGTTCCTGAAGGTGGCCTGTACGTTTTGACACAAATAGGATTTGAAGGTATTTTCATAAGATACGCTCACAACAGTTTTGGCAACAGAAACTGATGAAGGAATACATTCACTTCAAAATATGTTCTCTAAAACAGCAACTTTCAAAGATTTTTAGTTTATAAGAAAGCTCAACCAGGTAACCAACCTCATAAAGCCTTTCTCTCTGCTCTCAACTAATTGAAACACAGAAAATGAATGAACTGAGGGTTGCCAAGTGCTTCCAAAATACAATTTAATCAAGTGTAATTCCAGTGGGATTACCTAGAATAAAAACATTATGGGGAATACCTCTAATCTGTCGTCATTTATTCCTTTGTCAGAATACCTATTAGGATCATAGCTCAGTTCCCAGAAATGTGCTTAATTCTCAAAATCAAAACATAGTATCAACTATTTGTTCTCAATTTCTTATGAATGAGATAATAAAATGCTGAAGAAGATGCAAAGATGCATATGGCACAAGCATTATCAAGGAGTCTACTGTTTAAATGGGGAGAAAGGGATTTGAAAATTAACAAAAAAGTTTCAAAAGTTAAACAGTAAAGATAACTTAGGAATTCAAGGTCATTATACAGTCCCTTACTATCTCTAAGATATTATAAGGTAACTTTAAAAATAAATGTCATTTATATAATTTTCAATGTAGAAATGTATAAAGAGCTCTCACTAATCTTGACCTTGGCCTTTTCTTAGACCTGTGATTTTCCAAAACTGAGGACAACATGGTAGGGGAAAATATATTGGCCCACTTGTCCTGCTTTTCTTTCTCTCATTGCAAAGAAACTTTTTAAATGAAAAGAGGGAGTTCCCTGATGGTGTAGTGGCTTAAGGCTTCGGCGTTGGTGCTGTCAGCGCTGCGGCCTGGGTTCGATTCCCAGCCAGGGAGCTACCCACATACCAAAAAAAAAAAAAAAAGATAAATGAAAAGAAATACATATTGTGTAAGTATAATATAAAGGTTTGAATTTCAAATTGGGCTCATCTAAATAATAGATTTTTATCTAGTACCAATCTTCTTGAATGATTCAAAGGATTATGGGGAAATTCCAAGTACAGATCAAACATTCTTTCCCTGGAGGAACCTGAAGTCATCAGTCACATCTCCCCCAAATATCCCTGTTCTTTCGTATCATGATTTGTTTGGGTTTCATATTAACAGGAAAGTTTTCTCAAAATTTATGCAAAAACACTGACATTGAAAGGAAGCCAGTTCAGTCTTAACCTGGCATATGATTATACTCTGTTAGTGACAAAAATAGAAAAATGCTCATAGGACTATGCCCCATTTTCCATCCAGTTATGACTCATAAATCCATAAATGCCAGGTTTATTTACAATAAGTAAGGTAACCAGAGCAAGTATATTCTGCTGAACACATTTTATAGATAGAGACTTTCTGGTATGTCTCCTCTAGTTAAATGCCACTAACAAGATTAATGAAAAGGTCTGGGAGGTCATTAGCATGTTTATAAGGTGGTCTATTGAGTTGAGGTCATTTATTATCTTCATCCCCCAGGGAATGAATCACAGGACTTTATGAATACCCTTTCCTCCTCTTCCTCATCTTCTTCCTTCTTCTTCTCCCTCTCCATACATACACACACACACACACACACACACACACACACACACATATGTAAAATATTCACAAATTTTCTTTTAATTTTAGCTATAAGGATATTTACACCTTGAACTTTTGCTACATCCATGCTTGGACCTTTCTGCTCCATCTAGGGTTCATTCTTCCCTATTATTTGATGGTTTAGGGGCAGCAAAGTACCTGTAGCACTGATATAAGTAAGAATGAAGAAGAGAATTATCTGGCTTTATATTTGATAAAGCACTTACATTTATAGTTTAGTACAGGGTGATTATATATTCAGATATTTTTCTTAATCTTCAGGAAATATGCTATTCTTTATTTTTTTACATTTATATTTATTGTTAGACTTATTGGGGTGACATCTGTTAGCAAGGATTACATAGGTTCCAGGTGTACAATTCTACAGTGCATTGTCAACTTGTTGTATAATAAGTTCACCACCCAGTGTGACTTCTCTTTCCATCACCGTATATTTAGCTCCCCCTCCCTTCACTCCCTCTTTATTCTTGAAAACATATTAATTGCCCAAATTGGTTTGATGATTTTAAGTCACTACAGAAAAAAAAGAAGAAATACTTCTTTGTCACCATGAAGTTACAATGATGAAAACGAGATATTCCTGCAACAGGGTGAGGTTCTCTACATGTAACACATGGGATGAACTACTGCTTAATGACTGGGGAAGTCATGACTTATGACCACAGGCCATTTGCATTTGCCTTGTTAGGCTATCACCATAGGCCTGGGATATATGGGAAAGATGATACTTTATATGTTGCTGGAAGGAGGGGATGGGGTCAAAGTTAATGACATGCTCTAGTGTTGAAAAGGCCCCTGAAGAGCTATTGTAGTCCACCTGAACCGACCATGTCCTACCCTTCAAAAAAAATTATGAACAATAAAATGGCAATATGTACACATTAACAATCACCATCAATTTAAATGGATTAAAAGCTCCAAGCAAAAGACATGGAGAGGGGGTTCCCTGGTGGTGTAATGGCTAGGCTTTGGAGTTCCCACTGCCATGGCCTGGGCTCGATCCTCACTCAGGGAACCAACAACAACAATAACAAAAGACATGGGGGGTATTGCACTAAGTGGAGTGTCAAACAGAGGAAGACAGATGCAAGTTGACTTTGCTTATAGGTGAAATCCAAAGAAGAAAATAAACATGCAGAACAGGAACAGATCCATAGACATAGAAAATACTTGGTTTGTTGCCAGATGGGAGGAAGATTGGGGGAGTGGTGAAATAAGGGGAAGAGATTGGCAAGTTCAATTTGGTGGTTACAAAGTAATGGGATATAGGGTATAACATGGGAATATAGTCAATAATGGGGCAATAATTATGGGTGGTGTCAGATAGGTACTAGATTTGTTGGGGTGATTTGAAAAGGGTAGGAGGGGTGGGTAAAAAAAGGAAAGAAATCAAGAAGTACAAATGTACAGTCACCAAATAGTCTCAGTGATGTAAAATGCAGCATAGGGCATACAGTCAACAACATTGTAATAACTATGTATGGTGTCAGAGGGGAACCAGATGTATTGGAATAAGGATTTTGAAGTTATATAAATGTCTCATCACTATCCTGAACACCTGAAACCAATATAATATGTCAAATGTAATTGAAAAATAAAAATAAATGAGGGGAAAATAAGACTTAGAATTGGGACTATGAGGAGAAACACATTCTATGGCATTTATTATGTTACTTATCTTAGCCACACTCTCATCTTAGCAAAGCCCTGACAGAGGTGGCAGGATGTCATTCAGAAATCCTCTGCTTTCTCAGCTTCCACAGAGGAGAGCTAACCAGGTTCTTGGTTCATCATTTTATTTATTTATTTTTGTGATTTTTATAAGAGTTTATCTGAGCCAAACTGACAACATGTGCCAGGAAGTAAGATCTCAAATGCGCCCTCATTTTATTTTCTGTTGCCCTTAATTGGCAAAAGCAGCAAAGAGAAACTTAGGTCCCTGCAAGAACATCGTAGCTGAAGGTGATAGGGTAGGTAAAGCAAGGAAAAAACACCAGCAATATAGGGAAGGACTAATATGATAGTGTTGGTGATTTCCAAGATGGCCGCCCCACAGTGATGGTCTGGCCCCACACTTCATTATTATATTAAGGGCCAATTTTCAAACAACAATACTATGAAGTTGAAACAGCTGGGAGCAATAGGTGACATGATATGAGGGGACTCCCCGCAAAAAACCCAGGAATTATCTTCTGGCAGGTGGGTCCCTTATAGTACAGGCTTTGCCTGCTTCAGTGAGTGTTCTAGGAACCAATCTGCATCAGTGTACCAGATGGCATTGTTGTGACAGGTTGCATTCATCTTCAGTGAATTATTTTTGGAGATTCAACACATTTGCCCATTTCATGATGGGTGGTTTAAATGAACAATGTGCAGCATGACAGCACAGCTGCACACACCGCGCTGAGTGTTTAGCAGTTTTTGACTGAAAAACTGCATGTTCCCCGTGCCCCACCCTCCCTATTCACCCAATCTCGCCCTGAGCAACTTTCTTTTTTGGTTTCTGTGGATGAAAAAAAGTCTTCAAGGGAAAATATTTTGCTGATGTAGAAGAGGTGAAACCAAAAAAACGTCAGAAAGCACTAAAAGGCATCAACATTGACGAATCCGAAAACAGTTTTGAGCAGTGGAAAAAAAGCATCTCGATAGGCATATTGCATCAAACAGAGAGTACTTTGAAAGTAACTGATGTTTAATCATGTACCAAAAAACACATAATATTTTATAAATCAATTCTGGTAATTTTGGCGTTCTCCCTTATATTATTATTATTATTTTAAATCTCAATTCTTTACCCCTTCATTAAATTTTTTTATCCCAAACCTCAACAGCACCACCCCCAAATGTGTCCCCAGCCTTGTCCTCCAGTCCATTGGCTAAGCTGGCCTCTGCCCTCAGTGCAGGAGGCAATCAACTCCCATTGTACTTTTCCACACTCAGGCAAGGAGCTCCAAGCACCTCTGATTCATTTGAGCGTGCATTTAGGGGGGTGAGGTAGTGCAAAACCAAATAATGTCACAGGGTTAGGGGGAAAGGTACAAGCTGAATCGTTATTAGCATGATTTGGGTAAAGCCACCAACCTCTCTGAGGTCCAACTTTTCTTTACTGGGTAATAACTGGTGGTGTCATCCTTATAAATAGGAAACTACACCTAGTCTATCATTTAGCACTTCATAGGCACATATTAAACTTTGCTTGTTGTCCTGTGTAGGAGATAACAAAGACTATAACTACGAAATACACCCTTTATAGAAAGTTCAAGACCAAGGAAAGGTGACCAAACAAACCAGGAAACAAAACAACAACATAAAAATCCCTTCTAAAACAACAAAGAAGTTAAGTTAATAAATTACTCTTTGCACTGACTATTTGACATGCAATGACTTTGGGGACCAAGATGGATGTGAAGTTGAGAAAGAAAAAGAAAAAAGCACTGGAAAGTTTCAGAAGGAGCCAGGAAGCTTCTCGATTCATCCACCAGGGAGTTAATGAGATCACAGAAGATGCAATCATTCGCTGAATGCTGACAGCAGGCTAAAGTCTCATATAGGATCTGTTCTTAGGAGCTTTCCAGACTTCTGAAAGTAGAGATTTTTTTTTCTGTCTTGTACAAAGATTTGAAAATTTTGCAATGTCACAGCATTGAATAATACAATGCACTCAGTTTCTTTCCTTAAAGAAAGAAATAATATGTGTATGTGTGCGCTATCATTTTTCCAGAAAAGTATTTCTTTCACTCAACCCCTTCTCTCCCCCACATTATCCTCTGGAATGAGGGAGGGGAAGACTGAGTGGGATTTGGAGTCCCCCCTGCCAACCCCCACTGAGAAGGGGACATTTTCTGCAACCAGGTCAGTGTTCAAAGGACTAATGCTCTAAGGAAATTATCCAAAGTGGTGAGGCAGTTCAGGGTTATTAAGTTATTTTCCAATGCTGCCTGGGCTGCTACTGACCTCTGTGAAGGCGACAGGACGCTGCTTCTCAGGGGGAGAGGGTCCGAAGCAATTAGAGAAGCCTAGGAGAGGCTCAGGAATGTTTGCGAATTCACTCACACATACCCCAAATTATGTGGGAACTCCAAGAATGAAAATAAACTAATTTGATCAAGGACATATTTGTGTTCTAGAAAAATATTCCAAACATGTAGCTAATGCTGGATATATCTGTATGAGTGTTTTCCTAAAACCACAACACACACTATCTAGTAAATGCCAATTAGACTTTAATTGAATTTCAGTGAAGAGAAGGAAAGCTAATTAATATTCTTTATGTGCCAGAATGTGGAATGGGTGTGAGGTTAAGTAAATTATTCAAATGACAGAGTCAGACTATGATAAAGCTGAGTTTCAAATGCAGATTTATTTGATGCCACAACACATGTATTTTTTCTGACATATGATTATGGAAGAAAGTGCATGTTCAAGAAAATTAGCAAAAGAAGAAAATGAAGGAAGGGATGAAATAATTTCCTCTTCTCCTTTTGGAGGAAACATACCCCAATATATTTTATGTACATGCACACATTCCCAAAAAGTGGCATGAATGAGGCAGGGGACAGCTATGCTCTACCCATGTAATATAATAGATTTTGGGCCTGTACACAACAGTATATTTTAGCTACCCCATACATGCGTATATGGATCTATGTCACCACCTTTAAGCACTGCATACAACATACAGAAAGTTACAAATATTTTCTGTAAGATAAAAACTTCACAAGGCCATTCTCTTAAGATTCCTAGCCTACAGTGTAGCTCCTGTACACAGACGCTTAGTGAAACACAGCAGTTGATCAATTGAGAGCTCTATTGACCACTGGAAAACCAGAAGCAGCATCATGAGTGACATTTAGGAAAAACAAAGACTCCAGCTCTCCTGAAACAAAGAAAGTCAGAGTGATCTTAATTCTATTTCCTTATCGTTGATGTGGAAACTCGGTCCCAGATGGGCTGGGTTTTACTCCAAATTTTATTGTTAGACAAAGACAAGAGAATCTAAGGACTTTGGGATTTGGTACATACCATTCAGACGTGTGCTAAGGAATGTTTCCTAGGTACTATATATCAGAGACATGAGAAACTATAAAAGACTCAGCACACTTTCTAATATTAAAGCTGATGTCTGGAGGATATGGGAGATGCATTCGAGTGGTAGGTCTAAACGAACACACAGACACTAGAAGAGTTTTTGAAGGAATCAGGAAACTGTAAATCACATAGAATTACTCATATGTGTTCATTCATTTGCTCATTCAAATATCTACTGAGCACATGCTACTTGTGAGGCACTATGCTAGAAAAAGAGATACAGGAGCTTTCCTCTTGGAGTCTGTTATTTCAGTCAAACTTACATGCTTCAGCTTATGAAACTGTAAAGAAGGTTGTGAGATTTCTTACAGAACTATGAGACAAACACACAGAAGGTACAGACATTTTTGTCTACCAACAAGATCTACAAAACCAAAGGCCAGAGTCAGGACTTGGCATAACACTATGGTAACTCGTTTGCTGTCTTTCAGCTAATATCTTCAACTGTGTTGTTTTCGTGATTAATCAATTATGCATTACTGACTATTCCTTCATTGTGGTTCCAGAGCCTAATGAGACTCGGCTAATGTGACCTTTGGAACCATCAAACTGTGGAGGAGAAAGCACGGAGGAGAAGGCTGACCTCTAGGTTATCTTTGCATACTAAAGCCTTTTGAAAAGTCAGAGCACCAGGCTTTTGGCAACAATTTCACAAATTTAATTACCCAAAGATATTCACCAGTTTCCTCCAAGACTGACAGCTGAAATTAGACAGCTGATTCTCTGTTATATCCAATTCCTATTATCAGTGGTGCTAAACAGTTAAATAAAAGGTTTAATATTATTTGTCCTTTCTATCCTGATAAGATTGATGGTGCAATAAAAATCCTCAAAGGTGATGTGAAGATTCATTTTTACTCCTCTGGAAAACTGTTACAAACAATTTGTATTTCAAAGTCAAAATTTATAAAATAAGAGAATGTCAGGACAGGAAATGACATGATATCATGTGATTCTGCCCCCTTGGATAACAGATTGAGAAACTGAGTCCCAGAGAATATAAGTGATTCACTTTTGGTCAATCAGCTAGTTAACATCAAAGCAGGAACTAGACTTCAAGCCTTCTGATCTGGTCTATTTACAATTTCTGCTATTTCATATGGTCTTGTCAGCTGCTAAAAGATATATTTTAAAGAAGGATCTTACAGAAACAGCACAAAATTAGATACTATATAAGGTATTCATATTATAATAAAAATGAAGAAAACTTCTGCCAATCTCAACTAATGTTCCAACTGAATATCAGAAGACTGATTATCATTCCTAGAACAATGAGGTATCAGGAATGAAATAATGGGGGACCATTTTCTAAGCTGAATATCATAATCCAGTGTTCTTTATAATAAGAGCCCATCTCATTTCCAAAAGAAGTATCTACTGCAAACCAGTCAGCACAGATATTTAGCATGCTGATTGCTGTTAAAACTGAGACGTAGCTAACCACTGCTTCCTCTCTGTATATTTAAATACAGATATTGAAATAGCAATCAATAGCACAAAGGAACAAATGGACTAACCAAAATCTTGAATCAGAGCACCACTTGGCTCAAATGAAAGAGAGCTGGAGCAAGAATGAGGGCTAAGTATGCTTTAAATATGGGATGAATTGGGAATCTCAAAAATTGCCCAGAATGTAGTAACAGGCAATATGGTACAAAGGGAGGTGGTGTCAAAACTCAGGTCCTACTAGTGTTAGCAAGACAGGTACTTATAATCAGTTTAATTCATAATAGACCAAGAGGATGCAAGAAGACATGAACACCAAAAGGGAAGTCTAAGAAGATGACCACGATTCCATGCCGAGAGTCAAATACTTATACAGCCACTCCTCACTTAACAACCTACCTGTTTAACAACTGCTCGGATTTATGACCAGTTCTCCAGTGCAGGTAACCCCCTTTCTCAGTCTCATTCTGGTGGTCAGTTAGTATTCACTAACACAATGATACAACACTACATATTTCATTTACAAGTGCAGTGTCTCATGACATTTATTGAAAAATATATGCCTTATGGCATCACAACACATCACAAGACATCCACCTTTAAGCTCCTCACTTATCAATCAATTTGCTTAACTACCTAGTCATAGGAACAGAACTCAGTCATTAAGTAAGGAGTGCCTGAACTATCAGAGCCATAGGAATGGCAGCTCTAAGAAGACAGGAGAGCAAGAACTCCAACCAGCAATTTGGGTAGCAGACATAGCAATAATAATAAGGTTGATGGAAGGGACTGTTGGCTTCAGTCAGGGAGGTTTCATATAGCACTTTACTAAGCAAGAACCCTTAGAAAGTTGTGAGCAACTGAGATGAAATAGGTGGCTCTACAGAAACGTGCCTAACATTGAGAGTGGAGAGAAGGGTAGATCAAGGTCATTAAGACAGCATCTGTAGCAATGTATGCAACATCCAAAATAACTAGTATGAAAAGATAGGCATGCCCTTGGACATGAGTTGCTCCTTGAACACTGCATGTAAAAAAGAGCTGAACAGTTAGCATGTTTCAGAACTTCATATTTCAGTCCTCTGTGAAGTGCTTCAGAGATATTTAGAAAAGGAACCCGATGAAATGCATTATTGGTGATGGAGTCAGCAGGTTTACTAGTGAGTTTCATCAGGGAATGCCTCTCAATGTTTGGCACCTGCAATGTCTTTAAAGGAGGAATGGACTGGCCTCTCCAAAAATCAAAACTTCCTAAGAAACTACTAACAGAAACATAAGGTCAAACACTTTAGCTGGTTTTACAGAAAAGTAGCAGCAAACCAACCTTCAGCTAAGACTAATGTATGTAGAACAGGTCAATGGGTTTCTCCATTTCTGCACCAATGTGAGACAACAAATAGCACTTGGTTTCTTCATGAGTGACTGGAGAGTAAAGCCAATGCCAACAAATTTAATAACCAATATTTGGGCCATTCCAGTCACAACATTCCAAGGAAGACATAACAGCTGGAAAAGATCCAGGAAAAGCAACTAAGACAATCAAGGAGAACACTTATCTTTCATTCAAGGACAGACTAAAAACCTAAACAGGATTACAATTTTTCAGACTGGAAAGATGAAAATGAAAAGGGGTTGGAAAGGGGCCATGAGATTAAAGTCTGCTTTGGGTTAATATAATTGTATTCACCAAATTCCATAGCACTTAACTGGGGCCATTCCTTGAGATGAAAGATATAGATGAAAGAGAAACTGAAACACACCCCTGTGTATTTATATAGGAATCACTAAATTTATAGAACTTATATACCTAAGACAAGGCTGAAGTGGAGAGTGGGAAAAGATTAAGAAATTGTTGAAAATACTCAATGCCAACCAATTTACTCGGCATCCTCATTTTTTAAAATGAAAATTACTAGGCTAACTGACAAAATAGCCATCGGTGCCTGCATCTGGGACAGAGTTCTGGGCTAGTTGCCCTGTTGCTCTAACCCAGTGTGTGCTATTTCTTAATGCTCTTATTATGTCAACTCTGTAGGAACATACTGCATGCAAGTTTAGATTCCCAAATTCTTTTGACAGTCCTGAATGCAGAAGAATAATTTTCTAACTGACTAAGAAAGCAAGGGAGTCCCAGCTCTTGGCTCCATTTGGTTTACCCATATGGGAGTATGCAGCATAAAAAGGTGAAAGAACTCCTAACAGAATGCGGCAGCTGGTTAAAGGCTATTATATTGAAATTTTCATGAGTTTGACAGTAGGCCAAAAAACTACAAAATGGCAGAGAGTGGAAAAGGCAGTTCTAACAGGTTGAACATTGTTGGTGATTAGTTTTTCAGTGGCAATGAAAGCTGTAATCAAATAACTTGAAAGAGATGCTGGCAGGAATAAAAGAGTCCCAAGGGAGAGGGAATATGAACACTGTAACAATGATGTACTCGTGTGCTGTGGACTAATAAACTACACAAACATGTAGTTGGAAGTATCAAAATCAAGGTTCTTAGCGTCATATGAAAAGCTGGTGTCAGGATGCTGGCACAAACACTGCCTGATTTGCAATCTAGAGCAGAAGATGTTGTTAAAGAGTTACCACCTTAAAGGTGAGTGCACAACTCACAAACTAATGGGAACTGTGCTACTGGTGTAGAATTCTTGTGTTAGTTAGATGATCAGTTTATCCCAGCATTGAAAAAGTGAAAATTATAAAGCATTAAAAAATATATCTACATCCAGAGAAGAGACCTGGCTTTGCAGCTGGAAATGTGTGGTTAAAAGCTCTTAAATTTAAGGCAAGACAGACAAGATAAAAACGAAAAATGGGAGCTGGTTGAAATAATGCCATTGTGAATTTATTATAATGGTTATTTGTGGGCCAACAAGGCATCTTAAAGTATGAATGGCATAGGCCAGTGCATGAAGTCTACTGAAACTTGTACATGAAAGTAATGTACTATTAATAGAATATCATAGAAAACAGTAATGTGAAATGATAAATCACAAATGACATTATTAATCTGTTCAATTGTACATTTTCTGAACATGTGTTCTCCCTATATTTACAGCTTAATATTTTAGATGTATATTTGGGACATTACATAATCCCTATTTTCAAATACATTATAATTATAGAAGAATTGATCTCCATAAAGTTTCAGAGATACCTTTGGGAAATTATGTAATTCCTCATTCCAAGGAACTGATCACCTCAGAGGCTTTTAAGGTCTCCATACTCACCTTTCTACTAATTTTTCCTGTCTATTGTTTTGTATTTTACCATTAAAGTAGGGAGAATACTAGTCCTAAATTATACACCAAGATTTGAGCTCTTTGATTAGGTACCTGGGAGAAATTGGAGTGGGCTGAGAGGGCATATCTGAAGCTAATTAAACAGTGGAAAAAATAAAATTCCTAAGGTTTTTCTTAAACTAAGAATTTATGTTATGTTAATAATTAAAGAATTTTTAAAATAAAGGCAAACTTCTTGAAAAAATGTTGCAATCTTAGGTTTATGAATTTGGATGAGACAATGCAATGAGGCACATTTCATTGATTCTATGAGCTAAAAAGGACCTTAGATATTATCTAGTCAAGCTCCTTTATTTTATAAATGAGCAGTCAAAGTCTGTATAGGTTAAGTGACTTGCTCAAGTCTACACAAACAACTAATACAAGAGCCAGAACTACAAGTCAAGTTTTCTTACTCCTACATCTGTGCCCTTACTAATGCTGCTATTATACTATGATCTTCAAGGTCTTGAAGAAGTCTTGGATAAACAGGAGGACAGGTAGAGAGTAGCTGTTGTCTGACTCCACAGAGGAACAGGAAGAGATTAATTTACAGAGGTGGGGGTGTTACAGCTTTTCTGGAATTTGTATCCTTTTTTTGTTGTTGTTGTTGTCTAAATTCATTTTTCACTTTCCCACAGCAAAGTACTGAGATCTTTTGTAGAGGGTATAACATCAAGTAGGAGAAGACAAATATTTAAGGATTTAAGGAAAGGACAGTGGGACTGGTGTGGGGGAGGGGCCAACTTCAGGAATCTCTACAACATCTTTAATGATCCACGAACAAGTAATGATTTGGAGACTAATGACTTAAAGGTGTCTTGGGTTCTCACATGCTCCTAAAACCTTGGCCACAGAAGTCTTTATTTCAGCTCATAAAGATTGGATAAGGTGAGAGCTTTATAAACAGGTTGAAGAAGCAGGTCTCAAACGTCTTAGAAATGAAATTTGTCATGATAGAGACACTGATGCAGAAGATGACTGGGGAGAGTTAGAATAAAATGGTTCCATAAAATACATAGTGGATGTGAGCAATATGGTGCATGTCTAAATCAATATATTACTTAGCAAAAGAGGTGATTTAAAATAGGTATTTAAAAGATGTGGAGTGACTAAATTAATAATTATATATAACAAAAATAAGAAAATTTAAAAATAAAATTAAAATGCAAGATCGAAGCATATTAAAGGAGAACCTTTAAAGTTAAGAGATATGTTGCCTGGAAAAATTTAATAAAACAAACCCTTTTTAAAGGATGTGTCTCTCCAAAAGAGTCCCCTTACCCGCATTCTTCTGAGCTAACAAAATTGAAGCATGAAATCAAATTTCTGAAGTACTGTAGTAATGAAGATCTAAGACTGTTGTTATTGCTTTAGAACTGAATTATGAAGAATTGATGAGCAGTGGAAGAATAAAAACAGGCTCAATAAAAGATGGCAGGCTGAGAAAATGGACAAACATTTAATATTTTTAGTCAGACTCATGGCAGAAGCGAGTTCAAAGACTTTAGTTGGTATTGAAGACTATTTAACGAATCTGATTAATTTTAATTGTTGAGGTAGCCGATTCGAAGTGCAATTTGAGTTGGACCTGCACAATCGATGAAAAACTGTTAAGGGATCATTGTAACTCAGCATCCTCTAGCCTCTCTCTTCCATGTTGACTCACTGTATCATAATTTGTATTGCATGCAGCTTCATGCAAAAGGTGCTTCTAAGCACCTGTATTCCTTTGACTGACACAAATGGTCCCGGAAAACAGTATCATTCTGTTGTTTTTATGTGAAAAAAGCTGAGTGGTGTATATTGGGAATGAACACCTCAGCTCCACAAATCCAGGCTGCTGACCGCCTTTTGGGCTCATGAAGTATTTATTCATCTAAAATAGTTTGTGTACCTATAGCTGCAGAAGTCTTCCATCTTCGTCTGAAGAAGAAATGTGGGAAAACCCCTCAATATATTAAATTGTTCTTGTCAATACTCACTTCCACTATGAGTAATATTATCTGCAGCTTTTTGTTCTAGTGTGAAAAATCCCCACCACCCTCAATCACAAAACACAACATATATGCTGCATTAAGTGGATTTTTCCTAAAGGCAGCTCCTTATTGCCTCAGCAAAATTTCAGTGGTAATTTAAGCATGACTTGATTATCTAAGCTTCCTTGGGGAAGAAAGAACTAGGTATTGTAGGCCAGGCTAATGCTACATTTTAAAAATAAATTCATTTGTGAATATACAGGTTAGCCAAAATAAATACTCCTTAAAGAATGTGATGCTTCCAACTTACTTGATATAGTAGGGCACTTTGTTTGGCGAGATGGCTCTCTCCCAGGGACCCTGGACAGAAGCTGAAAAAGGAAAAAGAAAAGGCAAGGAGGTCAAGTTCACCTCAAGCAGGAAAGACAACATTAATCTCCAGAATTACAATTTTACACTGCTACTGGTCTGTTTGCTCAGTTGCCCATGAAGACAGGATGGATTAACCGGCTGTTCAGAAGTTTCTGTCCTAATCTAAGTGAAATTGAACTCATTCAAGCACAAAGATAAACGCAAAGAAAAAAAATGTTCCACTGCTATACTTACAGAACAGATAAGAAAATGAATGAGTAAACTGACAGGTTTTCTCTTATGTGTCTCCATTGGGGGCTTGTTTTATAATACTTCCTGTTGCTGTTTCTTGATATCTCTTACTATTTGATTGACTGGGTTTTATTAGTTTAGCAGCTGAAACATCCCTCTGTGATATATTTACATTCCAAGTTATTGAAGCTAAAGTACTACACTTATCACTCTGATATGTTTGTTTTTCTCTTTATTTGGCTTTTGCCAACTTCATTTACTGATTATATGTTTAATTGGTGCCTCAAAATGTCAGCTGACCAGTATGATCTTATTAGAAAAGATAACAGAAAGTGAGAGAGTGGCACCTGGTACCGGAGTGTAATAAAACTTCTGTGATGAGTGATGAATCCTATAGGTGGAATTAAATTTCATGTACAGGGAATTCACTTTATAATGATTTTATTGTGTATTAGTCAAATCAATCATCTTTAAACTGCATTTTAAATACTTAGTTGTTTTTTTTTTCTTTCCTAAAGCTGAACTCTACAAATACCTTTTATATACTGTTTAATCTGATGTTTTTTTCTTACCCATGTTAGGAGGTATCATAACATTTTCTCAACAATAAAATCTTCCTCCTGAATAGTGTTTTAAGAAATGAGAGTTCTAAGGGACACAGAGTGGCATCAGGAATATAAATATAAGAAGCATTCTTATTAACATCTAGCAGTTTTATGTGTATGTCCATTTTTTCCCCTGAATTTTTATCCTGCTTATAATTTGAAGCACAGCTGGTACTGACCATTATTTCCTCCCATGAAAAGCTCCTTTCTAAATTAGCTTCACAGTAAATTCACTCCACAGTGTATTGAGATGTTACAAAACGTCAAAGCTAATATATCCTTGACTATACTGTAGAATATGAAAGAACAGCTCCTGATAAAAGTTAACTTCACCCACTGCCAGACAATTTAAGGGTAATGAAACTACAGATTCTTTGTTTCATACAGAATAATAGAGGGATCGAACCACCTAGCCTTCAACCAGACATGCTGCTTTGTATCTCAGAGACATGTCATTTAAAAGATACAGAACATGGATTTGTATTTGGCCGCTAATTATTCCTTTTCATTTTGCAGGCAGATTTTTAGTATGGGGGAAAAAGACATTTATCTGCTGTTTTGAAGTAGTCCCTTGCCTTTCATCTCTCTCTGTCCTTCTTTCTGTATTCCTCTCCCCTCTGCCTTTCTTATTTTCTGCCTGACTCTCTTGTCCATTTTTCTTCTCTAGGATACAGTTATCTTGCCAAGATCAGTTCCCAGAGTGAATAAGACCAGATTTGAGAACTTGGGCTGGACGTCTTGACCTACCCAGGCAGAGTCTGATGTTACAGAAACCTGAAAACCCAAGCTCCGTCTAACAGGAGACATGGTAGAGGACCAGAAATCACAGTTCCTGGCTGCTCAGTGCAACTTCTTAAAATCATAGCACCATAATGGTGACAAAGCTAACTAGGCTTACTGTTCTGATCATTTTGGAATATACACAAATATTGACTCATTATACTGTATGTCTGAAACTAATATAATGTATGTCAGGTATACCTCAAGTTTTTTAAAAAAAGTTAAACCAAGCTTGTGTAACCTGTGGCCCAGGACAGCTTTGAATGTGGCCCAACACAAATTTGTAACGACTTTTTTTTTTTAGCTCATTAGTTATCGTTAGTGGAAGTGTATTTTATGTGTGTCCCAAGACAATTCTTCTTCTTTCAATGTGGTCCAGGGAAGCTAAAAGGTTGGACACCCCTGAACCAAACAAAATCACAGCATCATAAAAAGATGAAGAGAACTCCAGAGAGCCTTTGGGTCAGCCCTCACAGAAGGGGGCAAGGTATTGCCAAGCCTATGAGTGCCTAACCTGAGAAAAGAATAGCTAGGTTTTCCTTAAAGGTCTTTAGAGGGTGGGCCCCACAATTTCTCTCATTATTCTTTTCTAGTCCTTTATTGCTCCAGAAAGTCTTTCTGACTTGGAGGATGCTGGATATGTTCTCTGGTAGCAGAAGAGTCATTTTGGATTTTCTATATTATTCCTAGGCATCCCTCAGAGAGAAGTGTGCTTGAGAGGTCTACTGGCTGCCTGGCCTGGCTCAGGGGCTCTCTGAGAAAAACCTTAAAGCCAAAATTTAGCAGGAGGCGGAGGGAAAGCACTGGTGCCTAGCTAAGGTAACGGCTAGACCTACATCAAGTACCCATTGTTGATTTTGCATGACTGAACATTAAAATGAAAAAAAAAATCCAATGAAATTCCAGAGTAATCAGAATATGCTTGAAGTAGACAGTGACAAAGATTTTAAAAAATATGCTAAAAAATGATAAGTTCCAGAGCAATATAAACATTTAAGCTTTTATAATTGAAGTTCTTAATTTTTTACTAGAGAGGATATAAATTGCACATAAAATTGTTAATTTAAAAAAAAAACACCTTTGGTCTTTATGTGTAGCTATCAAATAGATCCAATGGTGTGATTGAGTGAATTTTTTTGTGTACTGAAAGATGTTTTTTTCGCCCTTTGACTCACAGTGTCTAAATGCACCTAAGTAACTGTTTTGCAGTGATCATGTGAAACCCAGAAATGTTATGCTAAAAAATGCCCTCGATGCAAAAGAAAAAAAAAAAGAAGGAAGGAAAATAACAAAGGCCTTCCCCCATTTCTCACCACCACAGACACACACTGGAACTACTTGCTTTAGAAATAACACAATCGGATGATGGTTTGATGCGATTGGATTCAGTGTTCTTTCTCAAGAGAGTGTGAAAGCATCGGCAATTTTGTTTGGGGCTGCCGGATAACTCTGGTCTTGCATATATTTAAAGTTGATCAAATATATGGTAACTCTCATATGTGTGTCCCAGAATTATCATTTCATTTCTTGCAGGAGCGTGGACGCCAACAACAGCTGTTTCTTATCTCAGTGTACCAGTGGAAGCTTGCCATCCTTCACAAAGCTTGCCTGCGTAAGAGACACACAATCTCTTATGCCCGATGTGTCCATTTTTAGTAGCCCATCAAAAGCGGATTTATTGGCAAGTAGTTTTTATAGGAGAGTGTGCTGTCCTTTTGTATTTTCTTATACAGATGTTTCTGTAGCCACTACGTGTTAATTCCAACGCAGGTTTGTGATTCAGATTCTTGAGTATAAAAATCATTATCATATGGCCCCAGCACCATGGAGGATTGTGTACTGAATTTAAATAGCAAACTAGACATGAGTTTATTTATTCCAAAACCAACCTCTGAATTTCCCCTTGCAGGCTGTTATGGAGAACAAGGGTAGTAATTCTACCTTCAAATGCTTTTCCTCTCTCAGGGTGACAGGATTCAATATTGTGCCCAAGGTGGTTTTGAAAATCACAAACACAGGCCACACTTTGTTTAGAAGGAGTTTTTATTGCAACCATTTTTTTAATGCACGATGAGCAGAATGTGCCAAGTGAGGCACCCCTGTGTTAAGCCATATTTTAATCCACTCAGGGGCCTAAGCAGAAAATTAAAAAGAACGCTAATGTTATTCAAACTGTGCCCGAAGAGCACTCTCTGGAATTCAGACCCACATACAGTCATTCATCTTCCTACTTTTCTTATATTTGGTGGATATGGAGTTCGATAACATAGTTAGGTCCCCCTAAAAGTGGAGGCAGATTATAAAAATAAATGATACGACATTTGCCAGAGACAAAATAGAAATCTCACCCATGGGGTTAAGAAAGAGGGGTTCAGGAGGATTGACTAGCCATGAGCACCTGGCTCCACAGAAGTACAGTAGACTCTCAGTTAACTGGCACCCACAGGAATTGGTAGGTGCCGGATAAATGTACATAGATTCTCCATTAACCGGAACTGTAGCAGCTGGCACTCTGAATTTGCTTGAGTTCTGGTTAATGGAAAGTCTACTGTATGCAAATTTCAGAATTGATTTTATGGACACATGCTATCAAGGGAATCTACTGTAGAGCAATGACCTCTTTCCCACTGTCTTCCCCATCTCCCGCACCCCAGGTATCTTCTCACACATTTTTCCCTAATCTCCCTACTACCTACCTCATGACATTTTAATACCATAGATAATACTGTGTATAAGTTTATGTTTTTTCACCCCCTTGTGGGCACTATCACTCCCATCGGGAATGCCTGACCTAGGGGAGATGTAGGGGGAGGAGAAAGAAAAACCTCTTATGGCCTGAAACATGTCCTCCAGGAGTTTATTTGATAATCCTCATGACCTGTGAGGTAGCTGTTATTCTTATTTTCATTTTGCAGAAGATGAAACAGTCAAGATCTCCCTCCCACCTAGCAACCAAGAAAATGCTCTTTCTGAGCCTTTGTTTTGTTTGTTCATTTAATAAATACATCTTCAAAGGGATTGTAATGTCATCAAGTCCAAGTTCTCTAAACTATATTTGATATCCAAATTTACCCTCTAAAGACAATTTCTACCAAATTGATCTAATGACGGTCACTGGATCCTGGACAAACTCTTGCGGATTTCCTGTAGCTTTAGTGAGGACGAGCAACAGCTTCCTTTTATCCTGCCTCTTTTATGATCTGTAATCATCACCGTTGGTCCTGTTCTAGATGTCTAAATTAAATCACCTGATCAGTTTGGAGAAGCTAATTTCCAAAGAGCTAAGAAGAGACCTATTTTCATCTGAAAGACAAAAAAACCAGACCTCCAATTCCTCAAGAAACAAAACAATCCCTATCATCACTTCATTCATTATGCAACACATTTTTAAAGTGCTGGTGCTAATGCAGTAAACAAGACTGACACAATTCCTACTACTTTGCACTTCATTTCAGTCTCTGAGGATCTTTTCCAATAAGCACACCTAAAATCCAGTCCTAAAATCAATCAACTGGTATCTACTGAACATACATCAGGTTTATGTTTCCATTCTAGGTATCTGCAGGCAGGGGTGGAGTAGGGTGGGGGGTGGTAGAGAAATAGGCTCCCTGCCCTCGAGGACATTACTACGTAATGAGATCAGGTTTAAGATGAACATATATTATAATGGGAGTTTACCAGTCAGAGTCCTGGAAGGAAACAGATGTCACATTCATATCAAGTAAGTTGAATAGAGTTTAGTAAAAGAGCTGGTCACAAAGGTCTGTGCATGGTGTAGGGAAATCACAAGGGATGATATTAGTGACAACAGGAAGCCCATTACCACCCCTAGGTCTGAGGGGCCAGGAGAGAGAAAAAGAGAAATTACCAGAACAGAGGGGGTGAAGGAGGAGGAGGGAGAGGAGGAGAGAGAGGAGAGCAAAAGTGAGCCCCTTTACTAACCCCCAAATGAGCAAGAATGCATGTGCACTGGTGAAGAGGGTCATGCGAAAAGACCTTTGTTTACGGGAAGCAGGCTGGGAGGGAGGCCACAGAATAAGCATTCTGACCTCTCCTCTATCTTCCTTCCCATCTCCTATCCCAGCTCTCCATTGGCTGAGGCCAATTTAAACCTAGAGGGCTGAGGACTCCATTCACCCAGCCAACACAGATCAACCTCTTAAGACCCAGACCAAGGCAGGGAAATGTGAACCATGCATATGGAGGGGCAAAATGCTTTCAAAGTGGTTGACTCAACCAAGAGTCAGCTTTTACCCTTTTCTCCTCCTTCCTCCTGCCTGGAGCATGGATGTGATGATGTCCAGAGCTGTAGCAACCTGGAGAATGGAAGCCATCTTGGCTGCCATCCCTCAGAAGCAGAAAATGGAGTACAGGTTGTGAGTGCAAGTTTGAGTGGTAATTCAAGGAAGTACTGGTAGAGCAGTCAGAAGTAAGACAGGGAAGGGAGGAAAGTTCACAAAAGGTGTTTAAATAATACTTGGGGCACCTGGACACACTTCAGAATTATATGCCCCTCAGGGGTGAGGGAGCTGGAGTATTTACTACCACTTGAGGGTTATTTCTGAAGTATGTGTGTGTGTGGCAGGGGGGTCCTTAACTCCTTGGCACTTCTGGCTTGTCCTTGTGCTGGTGAACAAACTGTAATGGCCAGAGAAGGCCTTAAAGGAAAAGTTTTAGGTATGTGTAGTTGAAAGCTTGGGTTTGGCATTCCTGGTCATGGTGAATGCCACAGGGCAGGGATCCCCAACCCAAGCCTGTTAGGAGCCAGGCTGCACAGCAGGAGGTGAGTACCAGGCAAGCAAGTGAAGCTTCGTCTGTATTTACAGCTGCTCCCCATCACTCACATTACTGCCTGAACTCTCACCCTTGTCAGATCAGCGGTAGCATTAGATTCTCATAGGAGCACAAACCCTACTGTGAACTGTGCATGCACATTCCCCTCCCACCATCTGTGGAAAAATTGTTTTCCATGAAACCAAGTCACTGGTGCCAAAGAGGTTGGGGACCACGACCATAGGGGATATAGGCAGGGCCTTGATAATCTATGCTACAAAAGCCAGGTACTAAGAATGGCTGAGAAAAAAAGATATGAAAAATCTGGGTTCGTGATGAGTATGTAGTCACCTTTTCACCTTATCTCTGGATTTCTATGAGGGAAACTTACAAACAGCTATTTTGTGTAAGCCATTTTTATTTGAGTCTTCCATTACATGCAGCCAAACATGCTTCAGAATGAACTAGTCCCACTGACCTAAACCATGTATGGCTGCTCACATCTTTTCTGGCTCACATTTTACATGGCTGAACAGTATGCCATTAATGGATGTATCATGATTTATGGAAGAAATCAGTTGTTTCCTGTTTTTCAATGATATAAATAAGGCTTCAATGAGTACTTTTGTAACTAAATCTTTGCACACATGTTTGTTAATTTCCTTAAGCAAAATTTCTAGAAGAGTATTTATTTGATTAAAGGCTATGAACATTTTTAAAGGCAGTTTATATAAATTGTACTCCTGCCAGCAGAAGTCTTTCTTTATTGATCCAGGAGGAAAGAGAAAAATCATTTTCCACAGGTCAATGACATTTTGTTGGTATCATTCTCAAGCCATGTTGGATATACTGCCTGATACAGAGGGTTATTTGAGAACATACCTCTCACACCCCGACTTCCATGATAGATTTTAAATTTTCTGAGTTCAGAAAGGCACTCAGTACAGTGGCTTTCTATCTCAAAACACAACTTAGTGTCTTGAGAAGCATCTGGAACAAGTGGAAAGTATCCTGAACAAAGATTCAGAAGAACTGATTGGAGTCCTGATTCCACCTTCACTGCATGATATTAAGTAAGTCTTGTTTTCTCCTTATGCCCTCTTTTTTTTTTCATTTATTCAACCAATATTTATTGAGTATCTATTATGTGCCAAGTAGTAGTCTATTTTTTTTAATTTACATATAGTTAGTAAGGCTTATTTTTCTTCTTGTAAAATGAGAATAATGATATCTCCCTTTCCAAAAATGTTATCAGGATAAAATGAGAAAATAGATATGAAATCACTTTGCAAAATGTTTATCACCATACAAATATTGTTTGCAATCACATCTCTTACAGGATGTTGTCTAAGTGATGGTAATCCTAGAATCAACCTCTCTGTGTCAACTGGGCAGCATTTATCTTCAACCCTTGGACCCACTCTTGCCTATCATTAATGTGCCATATATAGTACAAAGTGTGGCAGGGAGAAATACCTTTGAACACATTCTAACTACCTGGGCTTCTTTATACATTTCTTTCTGCCTCAACCAATGGCATCTGCTAAACAGACCCTTCATTCTTAGACAGACCATCTGTCCACTCTTTGTCAGCATGAATCATGAACAGATTCATTCATATTTGACAATAAGAAACAGAGGGCCACAGACTGGGGAATGCCCTGAAATGGTGGTGGCAACAGAAAAGCAAAGGTGGCTGAGATAAACAGTACAGAAACTAAAAGAAAGTAGGGTAAAACCCAAGATGACCAGTCAGAGGTGAGGTATGAGCACCAATGGGATCCAGAGAACTAAGGCTGTAGAAGAGGAAGATGTATTTGGATGCCAGAGCCCTGGAGATTTTGACAGGTCAATTCCATAGAAGTGGTGAAGGCCTAAGCAGGTCACAGAAGTTGAAGGAGTGGGAAAAGAGAAGGAAAGTATCTGTGCTTGAAAGAAGAATGTAAGTGGGGAGGGTGAACATCTGAAGGTTGGTCATTCCCCTTTCCTATTCTGTAAACCAGCCCATTCAATTCATTTATTAATGGCATGTGCTTAGGGCCTTCTGCATAATATGAAATCATACAGAAAACGTATTTCCACATTTTATTTACTTCCTAAGGTCATAATTAAGATGATGAGACAGTGTTTAAGTTTTTATGTACTTCATAATGCTGAATGTATATGTAGATATACATATACATGAATGTATATGTATATCATAATTCCCCACTGCAGTTGCTTTCTGTAAGATTTCCATCTTGTAGCGAGATTGAGTTTTCTGTCATTTAACTGAAAGGCCAACTTAAATTTAATACTTTTCAAAATATTAAATTAAAAAAAGAATAGAGCTTTATAGGTCTCTATCATATATCAAAAGTAAAGATTCAATGAAAACTTTAAGATCACTTACTAAACTTTCAAAGATGGGCAGATTTTCCATAAAGATTTCAACAGCAGAGATAGATGGGCTACATTACAGAGGGGAAGGTCACAAGAGTGATGAATGAGACCTCTAATGTCTGTCATAGCTGTGAAAATCTTTATGGCTAACTAAAATTCCTCACGAATAACAACCTGTAAATATTATATGAGCTGTCAGACAGATAACACTAAGCTCTGAGACCATTGCGTATGGCGAACAGAATACAGATACTCCTCGACTTACAAGGAGATTACATCCTGATAAACCCATTGTAAGTTGAAAATACCATAAGTCAAAAATGCATTTAATACACCTAATGTACCAAGCATCATAACTTAGCCTAGCCTACTTTAAAGGTGCTCAGAACACTTACATTAGCCTGCAATTGGGAAACTACCTTGAGTTTCATCTCAAGGGTAATTTCCTTCCTCTTCTCACCAGAAGCAAGAGACACAGATGGGCGTTTTGTAGACATGGTGGGATGTGAAAACATACAGTACTATATCCAAAAATGCTGGCAACAGTGTACACTGTAGGGTATCAGCTGTTTACCCTCCTGCTTGCATGGCCAACTGAGAGCTGCAGCTCGCAGCCACTCCCCAGCATCACTAGAGAATATTGTACCACATCACTAGCCCAGGAAAAGATCATAATTCAAAATTCAACGTATGGTTTCTACTGAATGCTTATCACTTTTGTACTACTGTAAAGTCAAAAAAGCTTAAATAGGACCATCGTAAATCAGAGACCATTTGTACCACACCATGGGAATTGTCAGTTGATTGCCAAGTCATTTAGAGTATTAGGCTTGCATTTGATATGAGAAGTCAAGAGTTCATACTAAACTACTTGGCAAGGTGACTGTGTTGCAGAGATAAATGCTGTATCTAATATTCCAGTGCTGCTGGCTTCACAGTCCCACAAAGTCTGATAAACATATTTGGTGGCATTCCTCATGAAAAAGATGCTCCTTCAAAATGACTTATACAAAATTTCAAGAACCTCATTGTAATTATTAGGACATTAAGAAAGAAACCAAGCCTCAAAAGGCCTCATGTAGAAGGATAGGTGTCTACATAAATAGAACTGTGATTAAATTATGCTTGTAGAATTTCTGAATAATTTCAAATAGAAATGGCTGACTGTATTACCATAGAATTTTCCTCTGGGTATAGGTGGCTACAGTCTTTAGGCCATTTGGGTTAAGTCAGGTTACTAACAAGTCAATGCAATATTGCCAGGTGCCTTTAGTGTCTCTCCAGATGTGCTTTTAAAAGGCAGCAGGCAGTCAACATCATTTGCTGAATGCTCTCTGTGTGCACGGTATTATATTAGGCACCAGGGAAATTTCAAGGAAAATAACATTTGAAACCTGGGACAATAGGAAGTAACTCAGATATTAAAAACCAAGTGACTACAGATGGGACGTACATTATTTAGAAAGCAAGACAAGAGTAAGAAAGAGCTAAGGTTATTACAGCAATGAAAGGAATAAGAGGGTGGGAGAGATGGAATTTTGGTCTCAATTCTTCACTTCATCATAGAATAATTAAACATCTATACCTTAGCCATTGCCTTGTGGTGGGCCAACTGTGCTTCCCAGCTCTTGACCCTGGGCTTGATCATGTTACTTGCTATGGCCAATGGGGGCTTTAGCAGATATGATATGAATAAAGGCTTGTCCTCTTGTACTCTGGTGATCTGCCATGAGCACATGCCCCAGGTCCCCTCTGATCCTTCAGTTGGGTCTCAAAACCCAACATATTGAGGGACAATCTGAACTGAACTCACAGCCTAGAGCTGAACGTAGCCAACCTGCAGCCTGAAGCAGAGTTTCCCAGTCAAACTTTATAGATCACCCAAACTATGGTTGACCTGTAGACCCATAAGCATGAGAATAGAAGCTTTTTATTCTCATATGGGAGGGAAGGTGGGACGGGGTGCCAAAAAATGTATGCACATTTTAAGAAAAAAACCTGTATTAAAATTGTAATACTCAATATATACTGATAACAAGAGATGACTACAAGTCACATTTGACTTCTGCAATTACAAGAGGTTCTCAAGGTGGATACCATCAGCATTTACGTAATACATAGATAACATCTCTTAAAATGTGTACTTGTTTTTTGGTATCCTGTTATGTATATATGTATGTATGTATGTATGTATGTATATGTGTGTGTGTGTGTGTGAGAGAGAGAGAGAGAGAGAGAGAGAGAGAGAGAGAGAGAGAGAGACAGATAGAGATAGAAGAAAGAACATCAAAAGAATAAAAAAAGATTCCCAGGATAAAGTCTGCCCCATTTGTGACTAGCCATTTCTTCTCCTATTCTCCAAAGGTTAATGAGGTTTATCCCCTTTAATCTATGAAGTTGAAACTTGTGGGTTGCCACTCACTAGTCCCTGAAACCCCTTCTCTGGAGCTAACAATACATTATGTTAGAAGTATGAACTTGAATATGTTCTTAAACTTCTCCAGTCTTAGTTTTTTCTGCTGTGAAGTGGAGATAACCATAAACCTTATTTTACAGGGTTGCTGTAAGGATCAAACAGGTTAATCCATGTAAAATGCTTCCTGAGTATTGAGAGCAAAACGTGCTCACTATTTTTTGCATTCCTATTCATACCCCTACTATTATTATTATTAGTATCATTAATGTAGTGAGTTTTCAGGATATTCATTCCATTAACTGACTTACTGGCAGTGTGAGGAAATCGAGGTTAACTAGGCAAATGAGGGAGACCATGATTCTAGAGTTAAAATGACTAATATTAACCACCAAAGCATAGGCCTAGAAAATACCACCAGTAAATAATGCCTCTTCTTTCTCTTGCAGCCACTTTCTGACTCTTAAAAAATTGCATGCAGTTTTCAGGGTAGTAAAACACAAAAGAAGACAGATCTTCCTTTGGCATTCAGCTTTTATTGTCAAGTATGAAAGTCAACTGTGTTTTATCATTTTATATTAGTGTTGCCTAGGAATTCAAAATAAATACTTAAGACTTTCTAGAAAGAGATAGAACAAGATTTTTTCATTTTAGTTTATATATTTAGTTCTGATTTTTAACTTACCTTTCACATTATCAAACATACCATCTTCTTCTTTTTTTCTATTTAAATTAGTGTGGCTGGTTCATGTTAATTATCTGACCTGTCTTATTTAAGACATAAGCCTTGTTGTCCTTTATTTTGCCCTAAGATAGTAAGGTTTCTAGTCAGCTTTTGTGTTGGGCTCCAAGAATAACTGAAGATTTGGTTTAAATCATTCCCTCTCCCCTTGACATCTATAATAGATGTGTCTGCTCCAGACCTTTTGGGTGAAGTCTTTTGAATCAGTCTCTTTCCCTAGATAGCTGGCTTAGGTCAAGTTCTACAACATGAACTGTCACTTTTTACTTTTTGAGAATAAACCCCTTCTGTCCTTAACTCACAACATAAATGAGCTAATTCCATTCCATCACATTCCTCTTTTAATTTTTCTCAGACATTTCCTTCTCAGATTTTCTCTTTCCAAGTAAAATTACCCCTATGTTGACTAATTTTTTTCAATGATTCTTTTTCTCATCTGCCTACTTCTTGCTCATGAAAATATTAGCATTTTCTAAAACCTATATTTATATTCATTATACATACATAATAAAACCCTTTTCTGGACAAAAGTGCTATAAAGGAGGCAACATATAAAACTGGAAAGGGGCATATTCATCATATAAGAAGGACTAAGTAGAAGGGAGAACCTGATTCTTACCACCAAATACATCTTACTAAGTGAAACCAAGGGCCAAGCAATCGGAAGTAGTCTTTGCCAGATTCCTAGCAGATGAAATGTTCTCTACCTTGGATTTGCATGTAGCCCTAGGCACAAAGTGCATTAACATTAGTCTATACAGAACATCACTTTTCCTTTACTGTAGAGTAAATTCCTCCTTCCACTCTATTTCCTACCACACCCACTATTTACCACAACAGTAGAGGTCATGAATTTTTTAAAAAATTTACTGGGGTGACATTGATTAGTAAAAATTACATAGGTCCCAGGTATAAAATTCTACATTACATCTTCTATGTGTTGCATTATGTGTTCATCACCCAGAGTCAGTTCTCTTTCCATCACCATATATTTGTGTCCTTGTCTTTTCTCCCCCCTCCCCCTCCCCCTTATCCTCAAGTAATTACTAAATTATTGACTGTGTCCATGAGTTTTGTTTCTTTGTTGTTTTTGATTTTATGTTAACCAACAAACTAAATTTCAACATCCCTTTTTCTTATTTTACCCATTCTCCCATCCCTCCTCCCATCTTAAAGAAGTCCCTCCAACATTCTTTGTAGTACTTGCTTGGTGGTGAGGAATTCCCTTAGCTTTTTCTTGTCTGAGAAGCCCTTTATCTGTCCTTCAATTCTGAAGGCTTGCTGGATACATTAATCTTGGTTGTAGATCCTTGGCTTTCATCACATTGAATATTTTCTGCCATTCCCTTCTGGCCTACAAAGTTTCTGGTGAGAAATCAGCTGAGAATCAAATGGGTGTTCCTTTATAAGTTGCTACTTGCATTTCTTTTGCTTTTAGAATGTTCTCTTTTCCTTTAACTTTTGCCTTTTTAACTATGATGTGTCTTAGTGAATTCCTGTTTGGGATCCTCTTGTTTGTGATTCTCTATGCATCCTGGACTTGTATGTCTATTTCCTTCATCAGGTTAAGAAAAATTTCACAGGCAAGAAGGCAAGATGGTGACTGGAGAGGAGGTCCCTAAAGCTTCTCCCAGAAAACACAACTGAACGGCCACCCAGGAGCCAAGAAAGAGGACCCTGAGTGACAAAACAACAACTGAGAAATCCACGCATTGCAAGAAAACACCTAAAGGTTGGAGACAAGGGGGTGAGTGGGAGAGAGGGAAGGGAGCAGAGATGGATTGCAACAGGACCTGATCACGGCTGACTATCTGGGAGCAGCATAGTGAACGGGAGGGGGAAGGCCAAGAGGCAACAAGAGGAAAAGCCCTAGCAAAGTGGCAGAACAGTGGGAGACTGTGGGGGAGCTGGGCTGGGGAGCTGGAATTTGGAGCAGCGAGTTGGGGACAGAGTTTGGGAGCCAGACTCTGGAACTTTTGAGTGGTGGTAGGACTGAGCGAGGACTCTGAACTGCGGCGTCAACACCTCAACTCCCGGCTCCCTTGGGACCCACAGTGCAGGAACGTGTGGCTCCTGCACAGGGCTGCGGTTGCCATTCCCGGCCCACTGCGGAGGTGAGCCAGCTGCCTTCCTACCGCCAGATCAGACTCACAGCTTTGGACTTGTGCATGTGCCTGCTCGTGCGCCCCTGGGTCCTAAAAGCAGTGCAAGCCCACAGACTCTGCCCCAATGTTTGGCCATGGAAGCAGGTCTGGGAAGAAAGGTGGATTTGATAGCATTCACCCCAACCAGCAGGAGCAGCCTCAGCCTGCATCACCCAGCTTCCCCAGCACAGGGCAGAAGGTGGAGCTGCTCCAGAGTGCCTTTTGTTGGCCTCTCCCCTTTCCTACAGCCTCCGCAACCAACTAACTAACTACAGGAAGCGGAGGGACAACGATAGATGCGCACTGCCTTCAAACGTAGCAGGAGACCAGAAATAAGAAATAAACAACCCCCCTCTCTCCCAAAACTTGGTCCCCAGTGCCACCACATGTCTGCCCTACAGCAAAACACCACAAAAGTACCAATCTGGGCTTCTGGGCACTACTACTGAACATAACGCCCTCATGTCAAAGAGGAAGAACCCAGCAGACAGGATGAATTCCTTAAAAACTAAAACTCCTCAGAAAGAACATGAAATATATCCAGAAGACAGCTTCTTAGACCTAGAAGTTTCTGAACTAAGAGACAGAGAATTCAAAGTAGCCATTCTAAAGGCTCTGAGAGAAATGAAAACATACTGGTAGAACACCATAGCTGAGATGAACGACATAAAAAAGGAGATGAACGATATAAAAAAGGAACTCCGTGAACAAAAGGAACAAATTAACAGAGAAATTCAAAACATAAAGAAGATCGAGATAGAAATGAAAGAGATAAATAATAAAATAAAAGAAGTGAGAAATGAAATAACTGCCATAGGAAACAGGGCCAACCAGATGGAGGAAAGAATTAGTGATATTGAAGATCAGAACATGGAAGCAGCTCAGAAAGAGGAAGAAAGGGAATACAGAACCAAAAGGATTGAAAGAACTTTGCGAGAACTATCTGATTCCATGAGACAAAACAACATCAGGATAATAGAAATAGAAGAAGGGGCAGAGCATTCTACAGAGAGTGTACTCAAACAAATAGTAGTTAAGAACTTTCCAAACCTATGGAAAGATCTGGAACCCCAAGTTCAAGAAGAAAACAGGACCCCTAGATACCTGGAACCTAACAGATCTTCTCCAAGACGCATGATACTAAAGATGTCCAAAACTAAAGACAAAGAGACAATTCTCAAGGCAGCCAAGGAAAAAAGAATTATAAACTTTAGAAGAAAACCCATCAGGCTGGCATCAGATTTCTCAGCAGAAACTCTACAAGCCAGGAGGGAGTGGAATCCAATATTCAAAAATTTACAAGAGAGAAACTTCCAGCCAAGAATAAATTACCCAGCAAAATTATCTTTCAGATATAAAGGTGGAATAAAGACCTTCCCAGACACACAGAAGCCGAGGGAATTTGCCAGCACAAGGTCAGCACTTCAAGAAATACTGAAGGAGGCTCTTCGACATGAAACAAAACATCAGGAAAAATGGAACAAAGTTGGGGCAACAAGAAAGAAACAAAAATAAAACAAAAAGAAACAAAGAAAAAAGTAATGGCCACAGGAAATCCTCACATATCGATAATCACTCTAAATGTTAATGGACTGAACTTACCAATAAAAAGACACAGAGTGGCAGACTGGATTAAAAAACATAACCCATCCATATGCTATCTCCGAGGGACACACCTCAGTCATAAGGACAAACACAGACTCAGAGTGAAAGGATGGGAAACAATACTCCAAGCAAATAGTAACCAGAGAAAAGCAAGAGTTGCCGTACTGATATCTAATGAAATAAACTTCAAGTTAGAAAAGATAGTAAAGACAAAGATGGACATTACATAATGATAAAAGGCACAATACAACAACAAGATTTCACACTAATTAATATATATGCTCCGAACCAGGATGCACCAAAATATACAAAGAAACGAACAGATTTGAAAGGAGAAATTGATAAGTACACAATCATTGTGGGAGACTTAAACACTCCGCCAACAGTCATGGACAGATCATCCAAACAGAAAATAAATAAGGAAATATCAGCTCTAAAGGACACATTATAGAAATTGGACATAATTGACAATTACAGGTAACTTCATCCAGCAAAAAGAGAATACACCTTCTCTTCTAGTGCACATGGAACATTCTCAAGGATAGACCACATGCTGGTACACAAAAGTAGCCTCAGCAAATTCAAGAAGATCGAAATCATAACAAGTGTATTCTCACACCACAAAGCTTTGAAATTGGAGATCAATTGTAAAAGGAAAGCAGAAAAAATCCGCATATACACGGAGATTAAACAACAGCTTATTAAAAAAGGACTGGATAAAAGAACAAATAAAAGATGAGATTAAAAAATATATAGAAACTAATGACAATGAAAATACAATGCATCAAGAATTATTGGGACAGAGTGCAAGAGATAATAAGAGGGAAATTTATATCACTATCTTAAGAAACAAGAAAAATCACAAGTAAACACCTTAGCATCCTATCTTAAAGAACTAGAAAAAGAAGAGCAGACGAAACCCAAAGTCAGCAGAAGAAAAGAAATAATAAAAATTAAAGCAGAGCTAAACCAATTATAGAACAGAAGGACAATAGAAAAAATTAATATTACGAAGAGATTGTTCTTTGAGAAAGTCAACAAAATTGACAAACCCCTGGCTAGACTAATCAAAGGATGAAAGGAAAGGACATAAATATCCAAAATTAGAAATGAAAGGGGAGAAATTACCACTGACACCACAGAAATACAAAGGATTATAAGAAAATATTATGAAGGACTTTATACCACTAAATGTATCAACCTAGAAGAAATAGACAAGTTTCTAGAAACTTATAGCCTGAACCAAGAAGAACTGGATAATCTAAATAGACCAATCAATAGAGATTGAAATGACTATCCATAATCTCCCTAAAGGCAAAAGCCTGGGACCAGATGGTTTCACCAATAAGTTCTACCAAGTGTTCAAAGAAGAATTAACACCTATCCTCCTCAGACTCTTCCAAAAAAATGGAAGAGGAAGCAATACTTCCTAACTCATTCTACGAGGCCAACATTACCCTAATACCAAAGCCTGACAACACAAAAAAAAAGAAAACTATAGACCAATATCTCTGATGAACACAGATGCAAAAATCCTAAACAAAATATTAGCAAATAGAACACAACAACGCATCAAAAAGATCATACATCATGATCAAGTGGGATTCATCCCGGGAGCACAAGGATGGTTCAACATTCGAAAATCAATGTGATACAGCACATAAACAAAACAAAAGATAAAGACCATATGGTCATATCAATTGATGCAGAAAAAGCTTTTGACAAGATACAACATCCATTTATGACCAAAACACTGAATAAAAGATGTATAGAAGGAAAGTATCTCAACATAATAAAGGCCATATATGACAAGCCCTCGGCTAACATCATACTGAATGGGGAAAAGCTGAAGCCTATTCCCCTAAAATCAGGAACAAGACAGGGATGGCCCCTGTCACCACTGCTATTTAATATAGTACTGGAAATTCTAGCCACAGCAATCAGGCAAGAGAAAGGAATAAAAGGTATCCAAATTGGGAAAGAAGAGGTCAAATTGTCACTATTTACAGATGACATGATCCTTTATATAAACAATTCCAAAGATTCCACCAGGAAACTATTACAAACAATAAATGAATATAGTAAAGTCACAGGATACAAAATCAATGTACAAAAATTAACACCATTTCTGTATACAAACAATGAATCCTCAGGAAAAGAAATGAGGGAATCAATTCCCTTTGCTATCACAACAAAAAGAATGAAATACCTGGGAATTAACTTAATAAAGAACATGACAGACTTATACACAGAAAACTATAAGACACTTTGGAAAGAAATTGGAACAGACTTTAAAAGGTGGAAAAATATCCCCTGTTCATGGATAGGAAGACTGAACATTTTCAAATGGCGATTCTGCCCAAAGCAATCTACAGATTTAATGCAATACCCATTAAAATCCCACAATCATTTTCGTGAAATAGATAAAAGAATTATCAGATTTATATGGAACCATAAAAGACCTCGAATTGCCAAAGCAATACTACATAAAAAGAATAAGGCTGGTGGCATTACATTCCCTGACTTCAATTTATATTACAAAGCATCAATAGTCAAAAAGCTTGGTACTGGCAGAAAAACAGAAATATAGATCAATGGAACAGAACTGAAAACCCAGAAATAAACCCACAAATTTATGGACAAATAATTTTCAATAAAGGAGCAAAAAACATACAATGGGGAAAAGACAGCCTCTTTAGTAGGTGGTGCTGGGAAAACTGGAAAAACATATGCAAAGAATGAACCTGAACTGTGAACTGTCTCCATATACAAAAATTAACTCAAAATGGATTAAAGGCCTGCATATCAGACCTGCAACAATAAACTGAACAGAAGAAAACATTGGTACTAAACTTATAGACCTAGGACTCAAGGAAGACTTCATGAACCTGTCCTCAAAGGCAAGGGAAATAAAAGGAAAAATACATGAATGGGACTATATCAAACTAAAAAGCTTCTGCACAGCAAAAGAAACCATCAACAAGGCAAAGAGACAGCTAACGGAATGGGAGAAAATATTTGCAAATAACGCATCAGATAAGGGTCTAATATCTAAAATATATAAAGAACTAATAAGACTTAACAACAAAAAATCAAACAACCCAATTAAAAAGTGGGCAGAAGAACTAAACAGACACTTCTCCCACGAAGAAATACACATGGCCAGCAGACATATGAAAAAGTGCTCATCCTCATTAGCTATCAGGGAAATGCAAATCAAAACCACAATGAGATACCACCTCACCCCTGTGAGAATGGCTGTTATCAACAAGACAAGGAATAACAAGTGCTGGAGAGGGTGTGGAGAAAAAGGAACTCTGGTACACTGCTGGTGTGAGTGCAAACTGGTACAACCACTGTGGAAGGCAGTGTGGAAGTTCCTCAGAAAATTGGGAATGAAGTTTCCACATGACCCAGCAATCCCCATTCTGGGGATCTACCCAAAAGACTTGAAAACCTTTGTCCGCAAAGACTTATATACCCCAATGTTCATCGCAGCGCTGTTCACAGTGGCCAAAACATGGAAACAACCACAGTGCCCTGCGACGGATGACTGGATAAAGAAGCTGTGGTACATATACACAATGGAATATTACTCAGGTATAAGAAAAGATGAAATATTGCCATTTGCAAGAAAATGGATGGACCCAGAGATCATCATGCTTAGTGAAATAAGCCAGACAGAAAAAAACAAAGAACTGTATGACTTTACTCATATGCGGAATGTAAAACTTAAAGCAACAAAGAAAAAAGAAATGAACAAACAAACAAATAACCCATGGACACAATCAATAGTTTAATGTTTATTTGGGGATGAGTGGGTTAGGGAGGGGAGAAAGGGGCGGGGGTGGGAGAGGAGGGGGGAAGCTAAATATAAGTTGATGGAAAGAGAAGTCACATTAGGTGGTGAACTTATACAATAGGTTGACAATGCACTGTAGAATCGTATGCCTGAAACCTATGTAATCCTTGCTAACAGATGTCACCCCAAAAAGTCTAATAATAAAAATGAATTTAAAAAAAGAAAAATTTCAGTCATTATTTCGTCAAATAATTTTTTGATCCCTTACTTTTCATTTGTCCCTTCAGGAACACCTATGATTCTTATATTCTTCCACTTAAAATTGTCCCAGAGGAATCTCAAACCATTCTCATTTTTCTGGATTCTCATATCTATCCATTTTAAATGGGTGTTTTCTGCTGGCTTTTCCTGCAAATCACTGGTTTGTGCTTCTATTTTATCAGATTTTGTGACTTTTATTTTGTTCTTCATTTTAGTTAATGTAGTCATTATCTCTCTCTGGTCCTTTATAACAGTTTTTAAGTTTTCTTGAATGCTTGCTATCTCTCTGTTGAAATTATCATTCAGTTCCTTAAGCATTTTTATAATCATTGCTTTAAGCTTGGTTTCAGATGGGTTTATATGTCCCCATCTCTTTAATTCTCTGGTTTCTCATATTTGCAGCATCTCTGAACCCTACTAGCTGTAGTTGGTATTCACTGATGATACTGGGGTTGGGGGTGCAGAGGTCTGTGGGGGAGGGGTGTTTGCAGCTTTGTTTTTTTCCTATGGCTCCAAGGGTTGTGCAGAGAGTTTGGATGTGATTGTGCCTTTCTGTTCTGGGTTTGCCCCTCTCAGGGACTCTGCACTGAGCCTTGAGGTCTGCTGCCTTGTGTGCTGGTCTTTCAGATAATCCTGGTTGTGGGCTGAGAAATGCGCACAAAGCCCCCTCCCTCCTCTTTCCCAGCCAGAGCATTCATGCTGAGGCTCCTCACCATCCAGCCATTCCCTCTCCTCTGGGAACTGGAGTGAAGTCCAGCTGCTGCAGTTTGCAGGCCAGTAAGCATCTCCTGGGGCCAAAGTAAGGTGCATGCAGTATCTCACACCCCACCTGTGGGCCCCCTCTCCTCTGGCCCGTGGACCAAGTCAGGCCTGGAGTGCTCTTCCGCCGCTGCCTTCCTCCTGCCTTTCCCAGCGATAGAGTTCCAAGTGAGGACCTGTGTGGCCATGTCCCCATTCTTCCCTTTTATTTCTCCTTTGTTTAACCCTCTGCCCACCTGCAGGTACCTTAATGCGATGAGTGGGTTTCTTAGCTATGGTTGTGCGATGTGTAGAGGGCCCTTGGTTGAGGTACAGGTGTTTTATTAGTTGTAATCTCCAGAGGAATTTTTCGGTGGTCTCTCTCACACTGTCATTTTAATGCATCTGGTCATGAATTACATTTTTATCTTTTGGTTAGAATTTAAGTGTCAAGGCCAGGATTCTGTCTTTCACTTCTTGGTATTTCAAGTGCCTAGTGCTTGCTAGTATATACCTGAATGACAGAATGCTGACAGGCACAGTAAGTCATATGTTGCCACTTCTTAGCTCAGAATCCTCCTAAGTCTTCCCTTCTAACTAAGAAAATATCCCAAAGACCTTGAACCATAGTCAACAAGACCCTACCTGGTCTGGCTCTTATTCCACAGCTTCAGTCACACTCACCTCCTTGTTGTTCCTCAAACCCTGTAGCCATGCTCCCATCTTAGAGCCTTTGCATTTACTGTTTCCTCTCCTGGAACCCTTTGCTCACCCTCCTGCATTGCGTGGCTTGCTCCCTCACTTCTCTACTGAAATGTCACCACCCCGACCACTCCATCTAAAGTGATCCCTTCCCCTGTCACCTCCAGCTTGCTTTATTCTTCTTTATCAAACTTCGCATGACCTGACTGCCTTCTCCTATTAAACTTTAAGCTCCATGACAGAGGAATTTTCTTTATTTTCTGCTGTCTCCCCAGTACCTAGGAGAGAACTTGACCTATATTGGTCATTGACTAGACATGTTGAGTGGTAGAATGCATCAAATCTTAGCTGGATGAAAATAAAGTGAAGCTCAGAACTTTTCCAGGATATCAGAGTAGGTGCTAGGCTAAGTTCCTCCCTACTCGATTAGGGTGGGAATAACCTTTAGAGTGTCCAGTTCTTTTTTCAATCAAGGCATATCCTGCATCTATCTGCAAGGTGTTAGATGCATGAAATTGAAAATAAAAAAGAGCAATGTTTGCCCTTTACCCTTATGGTGCTCACACTCAAACCCATTTCCTTTTATGATCTATGTTACTGAACTAGCCTTCATTGTAACTCTTGCCTGTCATTAATATATAGGCTGCTGAACTTAAGGTATAAAGCAAGAGGCTGACATAATTTTATGTCCCCAAAATCTTTACCCATTGAGGGAGAACATGAGATCAGACACCTTAAATAATAATCATCGCTACATACAGTGGGCAAAATTGTTACCATGAAATGGCAATTTTCCCTTGGTCCTTGTCTCTTGAAGGAAAAAAATCAGTCAAGAGACAGAGTTTGTGAAAATATAGGATAGTTAAAACTTTATTAAAGAAAGTATACTCTGAGGTGGAGCTGGCTGACCCAAGAGAGGGAAGCTGACCCAGCTTGCATTGTTTGGGAGCTTTGGTCTCTATGGGTATAAGTTCCATCCCCTTTCTTTACTGTGTGATCTTTCTGAAAAGGGCCAAAGCTACATAATAATATGATTTTGGAAAGTAGGGCCTATGGTTGAATAAGGGGGGCTATTTCTCCTTTCCTGATCTTTTCAATTTGAGAATAGCTGATAATGGGCCAGGGTTTACTCCTAGATTCAGGGTATTTGTTAATGGGTCTCCTAACAGGCAAGTTCCTCTTCCTATATTCCTTCTCTTTATCTTTTTAAATTAGAGGAAGCTGGCAATGGACCTGGACAGTTTCTCCCTTCCTGCTCAGATCTACCTTCCTGCCTACTCTGTCAAAATCATTAACCTCATTAAGAAAGCCAAGAGTAAATCCAATAACTCTGTGACTGGAATGAGCCTGTTGCAGTGCCTTTTTCTCAGATGCTTCTAAGTGTCAGTTACACTGACCCCTCACAGATCAGGTTCCCTCGGAAGCAGGCTCTAACATGAAGTTTAGAGAGTAGGTATCTGTTAAGGTATGCCCTTGGGATCAACTACACCCATGGAAGGGAGAAGAAGAAAGCAAGAATGACAATAGAGGGCAGGCAAGCTGGGATGTAGGCCCAGCTGACAGTGTCAATCAACCCCATGGGAGCTCTTGAGCTAGAATGTTAGAGTTCTCTGGAGTTGGGCCCAAACGACCAGCTCTTTATACTCCTGCATCGATTAGGAGGTGCCGTTGAAATGGGAGTGATCTTGGGCGAGGCAGGTGAGGTAATTCCTGAAGAAACAGACAGTTGAAGGTTGTCTGCTGAGGACACTCCTCTTTTTTGAAGGGGACCTGGAAGTGCAGAATAGTCTCAAACAATTCCTCAGACAAAGGTCATTCTACTTAGTGTTCTATGTGACCCAATTGCCATGACCACACATTGTCCAGGGGTTGGTATACAGGAGTGGCTCTCAACCCGGGGCAATTTTGCCCTCCAGGGGACACATGACAATATCTGGAGACATTTTTGGTTGTCAGAACTGAGGAAGCAGGTGCTACTGGCATGTAGTAGATAAAAGTCAATGATGTTGCTAAACATCCTACAATGCACAGGACAGTTTCCACAACAAAGAATTGTCTGGTCCCAAAAGTCAACTGTGCCCAGGTCAAGAAAGACTGGTTTACAGTTGGGTTTGTGGCCTATGAGGTGGCCTTAATGTTAAATAGATAGTAAATAGCTGGCCCAATCAAATGTTCTTTCTTGGAGAGTTTGATTGTAATACTTGTACAGTAGACTCTCAGTTAACTGGTACCTGTGGGGATTGGCAGATGCCGGATAAATGCAAGTAGACTCTCTGTTAAGTGGAACCCAAGCAACTGGCACTTGCAAGCAACCAGAGAAAATCTTAAGATAATGGCAAAACTCCGAAAATATTAATGGAGGGTGGGGAAGTAAAAAAAATACATGGTGATGGAAAGAGAACTGACTCTGGGTGATGAACACATAATGCAACACACAGATGATGCACTGTAGAATTGTACACCTGGAACTTAAGTAATTTTAGCTAACCAATGTCACCCCAATAAATTTAAGAATAAAAAATTTTAATTTGAAAATCAAAAAGAAATCTTAAGCAACAGACAAACAATTTGGGGGTTTTAAATTTTTCTTGCCAGTTGCTTAAATTCTGGTTAACAGAGAGTCTACCATGCATAGAGAGAAATTTAAATGGTAGAGGGGTGGGGAAGTTAAAAAGTCAGAGTTAAAGAAGAAAAGCCAAGTCGGAAGTCAGTAGGAATTGTGAGTAAGGACAAAGTAAAGAGGAGAGAGAAGCTATCATATTGTGATAGTCTGAAGTCTACAGCAGCAAAAGCATAAACAGAGAGAAGCAAACATACACTTCATGGTGACAGTCTTTCCATAGGCTTCCATGTATCCTTAAAATACCCCTTATCACCTAAGTCTGCCCCTGTTCCTTACAGCACTAAGGAGACACAGCTCATAACACAGCAGTACCTGCAGTAGACTGAAATCAAGACGATTTTCACTGCTGATAATCTGAACGTATATTTACAAATCCCAGAGAATGGGTTTTAAACCAGGAACAGTTTATGTAAGTCTACAAAAGAACAAAATGCCTTTTGTCCTCACTTCAAAGTTCTCACTGAAGAGTATTTTGTAATCCCAAACTGGTTGTGCTCTGAAAATGGAAAACATCCAAATGGAAAAATGAAAGTAATGATTTTTGCCCACAGGGATGTGATTCCACCATTTCTGTTGTGCAAAGCTTTATATTTTGGGACAGATGACAAAATGCTACCCTAGGCCAAACTTACAAATGCCTTCATTTTTCTAGGAAGTGTAAAAATATGCCTTTCCGAGCCAGCATTCTACTAAAATAGTGCCCATGTGTCATGAAACTAATTCGGAACTATGGCACTGGTCTCCCTTCCCTTGGTCCCCATGAGGCCCAGAGGAGTCTGTTAGGATGAGGAAGATGAAATAAGAAAGAAAATAGCATTTGCTTCATCTCTGCCATGCCACCAGACTAATACCCATGTAGGTACATGATGAAGGAACGGTGGTTAGTGATCAAGCTAAATGTCACCATTTTGCACTAATGCCGGATTATGTGTGAGGTATGACAGTAGCTTCATTAGGTCTGGGACAGGTGAATGCCATTGGTGTCCCACTCAGATCCCCTTTCCCCATTGACACACCCAATCTCCAGCTGCTGTGAGTGTTGGCTGGTATGAGTCCATTGCTCCCATATTCAGAGCACCTCCAGTGAAATGGGAAATGCTTTGCTATCCCTGCCTCCCCTAGAAATCTACAGCCAATGACTGAGTGATACTGGGGGGCTAAAGCCCAGCTCCCTTCCTTCAAAATAGGACTAGCTCTGTGGTGCAGTATGTGCTCTAGAGTTCTCCGTGGGGTCGGTCAGGTGGAAGTTCATCTCTACCTCCTTGCTTTAGTTTTACTCGCTGACCAGCATTCCTGCTTCCCTCACTCTCCTTCACGTGAGAGCTGCTCTCCTAACAAATTACATATATAAGAATCTCCATCTAGGGCTTTATTTCCATGGAGTTTTACCTAAGGCTAGGGTGACCAACCATCCTCAAAGGCTATGACTGAGGTGTCTTGGGACATGGGGATTTCACTGCTAAAATCAAGAACATCCCAGGCAAACCAGGAAGAGTGATCATCTTACCTAAGGCAGATACATATGTGGATCCTGAGCTTTGCCTCCTAGAAACTTGGGTGATCTGAACAACATAAATAAATTTGCTGGTGTTGTGGTAAACCAGCCATGACCCCCACCCTCGCAAAAAAAAAAAAAAAAGCCTTGATTTGTAGTATTTGCCATTTTTTTTGGTGCGGTAAATAGTCCCGCTATTGCTGATTTCAAGCTATCAAATGTTGGTTTGATAACCAGCTCACAATTTCTGTGTGTAACTGGCTCTCTTGAGCCAGGATATGCCAGCTCCAGCACACAAATTCCCATAGCAGAAACTAAGAACTTGCCTAAGCTCAAATAAATGAATATATAGGACCAATGATGCAAAATTTTGTTCCTAAGGATTCCTTGAAGTAAATAAATCTAAGGCCTTATTGGAGAATATAAACTTGAGCTCAAGGTAAAAGGACCATAGAAGTAGGGTTTGAGAAAAGAATGTAATTATTATCACTGTGACTGGTTTCTGTGGGCATCTGAAAGGTTATCTATGAATTTATGGGGTCATTACCCACATCATTGATAAGGTTAGATGGCATTTGTCCCTAATTCCCAAACACTCGGGACAGCACATGACTGAAGAAATTGGCCCAAATTATTTTGCCTAGAGATGTTACCTGATAGAGGGCTTTAGGCCGAAAATCATCTCACATTGTACCTGCAAGCTTCTTCCTGACTTTATCATGATGGCTTCCTTAAGCCGATCTGAAGCTTTAAATGATTGGCCCATTCATATTTCAAATTCATCCATCTCCCGAGGATAATGGTAGCATAGATTAGAGCAATGTTAAGTGAAATGTCAGCAACTATTAGATTTGCTTAAAGTTTTCCCCACCTCTACCTTTTTTAACTAAGTGTGTGAGTAGGGGGAGATGGGGGTGAAGTTTTGGTAACAAACATTTTAGCCTTATGTAGCAAGAAAAAACTAAACACTGGGGTTGCTTAAACAAGACAGATAAGTTAACCATGGATCTGATTAAGACAGATTATAAAGCCTGCAGGAAGTAACTGATCAGTTCTTTCTTTTTACAGCATCTCATAATCTGAGAACAAGATAACTCAATGAAACTCACAGCTTTTTTTTTTTTTTTTTTTTTTTTTTTTTTTTTTTTGCTTTTTGGTATGTGGGTAGCTCCCTGACTGGGAATCGAACCCAGGCCGCAGCGCTGACAGCGCCAGCGCCGAAGCCTTAAGCCACTACACCATCAGGGAACTCCCAGAAACTCACAGCTTTTAAATTCAGAACAAATAGTAAAAAAGACATTTGTCTTATGGAGTTCTATAACCATCAACAGAATTTAATACTGCAAGAGGTCACTGGGTTAAAAGCTAGAGAATAAATTTTTTTAACTTTATTGGTTTTTTTCCATTACAAAAGTAAAGCATGCATATTACAAAAAAATCTGCAAAAGTAAAAAGAAAAACACATAAGCTGTTTGCACTTTGATGTATTCTATTTTCAGTCTTTATGTGTATCTTTCTGCTGTTTCTATTTTATTTTTTAATATAGTTGTGATCATACTGTAATTTTGAAGTCATATTTTCCCCTTAATATATTACATGGGACAGTAGAATATTATAAAAAGGACCATGTAAAGTTATGGATGCTGAGAGGAAACATAAAAGGTCACATTATTTATTGAGTGTCTACTATGTTATAGTTACTATGCTAAATCTCATGCCCCTGTGTATTATCAATGTCAAGAGGAAATTTACTTTTTCTTTTGGGTATAAGACAATCCGTTCTGTAAATGATTTTTTGAACATCTACCAAGTACCATGTTAGGTACTAGAGAATATAACTGTCAACAAGACTAAAACCATGCTGTCATTATAGAGATTATGATCTACTTATTGATTATTCATCTATTTATTAGTTATACAAATAACTATTGAGCTCTTCTAATGTGCAAAACACTCGTCTTTCAGATTAGAACCATGAAAAACATCTTTGAAAAAGAGAGGAGCTACTTACACTGAGAATTAGATCCGAGAGAATAAAGGGTACTTTCATATCTAGTTTGACTAGGATACTAAGTAATGCTATCAAGTTTATAGTAATAATGACAGTAATACTAATGTTAATAGCAGACACTTGTATACCACTTAGTATATGCTAGGCACTGTTCTAAGGGTTTAACATATATTAACTATTAGATCTTCACTACAACCCTCTAAAATAAGCTTGTCCAAGCTGTGACTCTTGGGCCACATGCAGCCCAGGGTGGCTTTGAATGTGGCCCAACACAAATTCATAAACTTTCTTAAAACCTAACAAAAATTATGCACAGAACTTTTCAGCTATTGTGAGTGTTAGTGTATTTTACATGTGGCCCAAGACAATTCTTCTTTCAGAGTGGTCCAGGCAATCCAAAAGTTTGGACAGCCCTGCTCTAAAATAATATTACCATATTTAATTGAATTCAAAATCACACTTGTCATAAGATATATTTTGATTACAGAGCAATTAACATATGGGGCAGGGGGGGGAGTGTATCTTAAATTGATGAAATATGCTACTATTATCCCCATTTTTCAGATGAAAGATGAAAAGATTAAGTACCTGAGCTAGTATTTGAATCCAATCAGTCTAGTTCCAGAGCCTTTACTCTTAATCAATGTCCCATATGTCACTGATGAGATGACACTGGGCCCAGACACCTTGAGAGAAAAATTCAGGGCCCTGTCAATCAACTTGTATGGCCCAGACCAAGAGGAATAGGAGAGAGAAAAATCTGTGGCAATATTAGGTGGACTAGGGAGTTGTTGACCTGGGTGTCTACTCTTAATGGGTAAGGCAGTGTGAGGTGTGGCTTGGAAATTCAGTACTAAATTCCAGTCCCAGATCTACGTATTATAACCATGTCTGTGACCTTAGTTATACCATTTGACCTTTCTGCACCTGTTTTGCCATGTGTAAAATAAGGGCAGGACTGGAGTAGTTTAAGTATCTCTCAAACTTTTTTGACTGCGACCCACAGAAAGAAAACATTTTACATTGTGACACGAATGTGTGCGCACCTTGCCACCCAATTGAAGCCCCAGTGTTAAAAACAACAATTAACCTTGCTTGTGCAATATACTCTGATAATCTGTACTCCATTCTACTCCATTCATAAAAAAAGTTTGGTTGCCAGTCGTTAAACTGATTTCAAGATTCACTAATGAGTAGTTGGAAAACAATCTATACAGATACTCTGGACACTTCTTTCTAGTTTGGCAGTTCTACAGAATATGGGATGGGGATGGGACTGGAAGCTTCAGGAAAAAGAGAGTGACCTCTGTGTTTTAAAAAAATCTTCATGTTTTAAAAAATTGGATCATGTTCTTACTACTTTCAGCAGAAAGTTCTTGCCATCTAACCACTTGACAAATATCACTTTAGGGTAAAAATTCCCATAATATGTGTCATGGCATGTTTAGTGAGAAATTAATTAGTGTGCCTGAAAAAGGCTTCTAGAAAGTACGGAGAAGAGCTACTGCCTCCCTTCAGAGTTTCAATGTGTATTAAAGTTTCCAAGAATTCCAATAGGAAAGAAGCTTGCTTATCTTTATAACCTACCTAGTGATTTTTTTTCCCAATCTTATTGACCCTAGAACTATTTATTTTTCCCCAAGGGAGAGTTATTAACACCATACAGAACATTAATGTTCTTAGGAACTTGGCCAGGAAATGCTCCTTTAGGGAATTCCAAAACTTGCAAAATATTAAGACAACTCTAAGTTCTTTTTACTGTTACAGAAAGATTTCTACCTTTACCAAAATCTATAGTTATCCTTCCTGGTGAGAAAAGTAAAATTTAGAAGAGAAGCCCAGAGAATTGAGAAAATGGACATAAAAAAAAGATCTTAAATTCTTGAAAATAACAAAAAAATGAACAATTTTCAGACTGCATGCCAATGAATACCCTAGTACTTTCTTGGTCATTGACATATGAAGAGGCCAACACTATCTGCACACTGTACTATATACAATATATAGTAATACTTTAAAACCATATTGAAAAATGACACTATTAGAATTCCTCCTTTTTCTTGCTTTAAGTTGCAGAAGTCAATTAGAAATGGTAGAATATTAAATCTAGAATTAAAGGCACGCTAGAGTCTATGAATGGATAAGGGTCATGTTTTACAATGTTTTCTCTTCTCTTTTTCTCTCAGATCTATTATAAGATAAAAGAAACAAATTGTTAAACAAGGAGAGATGGGGCCACCAAGAAGAAACAGTAAATACTTTTCTTTAGTAAAAGGCTGCCTCTCTCTACTGCTAAAAAAGAAAGACAGCTGGTAATGTAATTTTCAAAGGAGCTGGGAGAGGGAGAGGGAGGGAGAGGGAGGGAGA
>PVJL010000599.1:0-42473 GCA_004026885.1 Lyroderma lyra | reverse complement strand
GAAGCAAATTACTAGATATCCACCAGTTCAAACTCATTTAATATGACAGTGGTATATTTTTCAAACATATTTTTTTGAGGGGTAGCTGTTTTTCTCTTACAGAACACAGTTTAATAGCAGATGAATGACTTCACAGATGCCTTGCCTCAAATATGGTTTTAATGGTGCATCCAATTTCTGGTGCAACTTTCTAGAGGTCATTAGGCAACACATATCAAAAACCTTACCAATATAAACTTCCTTTAACACAGCAGTTCCATTTTTAGGCATTTATCTTATAGGAAGAATGTGAGGTGTTTAGAAAGGTGTACAAAAAATTCTAGTCACAATTTTGGATATAATAGTGAAAAATCTGAAATGGAAATGTGCTTAATATTGAGCGATTTAGAATTGTCTTGGTAAATAAATGGGAATACTAGTTAGCCATTTAAAACATTTTTCTGTAGAGGAATATTTAAACACATGAAAATATTTTTTTATTGTAGTTCTAAGGGGAAAAATAGGTCATAAAACTGCAATATGTCTTTATCCTTGTTTGGTTTAAAAGAAAAAAAGAGAATCTGAATTCACACACACACACACATACACACACAGAGCTTGAGAGAAAGACAGAAAGTTTATAAACCACAGTTTTTACTAGTAGTTATCTCTGAGTGGTGGAATTATATATAATTTTTCTTTCCCTGTTTATACTCTGCTTTCCAAAATTGCTTTCAGGGGCATATATTACCTTTGTAATTTTAAAAAAAGAGAACATAAAGAAACAATCTTTATTTAGTCTTCAGTTTGATTGCCCTATTTCAAAACTATCCTTTAAAGCAAATTGGTATTTTTTTTGATATCTGTAAGCAAAGTGTCTAAGCATATGAGGGCTGTCTGGAAAGAAATACAGCTATAAATGCTTTTATTTTTCATATTAAATGGCCAGATACTTTCTGGACAGCCCTCATAGATTAATACTCTGCATGAGTATCCAAGAAATTGGTGATTTCTAGGATTGGGTCCATTTAAGCAGGTAGATCAGTTGTCTTTACGAGTATTTGTTTCTTGAGGCCTGAACTTTCTGGAAGTGGGCACCTGTGTAATATGGTTTGAAAGGTATAAAGATGTTACACATGGCCCCTCCAAGTTCTTTCCTCACAGCTCAGAGATTACGGCCAACATTCCACAATCAGAGAGCCATGCCTCAGGTTTATGGCTTTTCACCCTATTAAAATGCAAATAACCCAGGAGAAGTACACATTAAACTTTACCTGTCACCTGGGTTAAATGAGTATAACATATCATTTTCGGAGAATAGGTTTTAATGGGGAAGACATGGGAATTCAGTGGGGCACACAGAGAGAATGAAGAATGAATGAATATATATGGTGTCTAAGATGTAATTAATATTTATAATAGTAATATTTTTATTTATGGTTTATGAATCACTTACAAGTATGGTATTGCATTTAATCTCAATGAAATCAAATAGAATAGCTGCCACCAAGGCATTTTAAGTAGACTAGAGATTTGGAAAAACACAGAAGACAAAAATCTGTAGACTTTACACTTATTCTAGACCCATTTCTAAAAGTCATAATCCCACTCAACTATGTACATTGCTTTAATCTGCCTCTTTTATCTTGGTACCTCTGAAGCATGTGTGATATTGTTCAGATAACAACTGCATGCAAGTAAGGTTAGACCCAGTCAGAAAATAAGACAACCCCTTACTTAATAATAAATTTTCAGTGTATAACAAAAAGGCAGGACCACCACCGTCTCAGAATTTTTGTTCTAAAAGATAATGACCAACTGGAGAGACACATGAAGAAAAGCATGCAGTCAAATACAGTAGAGTCTCCATTCACTGGAGCTCAAGCAACTGGCACTCCCAGCAACCAACAAAAAATTTTTTTCTGGTTCCTTAAGATTTTACTGGTTGCTTGAGAGTGCCAGTTGCTTGAGTTCCAGTGAACAGAGATTCTAGTTATATTTATCTGGCATCTATCAACCCCCGTGGGTGCCAGTTAACTGAAAATCTACTGTACTTTAAAATGTTTGTGAGCGTAGAAGAGAAAGGACTAGAAAATGGTAATAAAGGAAATTGGAAAAAAGGGAGATCTTTACAGAATTACTTACTTTCTTATTTATAACATCTATAAATTAATTAAAAGACAGTCTGGTGTGGTGGTTAAAAACACAGTTCTGAAGCCTACTTCTTGGGTTTGAATCCTGGCTCTGTCATCTGCTAGCTATGTGATGGTATGTTTCAATTTCTTCATCTTTAAAATGAGTATAATAATGGTATCTACCTGATAGGTTGCTCTGCAGATTAAATTAGTTCATATTGGTCACATTGCCAGGCACAAAGTAATTGCCTTAAAATGATGGTTAAACTCATATATACTCATGTATGACCAGAACAAATACACCAGAATGTTATTATATGTTAATTCCCTGTGGTAGAAGTACGGCTTTTTCAATGCCCAAAAAAAACTCAGCAGATACACTTAAATAATGAAAAAAAAAAAAAGAATGGTATAAATGAACATTAGTCAGAAAAAAACAGGAACCTGACAATTAAATATGGATTGTTATATTAGTAGGTGGTCCACTATTAAACTTTCAGTTGACTAAGGCTATTCCTCCTAGTATTAATTACTAAAAATATAATATTTATTAGGAATACATATGAATAGCATAATTAATTATAAAAACAATAAAATGGCAAAACTGGGAAATGAAAATGATGAATAGAAGTCAAGGAGAAAAGTGATAAGAATAGTTAGGGAAAGACAATCTAACAGGCTGAGGGTCCAATTTGGAGGCAAGGAGTATTTAATGAATTATATAGAGATAAAGAATTATAGATTCATAGTAATAGATATTGAATTAGTATATTATAATTATATCATAGCATAATTACCAGCTGTATGAAGTGAACTGCTATAAGCAGAACTAAAGACTCAAAAATATTATCCAGTTGGCACTTGAGAATACATTACAGGAAACAATTAAAGTGTGGACAAAATGATCTAATTGGTCCTCCTCTTCCTAACCTTGGGAATTCACCCACCAAGTTATCTTTCAGGATGATTTATCCCTCCAGTGCATTTGGCAGAGATGACTGCAATTCAACTAATTTCTTAGCCACCGAGACACAATGAAGAGGTTAAGCAATGAAAGGTGACAACAACTTACTGGAAAGAAAGTGCTGGGACGTGGGGCCAAAGTCCCTGTGAGCTTCGTGCAGCTGCCTGATACGGTCCTCAACAGCCACCTGGGAGGAAGAGGAGAGAAATGATGTTTTATCATCATATATAACAAGGAACAATTAAAACAGTGTTTAGCCTTTTTGGTAAACTCTTTTGAGCCTCCAAGGCTGGAACATGAAAGCAACAACTTATAACTCTGGTTTTAATATCTGCTTATTGTATATGGCCTCCAAGACCCATTTTTATCAAACCAAGGCTAAACAGAAAAGAGCTGCAATAGCGCCAATGTTAAAATGTGATTTTAAAACACACTCTACTCAATGGAAGCCACAAATGAACTACTGCTCCAGTGAGTACCAGAAAAAAGGTAAACACAAAATCTTTCATGAAAAGGTTAGGGAGGTTGCCATTCACTATTATAGTATGTGACTAAAGGACTTCAGAAATGACCTATTTTATCTGGTCTATTGTTTTTGAGTAATGTTTTTTGGAATTATATTGATTCAAAACGAATGGATCAATGAGTGATAATCATTGATAAGGAACCAATACTAATCAATACTTGATTAGTACTTAAGTTTCAAAGAAGTAGAGGCAATGTTTAAATTTAGGGTAATTATAAGATGGATAGTGAGACGAAAGAAATTTTCAGATGTCAGTTTTTAGTGGACTTGGAAATTACTGGGAAGTATGAGGGTGGTCTGGAAAGTATCCAACCACGTAATATGAAAATAGAGGCACTTATGGCTGGATATTTTATGGACAGCCCTCATATATCTTTAGGTAGTGTGGAATAAATATTATCATTCCCTTTTTCTTAATAGGTTTTCTATAATGTATTGCCACAATATCCTGGTAACAGCAAATTCCATTCTGGGTAGGGAAAAAGAAGAGTTTTATGGATGAGATGGTATTTTTGTCATCTGGTATTTTGCCAACGAGATATTAGTGGTGGCCCCACATATCCTAGCTCTGTAACACTGGATCTTGATTTTGTTATGAACAACCCAAGCTAAACCAGAGTTTGGTCAGCATTTGCCCGGAGCCACCAGAACTGGAGTAGGCTTGCTCCTGTGGTGTGGATAATTCTCAAGAGGTAAAATAGATCTTAAACTTATCAGGAAAGTGGCTTAGGTAATCTGGTCGAAAGTCAACTCTGACTTTCCAATATTAATCTAGTACCTAGCATAGACCTAGAACTCCTTCCCTCCCTCCCCACACACTTTCCCCCTAGACTTGCTCATCTTTGCTTGGACCAAATATTTGGAAAACCAAGTGGAGTTCCAAAAAAATGCAGGGTTTCCTTCACTGTTGTGCACACAAAAGCATGAAGAACATTTCAAGGCTAACTTTCTAGCCTTATGACCCTGCATGCCCAGTCAAACTCTATCTGTCCTGTGATAGTCCATCAAGTATAATACTCGTATGACTTGTTTGTGCTGCTCCTTCTCTCTGGAATGCTCTTACCCTCCTTCTCTCACAGTTCAAGGCTTTTTATGTATGTATGTGTGTGTGTGTGTGTGTGTATGTATGTATGTATGTATGTATATATATATATATATATATGTATATGTTTGTGTGTGTGTGTGTGTGTGTGTGTGTGTGTGTGTATGTGTGTATCTATCTTACTTTCCAATCCCCCAGGTTAGAACTGATTGCTTCCTCAGCATTCTCAAAGCACATGGTTTATACTTGGAGCACTTCCATCATGTCATCCATTTTTATTATGTGAAGATGAGCATCTCCTACAGTGGACTGTGAGCTCCTTGATAGGAGGGACCATTCCTTGCTTACTTCTCTCCCACCTTCCTTCCTGCAGGAGTCAGTGAACCCTGCACATTGTAACTGCTAGCAAATATTTGTTTAATGACTAGTTGACCAAGTTGATGGATAAATGTGCATGCGTGTGTGTGTGTGTGTGTGTGTGTGTGTATGTGAGAGAGAGAAAGAGACACACACACACACACAGAGAGAGAGAGAGAGAGAGAGAGAGACAGAGACAGAGACAGAGACATAGACAGAGACAGAGACAGAAAGACATAGATATGGGAGCAAAACAAGAATGCCCACTGATGCTGAGTTCATACTGCATGTCTCTGGATGAATAATCTTCACTTTCCTTATCAGTAAAATGGGACAACAATAAGACCTACCTCATAGAGTTTTTGTAGGAATTAAATGATACATGTGCCATGTCTCGCCTAGTTTCTGTGACATAATAATTGCTCAATAAATCTTAACAGCTACTGTTATTGTTGCTGTTATAGTTAATAAATGGAAAATAGGTTATAATGTGCAAGGCACCACATACAATACAAAAATGGCTACTACTTATTAAGTACTTTGTTCATCATGACAGGAATTAATTTATTTAATCTTCACAATAAATCTGTGGTAGGAAGTCACATTATCTCCCCCTTTACTGATATAGAAGCTCATGCATGATAAAAGATAAAAACAAAACCAAAACAAAACTTGCCTAAGTTTAAGTTTTTAGTAAACTGGCAGAGCCACGATTCAAATTTATTCAGTCTGGCTCTTGCTCTTAACTATTTTAGAGACTAAAGTTTAAAAAAGTATTTTATAAATATTTCATGAAAAGCTAGCCTTCTAATGTTTTTATTTTTAATCAATTAATTTTTAAATGCACATCAAATCTAGTATATATATCTGTAACTTTAATCATCAATATATTCTAAGACCCCATGCAAGGCCAGTTCCTGGTCATGAAGAATGCGATAACATAAGATTATAGAGAAAGGTTGTAGAAGAGCACACGCAGATGAATGTTTTGAATATGTAATTACACTAGACTCTCCACTAACCAGAATGCAAGCAACTGGCGATCTCAAGGAACCAGCAAAATGTTTTTGCCAGTTGACTGAGATTTTGTCAGTTGTTTGTCAGTTGCTTGAGTTATGGCTAACGGAGGGTCTATACATTTATCTGGCATCTACTAATCCCCATGGGTGCCCATTAACTGAGAGTCTACTGTATTTCCAAATGCAGAATGGGTCATTTCATGAACAAATTAATCGAAATGAATGTGAAAGTTTGAGTATTGGGAGAAGTGATTGAGGACGCCACATAGGAGTGGGCCCGACCAGAAATTTTTTTCATATACTGAGAAAGGAATCCCAAGTATGAGTGTGCCACAGGCCATGTCCACTGGCAATAATGTTAGTAGCTTTACAGGGACCACATGCATGTAGTATCTGAGTCCATTATTGGTCCTTGATCTCTGAAGGTTGTTTCCTTGTTATACAAGGGTATCTGTAGTGGTAGTTTCCAGTAAGCAACCAATGTCGTCAAGAAGGTACAATTCAATAAAAGTTGAATTCCCATCCCCGTACCTCAAACTTAAGAAAATGAGACTGAAGTTAAAAATGCATTATATAATGAAATAGTCTTAAATTAACTAAAGAATTAAATATAAAAAATATTTTTCACAAATTATCTTTGGAGAAAGGTATTGCATGGATTTAATGCACACTTGAATGAACAAAAAAATAATTTTAAGAAAGAGAAAAACTTGAAGGTACATAAGATCCTTACAGACTGTAGTTACTTAAGAACAAAGCACTTAACATGATACTACTGTATATAGAAAACCCTAAAGATGTCACCAAAATTTATTGGAACTAATAAGTGAATTCAATAAAGCTATAGCATACAAAATTAATATACAGAATTTTATTATGTTTCTATGTACTAATAATGAACTAGCAGAAGGTGAAATGAAGAAAATAATCTCATTTACAACTACATCAAAAAGAATAAAATACCTAGGAATAATTTAACCAAAGAGGTGAAAGACCTATACTCTGAAAATTGTTAAGACATTAATGAAAGAAACTGAAGATGATACAAATAAATGGAAGGATATACTGTGGTCACAGATTGGAGGGATTAATGTTGTTAAAAAGTCCATACTATCCCAAATCTACAGATTCAATGAAATTCCTACCAAAATACCAATGGTATTTTTCACCAAACTACAACAAATAATCCTAAAATTTCTATGGAACCATAAAAGATCCCATATAGCCAAAGAAAACTTGAGAAAAAAAGAACAAAGTTGGAGGCATCACACACCCTGATTACAAACTATACTAAAAACCTATTGTAATCAAAACAGCAAGGTACTGGCACAAAAACAGACAGGTAGATCAATGGAACAGAATACAGAGCCCAGAAATTTGTGTTTATGGGGTCAATTAATCTATGCCAAAGGGGACAAAAATATATAATAGGAAAAAGACAATCTACTCAATAAATGGTGATAAAAAAACTGGACAGATATATGCAAAAACAACAACAACAACAACAACAACAACAACAACAACAACAAAACAAAACCTTGGATCACTTTCTTATACCACATATAAAAAAAACCTGAAAATGAATTAAAGACTTAAATGTAAGAGCAGATGCCATAAAACTCCTAGAAGAAAACATAGGCAGTAAACTGATACCTGTTTTAGCAATAGTTTCTTTGGATATGTCTTCCCAAGCAAGGACAAAAAAAAATGCAAAAAATACCCAATGGAATTATAACAAACTAAAAAGCATTTGCATAGTAAAGGAAACCATCAACAAAAGGTAACCCACTGAATGGGAGAAAATATTTGTAAATGATATATCTGATAAGGGGTTAATACTCAAAATATATAAAAAACTCATATAACTCAACATAAAAATAGAAAAACAAACAAACACCAAGCAATTGGATTAAGAATGGGCAGAGGACCTGAATAGACATTTTTCCACAGAAGACATGCAAATGGACAAGAGACACATGAAAAGATGCTCAACATTACTAATCATGAGGAAAATGATTAATGATATAGCAACTCACACATTTCAGAATGGTTATTATCAAAACAACAAACAAATAACAAGTGATGTGAGGACGTGGAGAAAAGGGAACCCATGTATACTGTTGGTGGGAATGTAAATTGGTACAGCCACTATGGAAAACAGTATGGAGGAGCCTTTAAAAATTATAAATAGAACTATCTTATGACCCAGCAATCCTACTTATGTGTATTTGTCTGAAGAAATCTAAAACACTAATTTGAAAAGATATATGCACCCCTATGTTCACTGCAAGGTTAGATACAATAGCCAAGATATGGAAGCAATGTAAGTATTCAATGATAAATGAAGGGATAAAGATAATGTGAGAGAGAGAGAGAAAGAGAGAGAGAGAAGAGAGAGAGAGAGAGAGAGAGAGAGAGATTGAGAGGAGAGAGAGAGAGAGAGTGTGTGTATGTGTGTGTGTGTGTGTGTATGTATGTATGTATGTTTCTGGGCTCTCTATTCTGTTCCATTTATCTATGTATCTGTTTTTATGCCAGTACCATACTGTTCTGATTACAATAGATTTTTAGTATAGTTTAAAATCAGGGTATGTGATGCCTCCAACTTTGTTCTTTTTTCTCAAGTTTGCTTTGGCTATAAGGGGTCTTTTGTGGTTCCATCGAAGTTTTAGGATTATTTGTTATATTTTGGTGAAAAATGCCATTGGCATTTGGGTAGGAATTGCATTGAATCGTAGTATGGACTTTTTAACAATATTAATTCTTCCAATCTGTGACCACAGTATATCCTTCCATTTATTTGTGTCACTTTCAATTTCTTTCATTAATGTCTTATAGTTTCCTGTGTGTGTGTGTGTGTGTGTGTGTGTGTGTGTGTGTGTGTGTTTATTCAGTCATTCAAAATAACTGGATCTTTTTCCATTTGCACAATATATGTGTACCTAGAGAGTATTATGTTAAGTTAAATAAGTCAGACAGAACAGAACAAATACTGTATGATTTTACTTACATGTAGAATTTAAAGACAAAACAAAAACACCCAAAAGGAAAACAAACTCATAGATATAAGAAATAAACTAATGGCTGTTACAGGGGAGGAGGTGGGAGGATGGGTGAAAAAGGTGAAGAGGAATAAGAAGTACAAACTTCCAGTTATAAAATGCATAAGTCATTGGGATGTAATGTCCATCATAGGGAATACAGTCAATAATACTGTAATAACTTTGTACAGTGACCAGATGTCTACCAGACTTATTGTAGTGATCACTTCATAAGTTATATAAATGTCTAATCATTATGGTGTACACCTGAAACTAATACAATATTGTATGCTAATTATACTTCAGTAATAAGAAAAAAACAGAGCACTTTATTCTGTGAGCAATTAGGCAAAGAAAGGAAATTTGCTTTGCAATTGACTAGGCTTGGGGTGTTATGTGTTAAAATTAACACTGCTGTCTGAAATGGGAAAGAAGGTACAGATTAGGAGGTAGTTCGAAAGAAGAAAAAGCTAATCAGCTTTGGTGTTGGAGAAGCAAATAGAACTTCTGGATTTCTTGTGTTAGAGACTGGGAGAATGAGGATATTGTGGAAGTTAGAAAGGGAAGGGATGGCATACATGTCTATGAATTCATTTGGGAAAATGATAAATTTGATTAACAGTGAAACCTTCAACTGGAGATGTCAGGGTTAGCCCATTAGAGATGTGCAATTTGTCTTAGTCATTAAAGGAAGGAAAGGAAAGTAAGAAAAAAAGGGTGTAGACATGAGGATCAGAAAGTGAGCAGAGAAGAAAGAGCAAAAGGAGTTTAAGTAGAATTATTTGAAGAGACAGAAGGACCTGATTTCCTCTAAATTAATAGGCAGTACATTTGTTTCCTTTTATAAAAAGTAATTCAAGTATAAATATCTTTTTGGAAGCATGCATCTTGTTTGTACTATTAGATCATAGATCACAAAAGCTTAGAAATGGAAGAAACCTTATCTACTGATACACAAAGGTCTATTCTTTAGAACTACCCCAGATGGGCAGAAAACTGCCATCTGCTCAATGAGTATTCATATCTAGTTTGCAGCAATTCTTCAGGAAAAACATGACACAGAGAAAAGTCTCTTTTTTATGTGCTTCGTGAGGACAGGGACACATCTTTCCTTCCCTATTATATCCCCAGTGACTAGCTCAATACCTCGCATACAGCACATGCTCAACTAATATTAGTTGAATGAATTAATGTACCACTTATTCAAGGACTTTCACCATAACAACTGAGATTCCCAGCACAAAGTTTTGAAAAGACTGTCCATCCCACTCTCCCTACTTCCTTTTTGAGGTTCAATGTTAAAAATAGAAAAGGAGAATGTCATCTATAACTGAAAAATAAACATTATTTCAAAAAATTTAAAAAGAAACAGAAAAGAAAAAATTCATTTAGATTATTGTGCCTCTAATACTGGATTTAAAAAATTTCACAAAGCAAGAATTTGTTAAGACAAACCAGGAACCCCAATCTTCATGTTAGTTTTAGTCTAAGTTTTAAATAATCATATTTGAAAGTGAAGGGGAACAGAATATGCCACCCCAAATTATGCCACTTTGGCATACTGATCTTTTTAAAATGAAAGTTACTTAAGAAACAGCTAGTGCAAGGACACTCTGACCTCCTTTGTCCCCCTGAATGCAGGAAATAAGTTTCCCCTGTGAAAGGTGCCCTCTCTTTAATAATATTAGTCTAACATGCATGTAAGACTGTACCAGGAGATAGAGAGACATCCTTATCACTATAGATGGAGAACTCAGGGCTGACAAAGTTGTGTAACAAACCTTGTTACTTTCTCACTAATTTATTACCCCAAGCTCAAACCCCTTTGAATTGTTAATTCTACACAAATTTATTGTTTCTTTGTCTAAAAGGTTTCAAAGCTGCCTGCTTTTGTCACTTCTTTGAGTCTCATATTTTTATGGGCTCCTGAACACATGAAATGAAATTTGTTTTTCTTCTGTTAATCCGTCTTATGTCAATTTAATTATTGGACCAGAAATAGAACCTAATAGGGAAGAAGGGAAGAGTTTCCTCCCCTACAAAATCTATGAGGACTAGTTATTATTGTCTTTTGCTTTCTTGTTTCAGATGAGTTCTGTGGGCAGTGTACTGTTTGTATAGATCTCCCTTCTTACAGCCACATTTTTTTTAAAAAAATTATTAGAATGCAAGTCCACCGTTCATGAAGATAGGGACCTTGTCTATCTTGTTGACAGTTTGGCACAGTGCCTAAAACATAGGAGATGCTCAATAAATATTTGATAAATAGATGAGTGAGAAGACTTTTTGAGTTTCTGTTATGTATTAGGCACCATGAGAAGTATGCTTATGGTAGACTTGAAAGTGTAATTTCAGGGGATAATGAACAAGCACCAAGTCATTCAACTAAATTAATAACACACTTCATTCCCAGCTGTGACTGTTTCCCAAAGCTCAGTCTTCTGTGTATTTTGAAGGGTACCTTTATTTCATTTCTCTTCAAAATTGTTTTAAAGTAATCAAAAAGGGAAGAATAGAAGAAAAAGGACAGACAGCATTGTGGCTCCTAGAAATAATTTGAAATAAATTTATCCGACCTCAAAAGTTTATTACTTAATTTTGTTTTAAATTCTCAAGGGCTCCCACATTTTCTTGTGACCTGTTAATGAATGACTTTTAAGTTTTTATCTTTACAAATTTTTAGGAGAGCCAAGGATTCCCTCCTAAAGTGGAAATACATTGCTAGGCAATCTGATTTTTTCCCTAGCGTCCAAGTGTTCTTTTTTTGTTAATTCATTTTTATTGTTAGACTTATTGGGGTGACATCTGTTAGCAAGGATTACATAGGTTTCAGGCATACGATTCTACAGTTCATTGTCAACCTATTGTATAAGTTCACCACCTAATGTGACTTCTCTTTCCATCACCTTATATTTAGCTCCCCCCCTCCTCTCCCACCCCCTCCCCTTTCTTCCCTCCCTAACCCACTTGTCCCCAAATAAACATTAAACTATTGATTGTGTCCATGGGTTATTTGTTTGTTCATTTCTTTTTTCTTTGTTGCTTTAAGTTTTACATTCCGCATATGAGTGAAGTCATACAGTTCCTTGTTTTTTCTGTCTGGCTTATTTCACTAAGCATGATGATCTCCAGGTCCATCGATTTTCTTGCAAATGGCAATATTTCATCTTTTCTTACAGCTGAGTAATATTCCATTGTGTATATGTACCACAGCTTCTTTATCCAGTCATCTGTCACAGGGCATTTTGGTTGTTTCCATGTTTTGGCCACTGTGAACAGCGCTGAGATGAACATTGGGGTACATAAGTCTTTGCGGACAAAGGTTTTCAAGTCTTTTGGGTAGATCCCCAGAAGGGGGATTGCTGGGTCATGTGGAAACTTCATTCCCAATTTTCTGAGGACCCTCCACATTGCCTTCCACAGTGGTTGTACCAGTTTGCACTCACACCAGCAGTGTACCAGAGTTCCTTTTTCTCCACATCCTCTCCAGCACTTGTTATTCCTTGTCTTGTTGATAACAGCCATTCTCACAGGGGTGAGGTGGTATCTCATTGTGGTTTTGATTTGCATTTCCCTGATAGCTAATGAGGATGAGCATTTTTTCATATGTCTGCTGGCCATTTGTATTTCTTCGTGGGAGAAGTGTCTGTTTAGTTCTTCTGCCCACTTTTTAATTGTTTGTTTTTTTGTTGTTAAGTCTTATTAGTTCTTTATATATTTTAGATATTAGACCCTTATCTGATGTGTTATTTGCAAATATTTTCTCCCATTCAATTGGCTGTCTGTTTGCCTTGTTGATGGTTTCTTTTGCTGTGCAGAAGCTTTTCAGTTTGATATAGTCCCATTCATGTATTTTTTCTTTTACTTCCCTTGCCTTTGAGGACAGGTTCATGAAGTCTTCCTTGAGTCCTAGGTCTATAAGTTTAGTACCAATGTTTTCTTCTGTACAGTTTATTGTTGCAGGTCTGATATGAAGGTCTTTAATCCATTTTGAGTTAATTTTTATATATGGAGAGAGTTCACAGCTCAGGTTCATTCTTTGCGTATGTTTTTCCAGTTTTCCCAGCACCACCTACTAAAGAGGCTGTCTTTTCCCCATTGTATGTTTTTTGCTCCTTTATCGAAAACTATTTGTCCATAAATTTGCGGGTTTATTTCTGGGTTTTCAGTTCTATTCCATTGATCTATATTTCTGTTCTTCTGCCAGTACCAAGCTGTTTTGACGACTGATACTTTGTAATATAAATTGAAGTCAGGGAATGTAATGCCACCAGCGTTATTTTTATGTAGTATTGCTTTGGCAATTCGAGGTCTTTTATGGTTCCATATAAATTTACTAATTCTTTTATCTATTTCACAAAAGTATGATTGTGGGATTTTGATGGGTATTGCATTAAATCCGTAGATTGCTTTGGGTAGAATGGCCATTTTAACAATGTTAAGTCTTCCTATCCATGAACAGGGGATATTTTTCCACCTCTTAAAGTCTGTTTCAATTTCTTTCTAAAGTGTCTTATAGTTTTCTGTGTATAAGTCTGTCATGTTCTTCCTTAAGTTAATTCCCAGGTATTTCATTCCTTTGGTTGTGATAGCAAATGGAATTGACTCCCACATTTCTTTTTCTGTGGATTCATTGTTTGTATATAGGAATGCTGTTGATTTTTGTACATTGATTTTGTATCCTGTGACTTTACTATATTTGTTAATTGTTTCTAATAGTTTCCTGGTGGCATCTTTGGGATTTTTTATATAAAGGATCATGTCATCTGCAAATAGTGACAATTTGACCTCTTCTTTCCCAATTTGGATACCTTTTATTCCTTTCTCTTGCCTGATTGCTGTGGCTAGAACTTCCAATACTATATTAAATAGAAGTGGTGACAGTGGGCATCCCTGTCTTGTTCCTGATTTTAGGGGAATAGGTTTCCCAAGTGTTCTTAATGGCACTACATACATAAATCGTGTTGACTCCAGTCTTGGGAGAAGATACAACTAGACATGTACATTTTGATGTTCTGGCTATCAGTGTGCAGACCTTTGACTATCCATGGGCATAAAAGACCCAGACTTCACACCTACTCTAATGAACCATTAAAAAAAAGAAGGGAGAAAGGGGAGGGGGTGGGAGAGGAGGGAGGGAAGCTAAATATAGGGTGATGGAAAGAGAAGTCACATTAGGTGGTGAACTTATTATACATGAAGTTGACAATGCACTGTAGAATTGTATGCCTGAAACCTATGTAACCTTTGCTAACAGATGTCACCCCAATAAGTCTAACAATAAAAATGAATTAAAAAAAAAAGAAAGACCACAAAAAAAATAAAAAAAGAAAAAACAAGGGGGTTCCCTGTTGGTGTAGTGGCTAGGCTTTGGCACTCTCAACACTGCAGCCTGGGTTCAATTCCTAGCCAGGGAACTACCCCACCCCACCCCTGCAAAAAAAAAAAGCAAACAATAAAAAAAAAGAAAAAACAACTCTGCTTGTGATGTGATGCTGGTGAATAACCAATACACATGCACACAAATTAATCTCTACTCTCTATTCATGAGTTTTTGCCCTGAAAATTTTAAGTCTGTAGTTTTCTATATAGTATGCATGTGTTTCTGTTGGGGGACATCTTCATAATTCATTCTTACTTCCAAATCCTTACCTATTACACTCATAAATACATGTCCAAACTTTATTTTGGAAACTCTCCTGAGCTTTATTACAGTTTCAGTTAAAATCCTTTTAACGAATCATAATACTTTTCACTTAAAATCCATTGTGCTTCTAATTCTGATTTCTTTTGAGTTGTGACTGAAAAAAATGGTGTGAGATAAGATTTGGAATGAGGACTTGTGATAGGTACAGCATTGTGGCAAAACAATCTGGGTTTGTTGAATGCAACGACGAGCTGAATTCTCTTTTCCTTGAATTTATTTATGTGCTTTCTTGACATGGAGACACAAGTGAAATAGAGTTTCTTGCATTTGACTCCATGATAGAGCACAGGAAAGCAACCAGTGTTCACACAGTGCTCACTCTGAGTAGGAGTATAATTATTCGTTGATTTTGTGTGATTTATGGCATGGATGCTAATGTGTGTCATCTGAGACCATCATTAATCCACCTCTTTTTATGTTCTGCTCTGAGAGCTTTTCCCCCCTTCTATTTTATATTCTGTGCTGATTCCCTCCTTAATCTCTGACTCCTTTCTTTATTCCCTCTTTTCCTTTCCTCCCTCCTGTACCCACCCCTCCATCTCCTACCTGCCCTCCCCAATTACTGTATTTTGCTATGTATGTTGTGCTCCTATGTTTAATGGGCACCCACAGTTCTGGCCAAAACTTTCAGGAAAAAAAACTTTTGTTTTAATTTTTTAATTCAAAATTTTATTTGTTTATATTTAGGTATTTGTTTTTGGTATTAAAAAAGAAATTTTAGCATTTACTTTTTAACATATTACGGTACAAGACATTTTATGTAACAAATAACTACAAAACTCAAGAACAGATACAAGGTACAAGAAATATTATATATAAAGTATTTTTATATAAAATACCAATTATTGTATTCCAGGGTATTATTTTGCATATGGACATCATTATTGATCTCTAGAAGGACACTTTGAACTCATAAGCATAAATAAAAGAATTAAAAACATTTATAAAGATACAGAATTAGTACTACCCATGTATAATGCACATCCTTATCTTTCCCTCCCAAATTTGGGTAAAAAAGTATGCATTATACATGGCAAAATACAGTAGGTTCTATACGACCTACCAAAAAAGCACAAAAATTCTGCTGAGGCAAACAAGAAGTACCTAAAATCATGTAGCTGTGCATCCTTGCAAGACAGGTGAGGCATGATGTGAACAGGAGCCAGCCAAACACTTCCCCCAAAACATTATTCTTCTAATTCTGACGAACTCTTCCATCAACCAGAAAGCAAGGGACAAACAGCAACTCCTTCATCCATTGTTAAGCCTTCAGCTTCCACCTCACCTACTTCCAAAATGCACCTTGGAAGTTTGTTTATTGGTTTTCATGCTCGTACAGCTGCCTCATTCTGTGATAATGGAGTCAGGTTATATCAACATTAAGTCGAGTTCATAGACTCAAGTACCTTGAGGGTATCATTAATTTTAATTTAGAAAAGCAGCAATCAACCTCCTATCCTGCTTCATTTGTCAAAATCTTTAGCTTTCGTTACATCTAACAGACTGTTATGAAAAATTATAATGGGAAGGGAAGTGATCACAGGAAGTATTTCTTCTGCTGTTTTTTTTTTTTGTCTCAGATAAGAGAAAAGTGGAACTGCTTTGCTTGGATGATGTAACTTGATGCAGATTTTATCTTAAAAAATAGGTTCCCTTTTAAAAGCTTTCCTAATGTATCTCATGATTTGCAGCACGAACGAAAGTCAAGTGACTCTCACCTTGCAACACCATTACATTAAATTGTGAGAATGACATCTTCCAAGAGTGGAATAAATAAATGTAATTTTAATAAATGTACAACCTACCAGAAGAGAAAAAAATATTACATTTATTTATTCCACACTTGGCAGATACCATTCTCACAAAAAAATTTCCTAGGCCATTGGAGCATTCCTTTCTAGGGGCATTTTGGGCCAGAAGTAGCATAATGCTCACATGGTAATTACATAATTATACCCCCTGGTCTTAACACACAGTGTTTCCAAGGACCAGAAGTGGCAATTTGAAATAATTATTAAGGGGATAAAATAGAGCTGGTATAACTTGAAAATAAAATAGGCAACATATACAGTAGTTAGCAAATTCATACTAAAAGATGACTGAAGCAGGTTGAAATTGTGAAAATAAATTACAAAATAATTAAGCACCAGAAATCAAACATTTTTTGGTTGCAGTGGCAGAGCCCTTATATTTTGGGTAATAATACAAGTGTAGATTTTTAGTTCATTTGTCTAGTCACCTGTATAATGATGGCTGAGAGGGAAAATTAGATGAAGTATGCATGCAACAATCACTACCCAAGGAAATCAACTCTCCTCAAATCCCACACTGTCTTCCCAGCACTTCCAAAGCTTCCTGACCTTGACTTCTTTCATAGTCAATCTGCCTGAATAGCAGAGAACCTTGTTTGCCATGAGCCCCCGTTTCTAGTTCCCAGCTCTTCTCTTCCTGGCTACTGAAAAGCGCTTTTCTTTTCTCTCACTGACACAAAGCTGCCAAACTGGTACCAGACTGTTCTCTGCAAATCAATAAACCGGAAGATCTTATCTACTGTACTTCCTAACCCTACAACCACCAGCACTTTGCCCTGATTTGCATACCAGAAAATAAGGAGCCAGTTAAATAAAGAAGTACACTTCATGTCTCTTAATAAGGGACAGAGGATGGAGCAATGTATTTCTATTGTGAAGATTCATAAGAACTGGAGTTAAAACAGACATGAATTCACTTCCCCTCAGTCTATACCAAGCTTGTCCAACCCACAGCCTGTGGGCCACGTGTTGCCCAGGACAGCTTTGAATGTGGCTCAACACAGATTTGTAAGCTTTCTTAAAACATTATGAGATTTTTTTTGGTGATTTTTAAAAAAGCTCATCAGCTATCATTAGTGTGAGTGTATTTTATGTGTGGCCCAAGACAACTCTTCTTCCAGTGTGGCCCAGTGAAGCGAAAAGTTTGGACAGCCCTGGTCTATACAGTCTCTGTTAGCCTTCTTTAAACTCTTCAGACCAAGCCCTCCCCTTCTCTCCCCTGCCTCCCTCCTTTTTCCCTCCACCTCATCCTAACCCTGAGGTGGTTTGTAAGCTACCTGAATAGTCATAAGACTTTCTGGTACTATTTTAGTTATTTTTACCTCAAATCTAAACTAAAGCTATTTTTAAAATGTGGCGTGTACATTGTGCAGAAAACTACAAGGGGAAAAAAAATCCAAAATACAATGTGATCTTTTATAGGAGAAACAAAAGATTGAATTTCTAGGTCACGACGAAAGGAGGTATACTTTCTTGAGTATAATCTGAGGTACTTTACGAGATTCTTCCTTTCACTAAAGCAAGAAATCCTAAAATCCACCAGGATACGTGCACTGTACCTTGACTATTCTTTTTAATCCTCAAGTGAAACCAAGACAGTAAAGTGTAATAAAAATGCATATAGCCTCGGGCTTTGTGCCTTAGCAAAGAGAGAAAAAATAAGCTTCTTGACTTAATATGTCTACTGTGAATAATCAGCCACTGCATTTGGGGATCTTGCTTTATAATCTTTACATATATGAGCAGTAAACTCCATGTTTGTGGTGTGATAAGAATAAAGGATTTTTTTTTTCTTCTAAAAAAGAGATTGCTCCCCTACTATTTTCCAGACCAGATACATGTGTTAACTTGAAAGAAATGAAACTGAGGGGAGGGTGGATTTCTTGATTTTTTATTTTTATTTTTAATTTTTTTTTGCTTTTTGGTATGTGGGTAGCTCCCTGACCGGGAATTGAACCCAGGCTGCAGCACTGACAGCGCCAGCGCCGAAGCCTTAAGCCACTACACCACCAGGGAACTCCCTCTTGATTTTTTTTTAGTAATATATTTTCTGTATTTTACCTGAAATTATCAATGAAGTGTGGCCAAGATAAGATAAGGGGCCCTAGGCTGTGCAATGATGTGGCTAACATTGGGTTTGGAGGTTTTCTCAGTTCCATTCCCACAAGTTTGACCAGTTCTTCTCAAGTACTGGTTCTTTGTTGATTAATAAATATCCTTAGGAAGCTCAATGATAGCTCATAACAGGCATCTAGTACCACAGCTGTGAGTATTTGCATTTTAAGAGCAACTTTAATTAAATAATTAAGCAACTAATTACTCAGCTATTTATTGAGTACTTATAAGGTACTTTGCTAAGAAAGGAAGGAGGAAGAAAACAAATATGAAAACAAGGACCCTATTTTTAATGAATTTATGGATTAGATATTTACAAATAGGTGTAATAAAGTAGCATGGGAAAGATTTAAATGTAGTACAGTCATTCTCTGATTTGAGAGTACATCACAATTACCTGGGAAGTATTAAGTAAACTCAGATTCTCAGCTCATCTCTCAAATTTTTGACTTAGTTTGCTTGGGGCTAGGAGGCTGGAAAATCTGTACTTTCTTTAAAGTTCCACCATGACTCTAAAGTATCCAGCCATGTAATATGAAAAATAGAGGCATTTATGGCTGGATTTTTGCTGGACAGCCCTCATATAACCTGCTTTTGGAGCCCCTTTAGTAGAAAGGGCACCAGCATTACGGATCAGGGAGACATATGTTGAAATCCTTTACGAGCTATTTGACACTCAGCATTTTATTTAATAGTCTAGGAGTCTTAGTTTCACTCTTATCTATAAAGAGAAATAACAACAATAGCAACAACAGTAATCAGAGCTAACATTTATACAGCATTTACTATGTCATAAGCACTGTTTTAAGAAATTTTTAGGTATGTTGCATTTAAGTCTTTCCTACCAGAAAGTAAGGTGATGAGAGCAGGGGTCAGTCTATTTCATTCACTCCTGTATACTCAGGATCCAAATCAGTCCCTGTCTCATGGAAGGCATCCCCATAAATATTTAAGAGAATGAATGACCCTATGAGAAAGGTACTCCTGTTGTGACCGTTTTATAGATGAGAACATTGATGAACTGAGAAAGGGATGTTATCAAATACATGGTTGGAGAGCCCACATTCTGGCATCAGTAGGTGCTTACTCCTTTCCTCCTGAAAAGTGGGCAAAAAGTGCTAAAAGAAGCATAAATAACTATTGGGTTTACAGACTATCTGGGTCAAATTAATGCAAGAGGTTGTTTTTTCTTTTCTATTTATTGTTAAATTTATTGGGGTGACATTGGTTAGTAAAAATTACATAGGTTCCAGGCGTACAATTCCACAATACATCATCTATGTGTTGCATTATGTGTTCATCACCCAGAGTCAGTTCTCTTTCCATCACCACATATTATACTTGAGACCCCATACCCTTAGATAACCACTAACCACTAAACTACTGACTGTGTCCATAAGTTTTTGTCTCTTCGTTGCTTTCAGCTTTGTGTTCCACAAAAGAGTGAAATCATATGGTTCTTGTTTTTTTTCTGTCTGGCTTATTTCACTTTGCATGATGGTCTCAAGGTCCATCCATGTTGTCACAAATGGCAGTATTTCATCTTTTCTTATGGCTGAGTAATATTGCATTGTGTATATGTACCACGGCTTCTTTATCCAGTCGTCTATCAAAGGGCACTTTGGCTATTTCCATGATTTGACCACTGTGAATAGTGCTATGATGAACATTGGGGTGCATATAAAAGAGGTTGCTTTTAAGCTGGGCCTTCAAAGTTGGGTGATATTTTGGTGGTAAAAAACAGAAGAAACACTCTGTGTGGTAAGAGCAGAATGAGCAGTTTTTTTTCTTTGCATTTGTAAAGGCCTGGATGTGGAGTATAAACAGAGGGAGAGCTGAATAATACACTGAAAATGTGGCTTGGAGTCAAACCAGAGTAGTACTTGTCTGTCATGTTTCAGAATAGAGACTTCATTTAATTGTTCATGGAAGGCATTCCAACATTTTTAAAAATAATTGAGTACTTCAAAATTTTAATGTTACTTATTTTTAATGAATTCCCATGATAACAAAATTTAAGAACAACAACAAAAAAGGCTTTAAGAAACGAGTCTCCTTTTCATCATTTTCTTCCAGCCACCTTGCTCCCTACCATGGTGGCAACCACTGCTAACATTTTCATATTCTATATTAGTTTTTTAAAATAAAGAATTACTTTGGTTAGAGTTTGGTGTTGTAGCATGGAGAAAGTGAGGGTAGGATTAAACTTCCAGAAAATAAAAACAAAGAAGGAGAACTGATTCTGGGTGGAGAGCACACAATGCAACACATAGATGAAGTATTACAGAATCGTACACCTGGAACTTATATAATTTTCCTAATCAATGTCACCCCGATAAATTTAGTTTAAAAATAAAAATATTTGTTAATTAAAATAAAGAGTAGCGTGAGAGGACCTGATGGGTTAAATGTAAGGGTAACAGAAAGAGAAGGAAGAGTCAAGGAAATTTCAGACTTGCATCCTGGGTGACGAGGAGATGTGTAAAACTCAGGAAGAACAACTGATGTAAAAATAAAGAGGAGGAAACAACCAAAGTGTCCTTTGACAGAGGACTGGATAAAGAAGCTGTGGTACATATACACAATGGAATATTACTCAGCTATAAGAAAAGGTGAAATGCTGCCATTTGCAACAACATGGATGGATCTTGAAATTATTATGCAAAGCGAAATAAGTCAGACAGAAAACGTCAAGAACCATATGATTTCCCTCTAATGTGGGATATAAACCTGGAAGCAACACAGGTACAAGACAAACAAACAAATAAACAAAAACTCATAGACATGGAAAACAGTTTAGTGGTTACCAAAGGGTAAGAGGGGAGAGGGTAATAAAGGAGGAAAGTGGGGGATTGAAATAAAAAGATCGAAATCAGAAGAAACCACTGATGTTTTGGGAAACAGTTTGATATGATTATCCAAAGTAGTAAATCAAGAAGAGCTGAACAAAGTCTGGATGGAATGATGGAAAAATAATGAGGGTGATGTCAGTGAATTCTCTTCAAAGCCCTTCACATAATTCATCCTGATGGCTATTAAGATACCTAATATGGTTTGGGCAAAAATACTATATATTTTACTGGAAAAGAAGTAAGACCTGTAAAGCATTAAACAGTATCTGCTACAAGGTAACTATTGAGGAAGTGGTAGCTGTTATTTGTGCTAAAAGGTGGGTGTCAGAGCAAAATAAGAATGGGTGAATTTGATAAACACATCTCTGGGGTAAGTCCCATATCTAGCCTCTTTTAAGCTCCCTGCCTCTAAAGAGTAGCTCTTTTATAATAAATACTCAAGTTGGCCAGTTGGGGATAGCTAGGTGATTTATTTTGTTTAGCAAGACATAAGCAAGTCTAGAGTGGAGGGTATGAAAAGTGAGCTCAAGAATCAATTATTCCCCAAAATTTCAAGTGCTGTTATATACCTTGTACTGGGCACCCATCCTGTGGAGGTGGCAAGGATGCAACATGAGCAATGCCTGCTCTCAAGAACCTCGTGTCTTGTGAAAAGACTGCACATGGGACAAATTAGTGACTCTTTCAGGGGTGTCCAACCTTTTGACTTCCCTGGGCCACACTGGAAGAAGAATTGTCTTGGGTCACACATAAAATACACTAACGATAGCTCATGAGCTTAAAAAAAGTTCCATAATTTTTGTAAGAAAGTTTACAAATATGTGTTGGGCTGCATTCAAAGCCATCCTGGGCCTCATATGTTACTGACCAATAAGAGCATTATGAATTGCTAGAAGTGAGAAAGCAATGAGGCCTGCAGCAAGCTGGGACACTTTAAGAAGGGGCTCACACAGAGCACCATGGACCTAGATCAGACCCAGAGCCTATATATGAGTGCAGGCTGATCAATTTTGCCTGCACTGTAATATTTTTGTTACATTAAACATGTTTGGATATAACCAGTTCTCAGTAGTCACATGGTATCTCCCCTCTATCATTTATTTTCTTCTTTTTTTAATTGTTAGACTTATTGGGGTGACACTGATTAACAAGAATTACATAGCTTTCAGGTGTACAATTCAACAGTTCATCATCTATATATCGCATTATGTGTTCAGCACCCCTCCATCATGCTTGAATTTTCACCCAGGGCACATCGAAATGGAAGCGCATTCAGACGTTCAGATCTAACAGCGTGTTATTGAATCCTTAACAGTGGAAAAAGTCCCTCCAATTTTCTTTGAAATTTTTGAAAAAGAAGGTGAGGACTTCTTAAAGAATATCATTACAGGTGATGAAACTTGGGCCCATCAATATGACCCCAAGAACAGAAGGCAATCAAGGAATTCAGCCATAAGGGATTACCTTTCCAGCTGAGGCTTGAGTTTTGAAATCTTTTGGCTGAAGGCCATTCACATTACTAGTCTGGGTCTCAATCAATTAAAGAGGAACTCATGCCCATTTTCTTTCAGATTGGGAGAATCCAGAAAATAAATAAGCCATGCAACAGAAATGCTGCTCAGTAGTGCAGGGAATTACTAGTATCTATCAGTTGCATAACAGTTTATGTTTCAAACCCTTTTTACAGTCACTAGTTACTGGCCCTCACTTTGTTTAAAAGTAGAGAACTCTACACTAGATTTGAACTTAGGAAGTTTCCAAGAAGTGACTTTTTTTAAATGCCTATGATTAAAAAGCTTTCTGAATATGAGATTCTTTGCAAAGGGCTCCTTGTGCTTCTTTAGATGCTAATCACACTACTCAGAGAGTTGGCATAGGTCCTGGATTTCTCAGGCTAGGTACCACTGATAATACAAACTGTAGGCACAAGAGCACAATGATCTGAGCAGAGGAAAGCAGAAGAATAGTGCCTCTAAGATCCCAGACTGTGGCTTTGAATCACTGTGGAATTTATTGGAAGGGGATTAGGAGACTACCACTGGGCAGAAGGCCATTGTGTTATTCTTAAGGCTTCTCCGCCCCCTCAAAAAAAAAAAAAAAGGAGAGAAAAAACTAGAGAAAGGGAAGTCTGGATTTGGCAGAGGTGAAAGATTCTCAAAGTGGCTTAAGAAGTTTTAGGGACTCTGACTGTCCTAACAAAGATGATGAAATTCAGTTCACCGTGCACTCATTCCTCCTAGAAGCTTTTCACCTTCATCTTCACCATTTGCATTTAATCTATGTCGTAATCACCACATTTCCCCTTCCGTGTCTCTTGCAATTCTGTCTTTTGCATTTCAGTCTATTTCTACCTCCCCTTGATTATTTCTCTTTTATTGTAAGCCATTTTTCTCCTCTCTTGCCGCTTTATTTAATATTTCCCTTCTGTTACAGCTTAACTGCCTCTTGTCTCTATCCATCTCTCTAAATTAGGGGGTCTCTCTTCCTCTTTTATGCAACATCCTCTCTTCAGCATGATATCTTCACTTTTCTCTACTGTGGCCTCTTTGGTGATTGGCCAATGGCAAAATGAACCTTACTAGAATCCAATTCTAAAAGCACTTTGGAGGGATGGAATCTTATCATTTACGCCCCAAATCACTATCATCAGTACAGTTGGTGCAGAACGGTATTCCATTTTGGGGCTTATTAGATAAGTATGAGTTCAACCTGGCATCCATAAAATAACTAGGGGGAACTTTTTCTTCCTTTCCTCCCTTGTATCTCAGAACTTTGTGACTGACCTTTCTTTTTTATTTCTAATTATGCCCTGTGGAAAAATAACCTTTTTTTTTTTTCCATTTGTACTGTATAATGTCTAAGATTTTCCTGGGAGTTTTATGAGGAGCAGTACAATTTCATTTTCATTTTATGGATTATACAACTTAATTTTGGAGAATTAAACTACATGCCCAAAGAAGGATTGAACATTTCTGGAAAACCTAGCATTTTCTGTCTCACAGAAGACTAAAATTGGATCCTTTTTTAACGACTCTCGCTGCAACATTGAGTTCTATGTGATGAGAATGTTTCCATGTTCCTGCTGACAGACCACTTCCCATTATTTGCTGAGGTAGATCTGATAAGGTCTGAAGTCAACAATGATAATTGCATGAACACAAACATTTATTGAGTGCTTGCTTTGTGCCAGACACTGTGCAAAGTGCTTTATAATGATTATTTCATTTGATCTTCTCAATATCCCCGTGAGTTAAGAATAAAAATGTTCTGGCTTACCTGAATTGTTCACATTTGATGGTTGATTTAATATGGATTTTTAAAATTCTCCAGTGAGCTCTTATAGTACTTATTGTATTTATTCTCCATACCAATCCAATGACACAAAGCCTGCCTTGGTTTGAATTCTTATATTATTTCTATCATATATGAAGGATTAAAAAAATAATCAAGACTTCTAGAGACACTGAGAACAAAGGCTGACATTGCTGATGCCCTGCTTTACTTCAAGGTTCATAGCAAATACTTCTGGTGCTTACATTCTATCTCATCAGCTTACCTGTGATTCAAGTGTCAGTAGCCGTGGACAGTGTGGTTCAAGCTCAACCTCATCCTGTATAGCTACCATCCCACCTCAAAAGCAAGCCTTAATTTCTTGTTTTCTGTCCCAGGGTTCCCCCCCAATGCCACGGGTGCTTGATACTGGATGAGCAAGCATACCCATGGGGAGTTGACACTTTGATACCAACCCTCAACCAATGGGGGACAGGAGCAGGGCCATACCTGCTTTGGTTTTTTTCCATTTCAGGCTCTAGCTACCTATATTTAGATATATTTTATTCTGTATACTTTTCACAAGTCCCAGACAATAGCTTTTCTTTCTTTTCATTCTTCTCAATCTCTTACTCATGCTTCTTATAATTATATCCTAAATAAACTTGCTGCACCAAAATCTTTGTCTCAAATCCATGAAGTAACCCTCAATCACTGGGGTCTTGGGACAGGCTTCGCTTCCATTAAACATGGATGCCCGAAGAATGCATATGTGAACACTCCTAAATATGGGATCTATGACACTGACGATGGGAAGTTTTCTTCATCCATTATGTAAGACCATATTAGTCAATTAATAAATATTTATGACAACTCAGGCACTGTGTTGGGTCCTGTTGCTGAAGCTGGAGAGTCAATCCAGACTGGTGAAAGGGCTTTTGGGAACTTCTGCTTTAGGGCAGCAGGAAATAATAGGAAGACTTTGAAACTGGGTATGCAGTCTTTTGGCTTCCCTGGGCCACATTGGAAGAATAATGGCCTTGGGCCACACATACACTACACTAATGATAGCTGGTGAGCTAAAACAAAGGTCACAAAAATAATCTCATAATATTTAAGAAAGTTTACGACTTTGTGTTGGGCCACATGCAGCTCACAGGCCATGGGTTGGACACGCGTGCTTTAAAATTAGGTGAGTTATTTGATCAGGTCTGCATTTTAAGAGGATGACTATAGCTGCACTGTGGAGAATGAATTAGGAAGCAAGATTAACATCAGGGAGGAAAACTGGGAAGCTGTACATCATTTGAGGGAAAAGATGCTAGAGGCAGGGATTCTAAAGAAGGGAAAAGGTTTCGGAGATGGTTTGGGGATAGAGTTGATGAGATTTGGCAATATGTCATATGTTTGATTTAAAGATAAGGGTCGTATGACTTCACTCATGTGGGATATAAAACTAAAGCAACAAACAAACAAGACAAAGAAACAAAAACTCATGGACACGGACAGCAGTTTAGTGGTTACCAGAGGGGAAGGGGAGTGTGGGGAGGTAGAAGAGGGTAAAGGGGGTCAAGTATATGGTGACAGAAGGAGAACTGACTCTGGGTGGTGAGCACACAATACAATACATAGATGATGCATTATAGAATTGTACATTTGAAATCTATGTAATTTTACTAACCAATGTCACCCCCAATAAATTTAATAAAAAATAAAGATAAGGGTAGGTTCTGGGAAAGTGACTTTCTGGCTTGGGCAATTAGGTGAAGGGTAGTGTAACAAGACTAGCAAAATTAGGAAGGGGAAAATGTTGAGGCCAGGTTGGGAGAAGCGGGGATAATGATGAGCTCTGTTTGAGACATGTTAAATGTGGGGTGTCTGTGGGGCATACTGGTTGTAATGTCCAGGAGGCATGTAGTGTCCTGGGTTTGAAGACAAGGAGAGAGAGATAAGTTTGATTGCAGTGCCAAAATAAAAAGCCAGCCTTTTGAACAAATCACGCTAGAGCAATTGAACATGCATATGTGAAAAATGAACCTCAACCAATACTTCCCATTTTACATACAAATTAACTAAAAATGGATCACAGACTTAAATGTAAAGGATATAACTATAAAGCATATAAAATAGGAGAAAAACTTTGGGATCTAGGGCTAGGCAAAGAATTCTTAGACTTGACACCAAAAGCATGATCCCTAAAAGGAAAAACTGATAAATTTGATTTTACCCAAATTCAAAACTTTTGCTCTGTGACTCTATTGAGAGAATGAAAAGACAAGGGAGAAAACATTTGCAAACCATATATCAATAAGGGAGTAATATCAAATATGTAAAGAACAGTAAAATTGTAAAAGAAAAAGTCATTCGAATTGGAAAGTGGGTGAAAAATTAAAGAGACACTTCACTAAAAAGAATATATAGATGGCAAATAAGTACATTAAGAATTGTTCAACATCATTAGCTACTATGAAAATGCCAATTAAAACTACAATAAGGTATTCCTAGATACACATCAGAATGGCTAACATAAAAATAGTGATGACATCAAATGTTGGTCAGGATGCACAGAAAGTGGATTATTCATACTCGTACATTGCTGGTGCAATGTAATAGTACAACCACTGTGGAAAAGTGTGACAGTTTCTTATAAAACTAAACATTTAACTACCATATGATCCACCACCTACATTCTTAGGCACTTAGCCCATACAAATGAAAACTTACATTCATACAAAAATTTATATGAATGTTGACGGCTTTATTCATAATACTTCAATACTAGAAATATCCCAGATTTCCTCCAAGGGGTTAATGGTTAAACAAACAAGGGCATATCCAAAATACAGACTGCCACTCAGCAATAAAGAAAAAACCTAATTACTGCTACAGGCAACAATTTGGATGAATCTCTAGATAATTATGTTCAGTGAAAAAAGTCAATCCCAAAAGATTACATACTGCATGTTCCATTTATATAACATTCTTGAAATGACAAAATTATAGAAATGAAGAACAGCTTAGTAATTGCTGGGGGTAGGGAGTGGGGAGAGGCATGTATTGTTATTAAAGGACAACAGGAGGGATCCTTGTCACGATGGGTATGTTCTATATATTGATTGCATCAGTGTCAATATCCTGGCCATGACATTGAACTATAGTTTTATGAGATGTATCATTGGGAGAAATTGGGTAAAAGGTACATCAGATTTCTCTGTAGTATTTCTTACAATTTCACATGAATCTATAATGATCTGGAAATAAGAATTCAATTTCAAAAAGATGTTGCAATCTGGTAGTTCTCAGTAATGTGTCAAGGACAGAATTTTCATAGGATTTGTTATATTGAATATTAATTATAAGGTTCTGTAACTATCTTTTTTCAAGTATCTACACTCTTAGATTTAATTTTGAAGTTATATGTCATTCCTTTTCATATTAAAATTCGGGAAGCTTCTACAGTGAACAATTTCTTGGTAACAAGAAAAAAAGAACTAAGAATTCTTTTTCACGAAAAAAACACACAGTTCTTTAGGAACTTACAACTAGGCTGACCAGACATCCTGTTTTAAACAGGACAGAAAACAACGGTACTGTCCTGTTTCAAATGGTACGTCTGGTCAGCCTAGTCTCAATGGGCTAAATTCATAGGCTGACCGACCATACAGAGTATTTGAAACAGGACAGTAAAATTCTTTTCTGTTCCATTTAAAGTGGGATGTCTGGTCGGCCTACTTATAACCAAATGGAGAAGTAGACATGGATATGTGAGACTGAATAATGTCTGGTAGAAGGCTAGGACCACAGTTTCTGAGTTGGTTAGTTAAAAGGCTCTCTGGAGGAGGTCGAGCTTGAGCTGTGTGTGCAATCACATCTCGACTGAGGGAATCTTTCCAGCACTTAGCAAAAGCAGGAGAAAGTGCCACAAGCAGCAGGTGTCATGATTTGGAGATTTGCATCAAGGGGAGAGCATTTGCTTGGTTTGTTTGGGCAAATGGGGAGATAGGAAGGGCACTGATAATGGAGGTATTTGGACCTAGTTCTGAGGACAGTGGCGAGTCAAAGTGTTTAAGCATGATGATTAAGAACTTGAGTTCTGGAGGTGGAATGACAATTTTCACTATGCCATTTCCCAGATGAGAGCCACTGGGCAAAGCACTTAACCTCTCTAAGCCTCAGTTTTTGCATCTAAAAATGAGTCCTCTTGAGAGGTACCTCAGAAAGTGGATGTTAGGATTAATCAAGATAATGTATGTCAACCCTTTAGCATAGTGTCTGCCTAATAGCCTCCCTCAGCAAATATTAACTGTGAGGAGCATTATGGTGATGCACAAGGTGACAATAATATTGTCTCGTCCAAAGGTTGTAAACAGCTTGGGAGGAAAGACCATGGCTTGTCTGTGACCACCTGACCCTTAGGACATTCCTGGCTCACAGTTGGACTCTTGCTAAATTAAATTAGAAAAAATAGAGTTCTTGGAAGATTGAGCTTGCAATATGGAGGAAGGAGAGAATTTAGGCATGGAGCCCAATTAAAATAGAAGGCTATGATCATGATATGACTTCACTTATTGTGACAAGAAAAAAGTTGGTGGCAGCAGAAATTCTAAGGAATAGGTAAATCATGAAAGATGCATTGAAGGATACAGTCTCTGGGCTTAGAGACTGTTTAAAAAAAATCTGTCCATTTTAACCATGAACAGATTCCAAATTTAACTTTAGAGCAGACATTGGGTCTCCTTTAGAGAGCATGCCCGGTGTAATAGAAGAACATGGGGTCTGAAGTCTGTCTCTCACGTCATTTACATGACCTTAAGAAATATATTTATTCTTTCACCATCTGTAGTAGATATTATGGGGCTTCACAGTGAACCCCTTCTTCAGTGCTTTTGCACCCATCCTTTAGCTGCTGCCCTCAAGGAACTGCCTCCCACAAGGTTATTTTCAGGCAGGATGACTGGCTGAGGAAGGTACACAAAGTCTTCATCCATTTGACGTATTTGGGACAACTTTGAAAGGCCAAAGCAACTCTGGAGCTTCCCACAGGGTCCTATTGCAGCCTTAATTGAAACTGCATTGTGGATCTGCTTTCTGCTCTGCCTAGACCTGTTCCTCTCCCAATTATTAGAGGTATAAAGCCAGAGAGCACACCATGATATGCTGTGATACCACAATAATTCTTCTCCAAGCAACTCTCCAACTGCTTCTGAGCCCAATTTCAGAAAGTGTCCTTTATTCCTAATTTGTAAAGGGGAACATGGCACAGCAGCCATAGACAGTTGTGGTAAGAATGAAATGAGATCATGTGTTTGGCACAAAACTATGTTTATGAAATCATGGTTAACAGATAAATCTTGGGGATATTATAGTAGGTGAAATAAGCAGCTTCCCCAAAAGACAAAAACTGTATGACTCTACTTATGTGAGATACTTAGTCAAATTCGTAGATACAGAAAATAGAATTAGCAGTTGTCAGGGGTGGGGGCAGGGAATAGGTATATAGTTCGAGTTTTGCAGGGTGAATATGCTTAACACTATTGAACCATATAACCCAAAAAAGGTTAAGATGGTGAATTTTGTGTCATATGTGTTTTATCACAATTAAAAAAAAAGATGGCTACCATATCATACTATTGTTTGGATTTAACCCACAAGCAGCTACTTTTCCTGGCTCCCCTTCCATCCTGTCATCCCCGAGACCTACAGTTCCAAACACAATTGAAGATCCCTGCCCCAGCTGGTGCCCTGGATATTGTGTCTCCAAAACCTGATCTTTCCACTGATGGCTCTAATCTCCATGCAGCTCTTTAGACTCAATTCTCTAGTGCTGTGAAATCACTCTGGGATAGGCTCTGAAGAACTCTATGATAGCCACCAGCATGGTTGAACCTCCTTTCTCAAATGAAACATACTTTCAAATCATCACCATAATTTTTTGAAAAGCACATCAAATTGCACCATTGTTTAAAAGAAATAATACTGTCAGTGCTGGGCCTTTTGAAAGGAAGGGACTCATATCAGGAGTCTAGTGAAGCTGACAGACATAATGATGTGGTTCGAAAACCTGATGGAACCTGACACAGATTCTCTGTTCAGGGGTGATTGTGATGGCTATTTGTACAGAGAGCAGAGCCAAGGTCAGAGATTACAGAGGAGGGGCCATCAAACTCATGTGAAGGGAATTTGTGTTATTCAGATGTTCGAATTGGTCAGCAGGGCACCATCATACCCAGGGTCAGGGTATTGGGCAGGGGTCAACATCCAGAAATCTCCATTCATGCCTAGTAAGAATGGAGAGCCAGTGTCTGAGTATGGGTTAGAGTTTGGGATGAAGCTGCATGAAGAAATAGACATGAGGCAAAACAATAGGGGGTTGAAAATACCCATGCAGCATTGGGAACAAAAGAAGTGGTGCCCAGGACTGATTCCAAGCCAGTGGTTGTCTCTTGTGCCCTAGTTTTAAGCAGCTTCCCTAGCGAAGGGAGATGAGGGCTGTCAATGCTGGGCTTCTCCCCAGAGTCAGGCAGGGCTCTGCATGTTTTAATGATTACAGCTGAGAGCCTGGTCCCCTGGAAAGTCCTTGAGGTACTAACTCAGCAAAATGCATTGAATCTGACAAGTTCGCATTTGTCACCTCTGGTGCCAATGCATGGGGAAAAGCAAATTGTCCCATTTGCAAACAGTCTGTATATGGGGTTAGGGGTTCTTCTGCTCGTTAAAAGTTCTTATATTTTCAGTAAAAAATACTTAAAGTTTGGCATGAATTTCTACATTCTACTTGTTTTCAATTTTGATAGCTCTACTCTTGTTCTAAGGACTGGGCAGTATGAGTAGGGTCAGGGGGAATTGAATGACTCCAAATATTTGAAGGGCTGTCTTTGCCAAGGGAGTTTACACTTACTGTGTGTAGAGCCAAAGCATACATATGGACAAAAAGCCAGAGGTTATGGGAAGATCAATTTCAGCTCAATGAAAAGATAACAGCCTAATGTTTAGGGGGGTTGCCATGGAATGGGCTGCCTTGCAAAATAAGGGGGTCTTCATCACTTTAGTTTTAAGGCCAAGGCCAACTGGAACTTGAAGGCCAGTTTCATTGTAAGATTCTATTACTCAATGTTGTTGAAATGTGATTATTGTTATACTAGCTTTAATAAGTTAACTATTGAAGGGCAGCCTAACATAATGGTTAAATCACAGGCTCTGCAGCCGGAAGACCTGGGTTTGAACTTGGCTGCTGACTAGCTGTGTGACCTTGAGTAAATTACTTAATCTCACTATACTTTAGTTTTATTTGTAAACTTGAAAATTAAACACAATCTACCTGTATGGTTGGTATAACAATTAGATTGGTGAATATATGTAAAAGAGTATAGATAGGGCTTGGAATATAATACAGTTAGAATCTCCATTACCTGGAACTCAAGTAACTGGCACTCTCAAGCAACCCACCAGTTGCTTGAGATTTTGCTGGTTGGTTGGGAGTCTTGGCTTCTTGAGTTTCAGTTAATGAGAAGTCTACTTATGTTTACCCAGTGTCTACCAAATCCCATGGGTGCTGGTTAACTGAGAGTCTATTGTACTTAGTATTATTTCTGCTGCTGTTTTTACTGCTGCTATTGCTGGGATCACCATCACCACCACCACTACCACTACCAGTAACTTCTTGGTTGTTACTTTGTACTCTGATAAATTTGTGATGAAGTACTTACTATTATGTTATCAATTCATGCAAAACCCTAAAATGTAGGCTCCTGTTCTGTGTGTATGGTGTTGTTTTTCAAGGTAGGGGTTTACAGCCATGAAATGAGTCTAAATTGTGCTTGTTAATTCTTAGTGCACTATATGCTACTACTGCTGACGTAGTATCAAAGCAGAGACATCCATTAAGGGGCTGGGCAATACCTATGGTTTCCTCTCCCTGTATAACTGAGACCATGGTCTATTGCCCCTTTTAGTTCATCATCTGAAACACTCTGCTCTCCTGGACACAGAAAATGGCACCTTTTACCACTCAGATAACATCCTGTTACTGAAAAACAAAGTCTAGCTGCAATTTAACTCAGCTGAGAAAACCTTGACCCAATGATTATGCATCCACTTTTGTGAGGAAAAGAGAATGTTTCTCAATGGTGTTTGTAGAACATCTGTATTAGAAAAACTGATAAAGAGAAACAAGGAGGACTTCAAATAATTCTCAAGAAGTGTGTTCTTAAGATGGCAAACTTCAAAAGTCCCTTGAGAACACTCAGGACTAAGAAGAAAAAGCCGCCGATACAACATAAGGCTTTCTAGAAAGTGCCTATTTCTCCTTAAAATACCTACACGAAGGCTCACAAGGTTTAGTGTATAGGTTGTGGGATGCACAAACAAATTTCTTTTGGGAGAGTTAATTTACCTCAGGACCAATTTCTCCTCTGTTCATACATCCACTATTCATTTAGAAGCCCTATTCAGATAAAGCACAGAGTCATTTTAGTGGCAGAAAGGAGGAATGGCCAAAGATTTATCATCAGACAGTTATGTTTGCACCATTAACAAGAGAATCAATAATGTCAGTGCGATGAAAAGCACCTCCACAACATAATCAGGATGTCTGTGGTTATGACATTAGATAGGCAAGAAGTTTTGGAAAAGTATTTTGCGTTAGGAAATGTTTGAGTCAGAACCCCAACAGGGTTCTGCAATCATCACTGTTCATAAACATGGACATATTTATGGATTTGACTTGAATTATGAAGGGATTTATTGTTGCTTTTCATTGTAAGAGGTAATCTTGATTGAGTTTGGCTTTTCTGTCTGTGTGAGGCTGAAAAACAGAGTATTTTCATTTTTTTTTGGAAGACAGTATCTTCCTCTGGGTTCTATATTAGTGTAATCATAGCAACTATATTGCTTTATCTCATGTAATTTCTATATATGGCAGAGAGGTTTACCTATAGACTTATGATACCCAGGGACAGGAATCAAATACATTTTGGTATTTTTAGAAGTTAACATAATGCATGGCACATAATGGATGCTCAATACTGTTTACCAAATAACCATGTGATGAATGAATGGTTTCTTGGACTCCTGGTCTACCTGATCACAAAGAACTAATCTGTCTTTGATTCCAGTCTATAAAGTAGTTGTGGTTGTCACATTGGTTTCCAGCCGGTCTTTAGTTCTGCAGCATTTTTTATAGGCTTCATTCTAGATACATACAAAGGCTGTCCAGAAAGTATCAGCTATGTAATATGAAAAATAAAGGCATTGATGGCTGACTTTTTTCTGGACAGCCCTCATATATTCAAGTGGTTCTGAGCTGCTTCCTTAAGGCATTTCTTTAGTCACATCCACTTAAGGTTGACATCTTACCTCACTTAACACCATCACCTTGGGAATATTGTTTTTCTCTGCATAATGTCTTGGCATTGGAGCTGAGGATAGTGATTAGGACTAGCAGACTTGGGGACTCCCTAGGCGCAGCATTACCGGTGATGCAGAGTCCTTGGTTGATATTAAGTACATTTGTGGATTTGATGCATACAAATCCAGCTGTGACATCCATGGCAAGTTCAAGTCTTAGGTTCTGTAGAAAGCTAAAAATGGCCATCATTCCATCATAATCTGAAAAGGTCTGAAATCTACAGTCATGCTTTCTGTCAGCTTCAATAAAGACTCATCAAATTTAAAGGTAGCAAAATTTTGAGGGGAGTATTCAGAAGAGGTGAATTCTAACCTAGATATCACATGATCTAGCTGTATCACCTTGGCCAAATCTTCGCCTGTTTGAATACATACAGTGAGAATGTTAGATGAGATATTCTCATGTCACTTAAAATTCTTTTAAGTGTTATATAATCAGCTTAGTCCTGCCTCAGGGACTTTGCATGTGCAACTCTGCCTGGAACACAATTCCTCATGAACTTTCAGGCTTCCCTCCCTTATTTCTTTCAGGTTGATGCTCAAAAAAATCACTCCCCCAATAGAAATCTTCCCTTACCACCTTATATAAAACGATAACCCCTTTCATGTACAACTCTCAAGTCTGTTCATCTGCTATATTGTTTTTCATCCCATTGTCAGTATCAGAAATTGTATTATATACCGATTGTATACTTATCATCTGTCTCCCCTCCTGAAATGCAAGCTCTCAGAGGACAGGGGTTTCGTCTTGTTTGCTGCTTTATTCTCTGTACCTAAAACAGTGCGTGATATGTACGTTGGCAGCATTGTACAAACAACTTGGCAAGGTTATAACACCTTACGGAGGATATATAGTGCTGCCAACGTAAGCACATGGTAGCAAGTTCATGAACTTAATGGTCAGATTTTAGGTATGATGACATCTCTGATGGCCATTCTAGAAAAAGAGTTCCAAAATTGATTTGAAGGGTGGGCTAGGTGCTGGCATTGGTGCAAAGCTTCCCAAGGGGAGTGTTTCGAATGTGACCATAGTGATATTCAGCAATGAGGTATGTAGCACTTATCCTAGGGTGAGTTCTTGAAATTAATTGTTCGACCTTGTGTATTATAGACTCTCAATATATATTAATACTAACTGAATGACTAAATCAGTATTTGAACTCATAGCTAAAAAAGTCTTTAGGGCTTCTTAGCTGTAATCTGGTTTAACGCATTGTCTTAGTTCATTTGGGCGGTTATAACAACATAACTTAAACAAGTTGGCTTAAAAACAACAGAAATTTATTTCTCACAGTTCTGGAAGTTGGGAAGTCTAAGATCAAGGTGCTGAAAAATTCAGTGTCTAGTGAGGGCCACTTCTTACTATAACCTCATATGGCAGAAGGAGGTGAGAGAACTCTCTTCAGACTCTTTTTTAAGGGCACTAATCCCATCATGAGGACATCAGCCTCAGGACCTAAATGTCTCTCAACAGTCCCACTTTCTAATACCATCCCATTGGGGGGCAGGATTTCAACATATGAATTTGTTGAAATGCATATGACACCTTTTAGTCAATAGCACACACCCAGTTAGAAATCACATAATCATTAGATCATTAAGCTAAGAGGATCTCTGAGGTTACTTGGCCAATCCCTCATTTTGAAGACAGAAAAACTAAAGGCCTGAATGAGCTAAGTATTAGTAGTAAAACTCAGATCTCTTTACTGCCTTTCTACTCCTGCATCCATTTCTTCTGGTGGTTAAAACAACATAATTTATACTACCCAAGATAAGGAATTACAATGGAAAAAACAGTAATTTCACAGTGGAGAAAACTGACACATACCACCTTAACCAAGTGAGCAAAGCTAACATCACCAGTAACAAAAGATGAACATCCTGCACCCACAGATATGATGCACTGGAAAGGAGACATCACCTTTGTGTTATTCCTCCCCCAAATCCCTAACCTTAATGTAACTATGAGAAAGCATCAGACAATCCAAAACTGTGGGACATTCTACAAAATAACTCAACTGTACTTTGCAAAAATGCCAAGGCCATGAAAGCCAAAGAAAGGTCAAGGAACAGATTTGAGGAGACAGTACTATTAAATGCAAGGTGGGATCTTGGATTGTATCCTGGAACATAAAAAGGACACTAGTAAAAATAGAGGTGAAGGCAGTCGCAAAAGACCATGTATTGTGTGATTCCATTTATAGGAAATGTCTAGAATAGGCAAATCTATAGAGACGGAAAGTAGATCAGTGGTTTTTGGAAGCTAGAGGTGGTGTGTTTGAAGGAATGAGGAGTTACTGCTAATGGATATGTGGTTGCTTTTTCAAGTGATGGACATATTCAAAAACTAATTGTGGTGATGGATGCACAACTCTGTGACTATACTACAAGCCAAGAACTGTACATGTATAAATGGTGAATTAAATAGTGTATGAGCTGTATCTCAATAAAGCAGTTACCAAAAAAAATAGTGGTGAAATATGAATAAAGCCTATAGTTTTCCATATTATACCAATACTAATTTCTTGGTTTTCATAATTAGACTACAGTTATGTAATAAGTTAACATTAGGGGAAGTTGGGTAACTTGTATATGGAGACTACTACTACTCTTTCAACTTCTCTGTAAGTCTAAAATACTTTCAAAATAAACATTTAAAAAATAAAAACAACATTATGTGTTGACACTGGACAAAAATACACATGCAAATTTCAAGGTACCTAAAATAAATGTTTGAACTTAGATAACCCTAGGATGATGGTTTTTAGGACTCTAGGAAGTACTTGGTGTTTGATTTGAAAGAATTTTCCCATTGATTCAAGCACTTAACAGGGACAGAAAATGGTTGCCCAAATGCACGCTGGAAGAATTTGAGGGATTGAAAAGGAGACCACCACACAACATTCATTTCATTTAGTCAAAACATCCGAGACCATTTGGGAGATTAGAATCCCAGTGTCCCAGTAGGAAGTTAGTTTGCAGGTCCAGGAAGTGGTTTTATGAGAATTTCATTTTGATTCTCTCCATATTGAAACCTGAGGTGCCCGAACTGACTTGTTCATTGTCACTGGGGAAGTGTAGATGATTTAAGCAGCAGGCATATTCTTAATTTAAACCATTTTATCCATTTGCAATCAGTGATTTAACAAGAGACTTAAACTTGTTAGAATATTCTTCCTTATAAATAGCAAGAGGTTCCTCAGTTTAAGAATGGAAGACAAATCTAATGTACTTATATCATTATTTTCCAACTTAATACCTATGGTAGATGTGAATAATTGGCCTATGACACCATTTTCTATCCCCTTTCAATCTGCTTCATGTACTTTCACAATAGAGTACTCCAGGCAGCTGATGCTAGTTGATAAGAGTTTACATATGAGATGAACAATATTTACCATTACAGACAGAGTGTGATAAAAGAAATGAGTTATAAGTAAAAAACCCAGATTATAATTCCAGCTTTTCCATTTGTTAGTTTTGTGATTGCAGTGAGGTTTTAAATATCATTTGTGCCTCCATTTCCTTTTCTATAAAGTGGGAATCCTAGTACATGCCTACATAAGGCTATAGTGAGAGTTAAATAGAATTAGCACATGTACAAGTGATGTGTAAAGTATAAGGAATATAAGTAAAAGACAATCTTATTAGGATATTCAACAAAATCAACCATAGAAATGCATTTCTCCAACCCAGTCTAATAATCTTCTATTTTCCTACCATCCATCTAGTCTTCAAACTCTTAATTCTTACTCTCCTCTCCAACAGAATAGGGATTAGAGTGTGTTTCCTTATTTAGCTAATGTAACACATGATATATAGAAGCCAATGGCAAGTCTACGCTTCAGTGCTGTTCCTAAGCAAGCCATATGACTGCAGAGCCAATGAAACATTCCCTACCTCACTTCTTCAAATCTCAGAAAATTCAGAAACAGAAGTACGTGACTTTAAAAATCATTCTTTTATGATGGAGCATCAGTTGATACCCCCAGATAACTTGCAAGAGTGTAGGATCCTTAGCTGGATTGCAGCAAAGTTGCAGTTTAAAATCAGAACAAATCCATTGTTCACACACTTACTCATTCCTCTCCCACTTCTACCTGACTTCCTTTTCTTGGAAATTATCACAGTTTGGTCCTAGGTCCTCTTCTCTTTGCCCATTCATGCTAGATGATCTTCATTCTCAATACTCTAAATTCCACCCATATCTTCCTCATTTACATCTCTAGTCTGGTCTCTCTTCTTAACTACAACTGTATTTGATTTCTCTACTTGGACGCATCAACAGCCTCTCAAACTGAGCATGTCTGAAACTGAACTCTTAATCTCCCCTAGACCTGCTCCCTCCTCAATATTTATCACCTTAGTAAATACTAAAACAAATGATTCAAATGAAAGAGCGGGGCTGTTCTTAATCCCTTATGACTGACATCTAATCCAACACCAAGCCATGTGGATTTTATCTTCAAAATACATCCCAAATCTCTTCAATTCTTTCTATTTTCACTGCCATTACCTTAGTCCCAAACACCATTTTCATTCACCAAGATAATTGCAAGAACCTCTTAGCTGGTCTCCTTGCTTCTACACTTGCTACCTTCAATCTCTTCTCTGACATAAAATACATCATGTTGTATAATGGCTTACAGATAACATCAGCTCAGGTGTATTTTGCAGGTATGTCAAATCATATGACTTCCCTATGTACCCATAAAATAAACTCTCTCGCCTTGCCCTATACTACTTACCACCTTGGTCATTACCCTCCAGCCACACTTGGCTCAAGCCCTGTAAACATTATTGCATTCCCCTCATCTTTGTGTGATGTACCTGACCTTCAGGGTTCAACTTAAATATCTCCTTTTCAGAAAGACTTTCCTAGAACATTAAGAAGCTCCCATGGTTATTCTCTTGAGTAGCCTATTCTTTGCTTTCCTAGTATTTCTCACTATTTGTATTTATATCATAACATTAATATTTTTATTGGCTAACTTCCCCACCAGGTTGCAGGTTTCTCAAGCCATTCAAAAATACTTCTTATCTCCTGTTAATACTTTGTGCCAGGTAATATGCTAAGTGCTAGGACTATAAAAAAAATTATAGAATAGGTCTTAAAACTAAGGCTATACATTTAGTAGAAAAAAAATCCAGAAAATATTTATAAATAGAGTGGTAAAAATTGTTGGTTGCCTCATTAACAATCTTACATCATTAACAATTGTACATCTGGAACCTATGTTATTTTTGTTAACCAATGTTGTCCCAATAAGTCTAAAAATGAATAAATAAAATTAAAAAAATAAGTTAAAAAATGTCAAATGCTCAATTTCTTAGCCTCCTTTGTAGGTAAATATAGCCATGTAATCCAGTTCTGGCCAAAGGTATGTTAGAGAAGTCAACTGTGGCTTCTGAAATGCGCAGAGAACTGCCAGTCCTCTGCTTCCTGTCATGATGCAATTTCTGGAGTGTGGCAGCCATTTTATGACCATGAGATGTCAAGTCCAAGGACCATGTCAAAGACTAAAGTAGCTGAATGGAAAGATGGAAAGAAACTGAGGCCTTAATGATACTGTTAAGCTGCTGAACCAACTCTGGAACATCTTTTCCCCAAATTCTTATTATAGGAGAAAAATTAACATCTATTGTTTAGGTTTTCATTATACATTCTGTTACTAAAAGTTAAAAGCCTCCAAACTGATACAAACTGTTACTGATGTTATAGTAATATAGCTAGTACAGTCCCCCAAAACTACAGATATCCTTTCCCCCAAGGTCAAGACTGGGTTTCCAAAGCCCACATCTGGGTCATCTAGGAATCTCTATGGCTTCCCATCAATATGACTGAAGTGGGAAGTGTGTGCATGTGTGTGTGCTGGAGAAAAAGGACAAAAAATCAGTCCTCAATGGAAACTTGCAGACTAAATTATAAGATGGCTGTATGTAATAAAGCACTAATCCACTGTTAGGCTCCTGAAATCTAGGTTTTATGATGTTTTCATTATTTCAAAGGCTCAGACATCCTCTCAGAGGCATCACAAAAGCCTCCATAGAAACAAGATAGAGAATGAATGTCACAGTGCAAGCAGGAAAACAAAAAGAAGCAAAGGAAAATGTGCAGTGAACTGCTCATTAATGAAAGGTGTAAAGGGTGGGTGGAAAATGTTAAGAAATTATAAAAATGTTAGGAAAGTCTGCAAGGGAGAGGTCTGTGAGTCAAAAGACTGATGATAACAAGGTGATGCCTCATTCACACCCTATGGTCAACCACACATATCATTGTTTTGAATTCTTAATGTACAAAAGCAAGTGCATTCCTTCAAAAACAAAAATAAACAAGATGGCATTTAAAATCAATGTATCTAATCAATATAGCTAAATGATTCTATTTAGATATTCCTTTTTTCTTTTTGTTTAGAACCTACATATAAGTGAAACCACATGGTATTTTTCTTTGTCTGACTTTCTTCACTTAGCATAATGCCTTCTAGATCCACCCATGTTCTTGCAAATGGAAAGATTTCATTCTTTTTTATTACTGCATGTGGAATCTAAACACAAAAGCAAATCCCAAACAAAACAAAACTGGACTCACAGAAACAGAGACCCAAAGAAGGTTACCAGAGGGAGTGGGTGAAGGATAGGTGAAAAGGGAAAAGGGAATACAGTCAATAATCTGTGGTAAATTTGCACATTGACAGATGATCACTAGAATTAGTGGGGTGACCACATTGTAAGGCATAAAAATGTTGAATCACTACATTGTACACCTGAAATTAATAACTAATATAAAACTGTAACCCAACTCTGCTTAAATAAATAAACCAAATAACTTTCTAAAAAAAATCCAAACTTCACTTTTTAAAAATATCCAATATTCCATAGAATGGTATGGTGAGCAAAGCATTCACTTATCAAGAGAATACATCATGTTATTATTAACAACAACTACAATTTACTGAATACTGATTATATACTAGGTGCTTTCCTGTGTAATTTACATACATTATGTCACCTAATTCTCAGACAACTTTGCAAGAGTGCTATTATTATTTTCATTGAACAGATGAAGAAATCAAAGCACAAAGAAAAATAAATTTGTCAATAAGTCGTGAAGTTTTGATTTAAGCCCAATGCAACAAAACTCAAGGTCTTTGAAAAGTTTCACAGGCAGCTTAAAAACATAGAAAGAAACAAAATGAATAAACTAGGGTCCTTATCTGGCTATAAAGGGGTCCTCAATTTATGTATGTATGTTAAGCACTGTCACTGTTATCCAAATTATTCTTTACAAAAAGCCTTATGAGTAGATAATTATATTTTGCATACAGAAAAATTAAGATCTTAAGATAAAGCTAGCTACTTACCACGGAGTCAGAAACTGAACTCTCTCTCTCTCTCTTTTAAAATTCTAAACACAATTTTTTAAATTCTAAAGCTGCACTAATGTTTGCTAATTCTTGCTATTGGTAATATCTCAATGGTCTTCTTTTTATGATATACAATATCAATTCTATCTATCTATCTATCTTATTTATTTATTTTATTGTTAGACTTACTGGGGTAACATTAGTTGGCAAGAATTACATAGGTTCCAGGTGTACAATTCTATAGTGCATTGTCAACACAATACCCATTTTAAAAAGATAGGATTATTGCATTTGTATGCAACTTAAAAATGAGGTAGTTATTTGAAAAATGCTTGAGATGAAAATGATGATGTAAGAATTACTATGTGACTAAAGCACTGATGCAAAGGTTTATATGCACTGCTATCTGCTCTTTAGGTTTAAGATGTCTTTAGAGAAAAATCTTATAAAAATATAATTCTGGTTAGCAGGATATCTAACATTCATTCTTATCCCATTGATAGCATTTGAAATTCATTGATCAAATAAAGTCTACGCCCTGTTAGCTGGAACTCAAGCAAATACAGATTTTTTGATGACTTCAAAAGGATCACCATGAATGTCTATGATCCAGTGTTTCTGTTTTATCATCAAAAGAGAGAAACAAATGGTAGCTCCATTCCCAATTTTCTGAGGAACCTCCACAATGGATGGACCTGGAGATCATCATGCTAAGTGAAATAAGCCAGACAGAAAAAACAAAGAACTGCATGATTTCACTCATATGCGGAATATAAAACTGAAAGCAAAGAAAAAAAGAAATGAACAAACAAATAACCCATGGACACAATCAATAGTTTAATGTTTATTTGGGGATGAGTGGGTTAGGGAGGGGAAAAAGGGG